>OZ004718.1:31541813-31924313 GCA_963924515.1 Vespertilio murinus | reverse complement strand
TCTGCCTGCCATCTTGTGGCGGCCATCTTATGGCAGCTATCTTGTAGTGGCCATCTTGTGATGATGTGAGGGCATCGTGTGAGGGCACGAGGACTACCTAGGCTTTTATTATAGTATAGATTGTGTGGTGTTGGATTCCACTTTATAACTTTATGTTTTAAATAGCTCTTTTTTGAACTGATTCTCAAAACATCATGCTAAGGAGATATAGTTTGATCTCCTTCCACATCTCCCTACTGGTATTTTTTTTTATATCAGTCTATTTTCTGTTCTAGGTTTATTTGAGCCTCAGCACAAATGAAATTAGAAATCCCAAGACATAATTCTGTCTTTTATAAGTTTTCTCTCTGAGTCTGCCTTGCAAACCTGCAGTCATTCCAATTGCATCTTCCCTAGGGTTTAGGTCATTGTAATGTATTAGAGAGAGAAAGAGAGAGAGAGAGAGAGAGAGAGAGAGAGAGAGAGAGAGAACAAAAACAAAATAAACTATTGCAATACCCAGGAAATTTTAAGAGAATTTAGTGTGCTCCTACTTTACAACCATTGAATACCACCTACTGTGAGGAAGTTTTTCTTTGTGTGTATCATTTTAGAAAACATACCTGTGTGAGGGCCCTAAAGGTCTCAACGTACACTGGCTCCAAGGATACTCCACTTGTTTGTGCAGCATGTTGGATTTGGTGCAGCCACTTCCGTCTGGCATTGTTCCTCAGAACCTCATAATGGCCTCTTTCTAAGCGGGTCATCACAAACTCCACAAGGCTTTCCAGAACCTGGTCTTCATTGCCCCTGAGTTCAGATACAACCAATTCTATGTATTTCTGAAATTGTTTTGAAGACAACCTCACTTCCTGACCAGGGTGTGGCTTCGGAAATTCGATGTGTAATTTAGCTGAAAGATATAAACACAAAACCAAGGACTAACCAAAAGCTCATTTACCTGTGGAAGAAATTTTCATTCTCCTCTTACAGGAAACTGAAGTCTCTTGACAGCTGTCACACCCACCCCAATGGAAAATCAGGTATATCAAAGGCATCTAAGCCCAACACAACATGTTACAGTGAATTCCTATGATAAACTCAAGATGAGTTCTATGTCATCTTTCCTGTTTTTGTTTTGTTTACTTAATTCTACCATCTAGTTAGGCAAAATTCCAGGGTCAATTTTCATTCTACCCTACATTTTACCATCCATTTCCAATAGACTACTTAACTCTCTCCTGTTAATCATTGACAATGTATCTTCCTCACCGTTCCTGCTTCCATAATACTAAACCAGTATTAATCACTTTACAGGTGGATTACCAATGGTAAGGCTCAATACATATTTATGAAATTAAATTAAAACACAACTTGAATTATGCAACTTGTTGGTTCAAGGTATATTTAGGTCCAGTCCATTTTCTAAGAATATTTTTCCATAATACCGTATAGGAATTATTTATTTCAGTATCCCCATTCTATTCATGATCTCTGACTATGCCTTGCACACTTCTGCACCCACATCTATCTTTTATATTTTTAGCATACAATCACAATCTACTACCAAACCTAAACATTACCAATAACTTACATCTTCTTTTATGCCCTTGTCATTGTTCCACTCCCTGCCTATCCACATCACCACACCAGTATTCTGAAATTTTGCTTTCATTTTATCTTTTCCTTCCTTTTCTTTTTTCAATAATGTTATTGAGTTAAATGTCCTACTTAAATGGCAACGAACACTGAGTGGCCAGATTATTATGTTCTCTGAACACATAATAATCTAGCCATTCAGTGTATATCCTATATAATAAAAGGTTAATATGCAAATTGTCCCCTTAACCAGGAGTTCTACCAGCAGGCAGGCCGGCCAACCACCCATGTCCCCTCCCCCTGGCCAGGCTGACCGGACCCATTCACGAATTCATGCACTGGGCCTCTAATATATATATACACACTGAGTGGCCAGATTATTATGCATTCAGAGATCATAATAATCTGGCCACTCAGTGTATATATTAAAGCAAATTTTATCATTTAAGTACATATCCAACAAATGGGAAGTAATGGAAGAAGATAAATTTTTTCTCTTAAATTCTACAGTGTAGACAGGTTACATGTTCTATAGATTTTTATATATTATATTTCTGCTCAAAAGATTAGGCTATATTAGATGGGAATAAAAATGGAAAATTACAGTGTAAAAGTTTCAAGTTGCCCTTTTCATATAGAAAACTTCCATTTTGAGGATACCAGCAGAAACATTTCTAGGAATTTCTAATTCTGTAACATTATCCTATTTAAACCCCAATTTTTATTTTTATTATTTATTTATTTATTTTTAAAAATATATTTTATTGATTTTTTACAGAGAGGAATGGAGAGAGGGATAGAGAGCTAGAAACATCGATGAGAGAGAAACATCGACCAGCGGCCTCCTGCACAACCCGTACTGGGGATGTGTCTGCAACCAATGTACATGCCCTTGACTGGAACCAACCTGGGACCTTTCAGCCCGTGGACCGACGCTCTATCCACTGAGCCAAACCGGTTTCAGCTAAACCCCAATTTTTAATCTTGGACACAACAATGTATAAGAAGGGCAGAGAAAAAACAACAAACAAATAAAAAAAGATCTGTCTAAAGGCTTTCCAATCTGTTATTAGCTAATGTTTGAATTTAATTTTTTCCCCTTTTTTAAGACACAAAATCTGCCTTTCAGCTTCCATATGACCATCAGTTCAGCAGTTATCTCCACAGGCCTGGTGGCTATCAAGATGTGTTCATGGAGAGTCATTTTGTATGAGTCTACCCTCGGAGAGAATAATTGTTCTTTCTGCTTACAGAATTTTCTTCTGGCATCAGATTCTGCCTTCTCGTTACTTTCTTCATTTTTATTTGCTAGGCTTAACCCATTTCATTTTATGCTTTATACCTATCTCTACTGCTGTCCTTCAATCATATATATTGGAACATCCTTATAACGTTATCCTCAGGTTCCTTAAATTTCAGAATTCATAGTGTCTAACTCCTTCATTTTATGAATGAGGACACCTGGACCCACAGAAATTCAATAATTTGCCTTTGCTCACATGACCATTTAGTGAAAAATCCAGTATTGGAGCCTAGCACTCCTGGCCATGTGTAATGTTCTTTCCTCTGTAGAACGTGGTTCTGTGTTATGAAAATTTCCCATATTATAAAACCACCTCATTACCCCTTTCAAAACTTCATTAAGTAAATCTTTTTTTGGATACAGTTTAAGAAAGTAGTGTAGTGTAATGTAAAGTTTGCAAAAGACATAGTGAATTAAAAACACATGACAATGGATAAACCTAGAGCAGAAGAATGTTAATTCTAATCATTCCTTCTGCTGTGCACTATATATTTTTAAGAGTTAGAAATCTGGTGTGCCAAAGTCACTAGATAAAACCCTTAAAACCAGGGAAGAATATAACCATTTCTACTAGGATCTAATCAAACGAAGGGTGGAATTATACTATAATAAGAATTTTAGTAGCTTTTGATTGGGAAGAATTTGTCAGAAGAGAAAAAATATAATACAGAAGAGGAAAGTCATTTAGAAGAATAAATTGAGTTTGTAAATTTAGGAGAAATTTGCAAGCCAGCCAGATTTGTGAAGTGAATCAGACCTTGTCAAGGCAGAGAGATAAGACAAGAAGAGAAAATAAGCAGAACTGTGGAATGGTTTGGATTCTTTTAACCCCAAGACTGAGTGTACTCAGGTAAACCAGAAGTAGTCTAACCATTAGAGCTAAGGTCTTGGGCAAAAGACTCTACAGCATATTCCACTCCTGATTGCTCTGACACTTTCTACATTCTCACCAGCAAGGCACAAATGTTCCAATCTTTCACATCCTTGCCAACAATTGTTATTTCCCATTAAAATTTAATTATTTTCATTTTAAATGCCATACTATGCAAGCAACAAAAGCAAAAATAAGTAAGTGGGACAACATCAAACTAAAAAGCTTCTGTACAGCAAAAGAAACAATAAAATGAAAAGACAATCTATGGAATAGGAGAAAATACTTTTAAATCATATATCTAGTAAGGGGTTAATATCCAAAAAATATAAGGAATGTATACAACTCAATAGCAAAAAATAATATGATTAAATATGGGGCAAAGAACGAAATAGACATTTTTCCAAAGACATGAAAATGATCATATGGTGATAAAAAGATATTCCATATCACTAATAATCAGGGAAATGCAAATCAAAACCACAATGAGATATCACCTCACATCTGTTCAAACAGCCATCATATAAAAGTCAAGTTCTGGTAAAGTTGTGGAGGAAAGGGAACCCTTTTACACTGCTAATGATCATGTAAATTGGTATAGTCACTATGGAAAACAGATGGAGGTCCCTAAAAAAACTAAAAATAGAAGTACCATATGATCCAGTAATTCCACTTCCGGGTATATATCCAAAATCACTATCTCAAAGAAATGTCTGTACTTCCATGTTAACTACATAATTATTCACAATAGCCATGCCATGGAAACAGATGAATGGATAAAGAAAATGTGGTACGTACAATGAAATATTATTTAGGCATGTTACTACTTGCAACAACATGGATGGATTGTGAAGGCATTATATTAAGTGAAATAAGTCAGACAGAGAAAGACAAATACTGTACGGTCTCACTTATATGTGAAATTGAAAAAAGGCAAACTCATAAAAAACAGACTGTATAGTGGTGGTTGCCAGGAGCTGGGGGTAGGGAAAATGGAGAGATGTTGGTCAAAGGGTACAAAATCCTATATAATAAAAGGCTAAAATGCAAATTGTCTCCTCGGGAGTTTGACCACTTGCTGTGATGTGTGCCAGGGGGTGGCACGAAAAATCAGTCCAAATAATTTAAAATTATTCCCATTTTAAATGCCATTTAAATATTTAAATGTGCCAGGGGGTGGCACGAAACAAAGGCAGGCCCTGGCCAGCAGCTGGGTATCTAATGTGCAGCATAGTGACTATAGTTAACAATACCTGTGTTAAACACTTGGAAGTTTCATTCTCACAATGAAAAGATAGATAGTAATTATGGGAGGTGATGGAGGTGTTAACTAATACTCCTATGGGAATAATTTCACAATATATAAGTGTATCAAACCAACATGTTGTACATCTTAAATTTACACAGTGTTATAAGTCAGTTATGCCATAATAAAGCTGAGCAATTTGTCACCATACTAATTAGTGTGAAGGTGGTATCTCATGGTTTTAGAACAACCAGTGTTTAACTGTATATATATCATACTACCAGGAAACTTGAAGCCAAGTTGCTAACTTAAATAAGAAAATTACTATACTTTTACCTGTCTTCATAGCTTCTTTTTCCATTCCCTCCTTGTATGTATACAAGACTTCATCAACTTCATTCAGATCTAAGAAGCCTGAAGCATCACTGTCCCATAACTGAAAGAGGGCTTCTAGAAGAAGTCCCCGTCGAATTTGCAAAGAGTTTTGTATAGCCTAGGATACAAGCAAGATAAAAAAGCACAGAACACTTGCTGTTTATTCTACTAGCTGGCATCCTATGTTTATTCCCCAAAAAAGTGCAGCATTTTTTTATAAAAACAGCTTTACTTTGAGACTAAGCATATTAGTGGGAAAGTGAATCATTTAATTTAATCCTCTAAGTACCATTTCTCTGTTTCTGCATTGGATTAAAACACATTAATTTAGAAAGAAGACAACACTCCTTAAGAATCTTTAATTTATTTCTTTCCACTCCTTCGCTGCTCGTTCAGGAATATGATGAACACCTGGGGTGCTCTTCCTGGCTTCTTGGTTTGTTTTGTAGTGAAGGGGGATGAATGTCAGTGTTCAAACAATAAAAAATGGCTTAAAATTAAAAAAAAATATTTAAAATTGATCTAACTTGGCATTAATTACCTTTTATACTTTTTACTTGATTAATTATATCAATTCAACAGTAATTTAATTAATATCTAGATATATTTAATTGCTGAAGCAAAGTGAATATATACTTTTTGGTTAAATGGGGGGACTGCTGTTGAGGAGGCAAAAGGGATATCACCTTTAGAATTAAGTTGAGAAGATTCATAAGGCTGTTGAGATTACTGAATATGCCTGGTAAATCTAATTTACATATTTCACATACGAGCACATAAATTGTTTATGTCAGCTGATGTGTGTGCATTTACCTACACCTAACTAAGTAGTAAGTTCTTACAAAATATGTACTACCTGATGCAATGCACATGATATATTCAAGCCGTAATTGAACCCTATGTATGTGCATTTGTAAATGCACTCACACAGATACACACATGCATGCGATATCTTTATTCATACACATATTTGCTCCATAGAATCTGCTATTTAAACTTCAGTGAAAGAAAAACAAAGCTGTCCAATAAACCATCTCCTGCCATCATCAATCATGATATTATTAGGGGAATGAGTTCTCTGGAGTGTGAACTCATTTTATTTGGCAATAAAATAAAATATTCAGTGGCCATGCTCATTGAAATAGTGATACGCTTAGTTGTAAATTTTTAAAGAAGAGCCACACTAGGAACTACTGAGGTTGACAAATTTAATAATAGTGACCTCACTTGTTTCAATAATAAACAATATTACCTCTTCCAAGTCACTCATTTTCTCTTCTCTTGTTTCAGCATAACCCCACTTGAAAAAAGAGGTGAGGGTCTCACTGGTACTCAAAGGGACATCTTCACCAACAAATGTCTCCAGTAGTTGCACAAACTGGAGCAGATTAAGGGAAACTCCATTGAAGGCACTCCTTCCTTTCACTTCTTTGTAAGACTGAATATTCCTGATAATTGAATGCAGGTCTATAAAGCAGGAAACATACAGTAAAACGGACAATTTTCTCAAAGATTAAAAAACACATGAGTATTTATTATAATGGACATTTGCTACTATTTTCCTGTCAGAAATCCGTGCCCCTTTCATGAGTTCAGCAACATTTCTTTTTTATTTAACAAAGTTAAGTAGTACTTAACCTCCCCCAAAGATTGCCATGTGACATAGGTCTGGCCAATGGTCTATGTAAAACAGCAATGTAATCTACTATAGACCAATGAGAATTTAAACCGAGAACTTTTGGGGAAACAATTGGGGGAAGGACCCCTCCTCTTGTACTCTTGATTCCTGAACTGGTAGGCTGTAGGCTTAGAAATACTCTCATGGGCATCTTTGTCACAGTGTGGAAAAAACAACCTCACACTGAAAGTTGCACACAGAGAACAGGGCTGAGAGGCAGAAAGACAGTGCCCTGCTGCTGTTGTCGAGGCCTTGGATTTAATTGTTGCCTAAAGCCAGCTGCAACCTGGACTTGCCAGTTAAATAAGTCTGTAAATACCACCATTACAACCCCTTCCCCAATGAGTCTTTACTATATTTATCATGAAGCTCAATGTTCTAACATGAGGCATATTTCATAATATTCCATCCAGTGTCTTAAGTTTGATTTATTCATTGAGTTAATCATTCCTGTCCTTTATGACTTCTGTAAGAGATTTGACATAACTTAAAAATACTCTCTCATGCAGTTTATTTTCCAAATAGTAGAGCAAAATTGAAATAAAGAAGGCAAGGAGAAGAAGAACATGAGCTAGCAGGTTATAGGAGCTTGACTGATGCCATGAATTTTCACCAAAATATTTTGAGGATAAGAAGTTTATTACTTGACCCAGACTTAAATTTTTTAAAATTGCAGATAGGAATAAAATAATCTTTCAGCTTCTAGTGGGTGTCTTAAGTTCCCGTAGTTGTTGTTTTCATGAATACAGACAATAGGTTGGTGAAGGTCTAGGGTAGGGTGGGAACTGGGTGGTGGGAGTAAAGGGGGCATCTGTAATGCTGTCAACAATAAGGATTTAAAAAAATAAAAAAATAATGCTGATCTAATTAAAGGTAAAAGTGACAAAATAGCATTGTAGTAAAATATTAGTACTTGTAGGAACACTCACTGTTAAGTAAAAACTACTCTTTGCTCTCTCTGTTGAGTAGATCTTTCTTTATAAGTCTTTAAAAACAATCTATATTCTCACCTATTTCACATGTTTGGATGTGAAACTACCAGGGAGAAGAATAGCTGTAGTTATTTTACTGAGTAGTACTATCTAATATCTTATTCCTTTTATATACCTAGATCATAGCTTAAAAGCAGCTGTTGGGCCATTTAATTATTTAAAAAACTGTATACTAATGCATATGTTTTTAAGCAAAGGAACATTCATCAATAGCACATGCCTACTACCACTAAAACATTCATCTTATAAATATTTTTTAAAAATATATTTTTTATTGGTTTCAGAAAAGAAGGAAGAAAGAGAGATAGAAACATCAATGGTGAGAGAGAATCATTGATCTTACATGCCCCACACTGAGGATCAACCTCGTGACCCAGGATATGCCCTGATCAGGAATGAACTGTGACCTTGTGGTTCATAGGTTGACATTCAACCACTGAGCAACACTGGCTGGGCCATCTTGTACATGTTTAGATCCATCAGCTCAGGGACAAAATAATACAAGGTTCATTCTGGCATTGTGTCTTGTCTAAGTCCAGTCTTTATCATGGAGTACCACAATAAGTTAAATTTTTCAATCAGACTGGGATCTATTCTTTCTAATTTTGTTGTTAGTATGTACCTGTGAATCTGAAGTTATCATAGATTAATTTTGCCTGTTCCTCATCTTCGCATTTTACATACTTCTTCAAGTCACAAGTCAAAAGTTCACCTATAAAATACACATTCCACATAACATAGGCAATTTAACTTCGCTGTCACAATATTTTTGTTCTACAGTATAAATGAAAGGAGGATTGAATGAGTTACCTGGCCATGACTTTCCTTCTATTTCTTGGGACTTGGGTTCACAAGCTTTGTCTTTTACAACAATCTTTGGAATTTCTAAAAGGTATAAAAGAAAATGCCTATGAGTTGGACATTACATATTCTTAAGTTAATGAATAGGAGAAATGCCTTGCATATAGACCACCAAAAACTTTCTTTCAGGTACTTTCCCATATATGGTGTGTCATAATCAACCACATGATATAACTTAATAACTCCAGTTGTTGAGAGCAGCTCTTTGACAAAAGCTATTTGTTGTACATCAATTTGGCCACACAAAATGAGGTTTACATTTCCTAGCCTCCCTGACTATCTTACCTAATAAAAGAGAAACATGCAAATTAACCATCACTCCACTATGCCCACAGCCAATCAGAGCAAGTATGCAAATTAACACAACAAAGATGGAGGTTAATTTGCATATGCAGGCACTGAGCGTAGTGAAGCTTGCTATGAGGGGAAAGGGGGGTTGGAGGGAGCTACTGGAGTGGTGCTCCAGACAGAATCGAGGACTTGCCAGCTCCAGGAGCCCTGGGAGCGAGGAGGTGCCTGCTCTGGGGTGGCCAGGGAGCAAGGACTTGCCGGTTCCCAGGCGGCTGGGAGTGAAGCCAGGGGAAAGAAGGCCTTTTCTTGCACGGATATCATGCAATGGGCCTCTAGTATTTTTATATACTGACGAATGATATGTGCAGGGAAATGATGTGATGCTTATCCATTTTCCTTTCTCCTCATCTGCTGGTCAGAATGTAGACATGGCAGTGAACCATCTTGGTCCATGTGGTTGGAGGAGATACCAGATAGAAAGAGCTGAGCCACTGCTGATTTCATGGGACTGAGCTGTCATAGAACTTTTGACTTTTATATGAGAAAGAAAGACACCCCTTTCTTATTTAGAAACTGTTATTTGTTTTATTTTCAGACACTGTCATTTTGGAACACTGTTACACATAGCCAAAATTAAGACCTCACTAACATAACATCTGGTTGAATAATAGCCTCACTACTTTTTTAATGCTACATCCTTATGTAAGGAGAGCCAGAAATTAGTGACTCTGTTTTATGGAGAAATAAACATAATGCTAAAAAAATTTCAAATTAGTTGATGATAGTGTAGAATCTAAAACACAGGTTACCTATTTTCTATAAGTTTTCTTTGGGATGTAGAACTAAAGAGCAGAATTAAAAATTATATATGCCTAACTGAGATCTTCGGTGGTATTAAGGTTGGCTCTTTAAAAGGTTAGAATTTTTTATAAGAAAAGGTCATACATTGGCAATTCAGAGGAAAAAAAGTCTTCTGCAGAATAAAATTTGAACTGCAGGGTGCTCTCTGTCTTAAATACAGCTTTCAGAAACTTTTCTAGAAATATATATACACTAATAAAAGACAAATATGCTAATTAACCATACTGTGATGTCCACCAGCCAATCAGGAGTGAGTATTCAAATTAACCCACTCAAAGATGGTGGGTTAATTTGCATATACAGGTACAAAGCAGCAGGGGGCAGAGTGGCTGCTTGCACGTGCTGGCACCAAGCAGCCTATGTACCCGGTACAGACGTCCTTGGGAGCCAGGCTGCTCTGAGCCTGTAGGCCCACACGGGGGTCCCAGAACAATCTCCAAGCCATTCTGGGCCTATGCACACAGGCGCGGAGCAGCTAGAGGGTTGGGAAGGGGTTAGGGCGGGAACATCCTCAGGACCCAGGCACTCTGAGCCCGCACATATGCAAGTGGCTGGGGAGAGGGTGGGAACATCCCCCACAGCAGGGCCCTTCTTGCTCCTGGCCGTGGCAGCAAGGGGCAAGCAGTCCCCTACAGGATCCCCACAGAGAGCAGATACCAGGGATCTGCTTGCCCCTGCGTCAGAGAGCCAGAGAGCAGATAGCAGGGCCCTGCTTACCCCTGGCCCTGGTGGCTAAGGGCAAGCAGACCCCCAGAGAGAAGACACCAGGGCCTGGGTGGCGTAAAGCAGGCAGGTCCACAAAGAGCAAAGAACCACGAGGAGCAGGCCTACGCCGTCAGTGGGGCATTCCCTGAGGGCTCCCAGATTGGAGAGGGTGCAGGTCGGGATGAGGGACTCCCCTAGTCTTATTTATAACTGAAAAATCAAGATCCATTTTATAAGTGAAATAAAAGAAAATTTTGAAAGTTGTTTCTAATATCTGTCCCCACGTTTAAAACAAAAGGGCTTATACTGCATTTTCAGAGGTCCAACATAAATTTCTGTATGCAACATTACCAGATTTCTTCCTTACAAATGGGTTTTTAGTAAATGAATGAATGAATGAATCAATGAATGAATGAATAAAAGGAATTCTAGGTAGCCTGACCCAGTTTGGGTCAGTGGATAGAGCAGACTGAAGGGTCCCAGGTTTGATTCCAATCTAAGACACAGACACATACCTCATTGCAGGCTTGATTTCCAGCCCTTGTCAGGGCGCATGCAGGAGGCAATCAATCGATGTGTCTCTCTCACATCCATGTTTCTCTCTCTCTGTCTCTGCCACCCCCATCCACTCTCTCTAAAAAACCCCACAAAAATTCTAGGTAAATGGATAATAGAGTCTTATTTTTAATTATTTATTTGATTTTTATTCTTTATTGATTAAGGTATTACATATGAGTGTGATAATAGAGTCTTTATGGTTTGTATTTAGTTGATTGGTCAAGGTCTAGACCAGGCATGGGCAAAGTACGGCCCGAGGGCCGGATGGCTGTTCTAAACTATTGAAATAAATAATAATAAAAAAAGACCGTACCCTTTTGTGTAATGATGTTTACTTTGAATTTATATTAGTTCACACACTCCATCCATGCTTTTGTTCCGGCCCTCCGGTCCAGTTTAAGAACCCATTGTGGCCCTCGAGTCAAAAAGTTTGCCCACCTCTGGTCTAGACTCACGCTGAGTAGCAAAATATATCTAAGATCTGCATGATCTAATATATCAGAAAAGATCCTAATTGAAATGAATATTTTCTGAAGACTTTAAAAACCATTCCACAGCCTGCCCAGTGTGGCTCAGTGATTGAGCATTGACCTATGAACCAGGAGGCCATAGTTCTATCCAACTCAGGGCACATGCCTGGATTGCAGGCTCAATCCCCTTTGGGCTCAATCTCTAGCGTGGGGCATGCAGAAGGCAACAGATCAATGATTCTTTCTCATCATTGATGTTTCTTTCTCTCCCTTCCTCTCTCAAATCAATAAAAATATATTAAAAAAATAAAAACCACCACAAAACAGAGAACTGATTATCTTTTCTACTTGATACTAATCTTTCTCTTGAAGTTCAGAAATCATAGTTTCCCTTCATATATTTGCTCCTGAGTATTCTCTTCTTGTGGAAGGATTTCAGTGTGCTCAAAGGAAGTAACCTCCCTAGATGTTTTTACTTTCTTTTGAGATATTACCTCTCCTTAATTGTGAAGTTGAGGCTATGCCCCGTTCTTCTGGAATTGTCTTTCTGAGTAATTCTAGTTCTTCATTTGACGCTTTATGTGAGTCTATTACTGACATTCTGCGTGATCCTCTGCGTGACCCTTTTGGTGTTAGTAAGTCTCTGGAAGGTGCTTCTGCATTTAACCCTCTTTGTGATCCTTGTTCTTCTACTGAATCTTTGTGTGATTCTTGTCTTTCAGGGGGCCATTTATTTGGTTCATCTATTACTGACATTCTGCGTGATCCTTTGCGTGATCCTCTTCGTGTTACTGACTCTTTAAGATTTTCGTCTTCAGTTGACCCTATTTGTGGTCCTTGTTCTTCTGACTCTCTGGATGATTCTTGTCTGTCAGCGGACCATTTACTTGGTTCTTCTATTACTGACATTCTGCGTGATCCTTTGCGTGATCCTCTTCGTGACTCTCTAGGAGGTCCTTCTTCTGAAATTGACGCTCTGTGTGCTCCTGCTTCTGCAGTTGACCCTCTATGTACTCCTTGTTCTGTTTCTAACTCTCTGCTTGGTCCTTCTGTTGCTGGCTCTAGTGAGTCTTCTTCCGCAATTGACTCTCTGTGCACTCCGAGTTCCGTTACTGGCTCTCTGCTTGATTCTTCTTTTGACCCTTTTGGTGGTTCTTCTATTACTGACATTCTGCGTGATCCTCTGCGTGATACTGCAGGTGAACCTTTTTGTGGTTCTTCTATTACTGACATTCTACGTGACCCTCTGCGTGATCCTGGCCGCGATGTTGCCCCTTTTTGCTGTCCTTGTGCTGTTGAGTCTGAGGTTAGATCCTCACTTAAAATTTTGTTTGGGTCTTGTCCCGCAATTGTTCTTCTCTGCTGTTCTGATAGGCTTTGTAATTGTGTTGATTTTCTACGTTTATCATGTTTGTGTAGATCTTCTGGTTTTTTCAACAATGCAGGTTGTTTTTTTTTAGCATGTGTTTCAGACAGTGTCATAGTTATTTCTAAGAACACATTGTCAAAGTCTTCATAAATGTGTTTCTGATTATCCATGTCTCCCCACAACTCAGGCAACTCTATCTCTTCAAATTCAATGAGTGGCCCTAATGCAAAAGAACAAAGCATGTACCTAAACAATTGCTCTTATAATACAGAATCAGAACTAGTAAATCAATGCAAAAAAGCATTGAGCACAGTGATTATAATATAGGTCTATTACTTTAAATAAGTACCAGTTACCTTTCCCTGCAATACAATAAAAACCAAAAAGGTATCCAATAAAAGATGTTCACTACTGTAAATTTGAAAGTTTCCCTTCCTAAAAGTTGTGGTTTTGAAAATTAATAGTTGGAGAGTTGCTTAAACTGCCAAGACAAATACAACCTATTCTCTACTTCTAGTCCTCCACAATGAGGTTAGCATGGAATGAGTAAAGGGACATATGTCTTCCACCTCAAATACCTTTTCAATATCTGCAATATCAAGATAAAAGCATGTCTCTACCCATGACAATTTTTCATTGGGTTATTTTTTCCAATATTCATTTTCTCTCCTTCTTCTCTATCTTTCTTTCTTCTTTCCTCAATTCTTTTCCTCAACAACTTATGTGGACACTTGACTCAGAATTCTAGGGAAAGATTGAATAGCATTCACCAGAATCCAACTGTTAAAAATAGAATACCACCACCAAAACACTAGTGACCTGGACTACGAAGAGTGGGACCATGCCAAAGATTGCCTTTCCCTTCTAAAACATTTAGTATTTAAGCTATAAAATTGTGACTTCCATGGGTTTAGGGAATACTTTGTGTACATCATCCACAGATTTTTAAGTATCTAAGTGATAAATTATCACAGAAATAATATACTGACATTTTTTGGAAAACCCATCCATTCAATGACTTTCTTTTTAAGAAATAAAAATAGCCAAAGCCCGTTTGGCTCAGTGGTAGAGCGTCGATCTGTGGACTGAAAGGTTCCAGGTTCAATTCCAATCAAGGGCATGTACCTTGGTTGCCGGCACTTCCCTGGTAGGGGGTGTGCAGGAGGCAGCTGGTCGATGTTTCTCTCTCATCGACATTTCTAGCTCTCTATCCCTCTCCCTTCCTCTCTGTGGAAAATCAATAAAATAAAATAAAATAAAAAAAGAATAAAAATAAAACCGCTAGCCCTATTTGTTTTGGTGGTAATATAAAAATTTCACTGTAGTACAATAAAGGTGTACAAGTAAAAATGCTTGAGAGAGGGAAACATTTTTATTCAAAATCTTAGAATTTTAAGTTGGACATTAAAACTGGAATTACCATTACCAACTAAATTTCTGAAACATTCAGATTGTTACTAAAACATTTCTTCATTTGAATAAATGAAAAATTGAGTTCTAGCTTGACAACTTTTAGTATTGTACTGTAGTGAAAAATACATCTAGTTGTAATAAAGAGTGAATTTTGTGGGGGAATGAACAGCTAGATATAGCTATCATGATCTAAGAGAGATGTGAAGAAATTCCACAGGGATAGAATGGCCTTGTATTATCATATTGGTGTACTTGATCATTTTAGTTTGAGCATATTCCCTCTGAGTGGCACTTACATTGTCTTGGGTTTCGGAGTAAACGTCTAATCAGTTTTGGACTTTGGTCATAGAATGTTTCCAGCAAGGCCAATGTCCTCTGCCGATTCAAAAATCCTACCTAAAAAGAAAGTTGGTAATTAGGTGTTATAAGAGATTTGAGATTTTTATGTAGACAGAATATGGCTTATTGGAACATTCATCACTACCATCACCATCATCATCATCTAAATAAAATCTGCAGTCAAAATTGGGAAAGCTGTATCTTGCCTCTTTAGGATTATATTCTATTTTCCCATTCTGTGACATGTCAAAATGCCTTTCACTTAACAGATGCTGAACAAATATTTGTTACTGAGGTAATTGTTTAAGCCAATGTACAATGTTCAATTCCCATCTAATCTGATCTAAGTATGACACTTAGGACAATTAACTGCTCCCTACTTGTTCTTTTTTTGGCATTTTTATTTTGGGAAAAAGTTAATTATAGAAAACATAAGAAAATGATAAAACTAACACTTTGTGTTCCTAGCACCCAGAAATGATGAAGATTAACATTTTTTCTTTGTACTTTAAAAATCTGTAACTGAGCCTTGGCTGGTGTTGCTCAGTGGTTAAAGCATTGGCCTGCAAACCAAAGGGTTGCAGGTTTGATCCCTGACTCTGGTTGGGGCATATGTGAGAGGCAACAAATCAATGTGTTTCTCTCACATCAATGTTTTTATCTCTCTCTCTCTCAACCTCATTTCCTTTTACTCTCTCTAAAAACCAATAGAAAATGTGTCCCTGGGAGAGGGTTAACAAACAAAACAAAACCAACCAAACAAACAAAAAATATATATAACTGATATCATAGTATATGTATCCTTTTTAAAATTTTTAAAACATTTTTTATAAAGAGTTAATTTGAGCCAAACTGCTGACATGCTAGGAAATAAGATCTCAAATGCCCCTCCCCACCCCGCTTAAAAAAAACTTTTTATAAGCATTTCAGTTATCCTTAAAATTGCTCTTATTTACACAACAACATTGAGATCTGATTCATGTATGTAAAGAAATATCATCTCATTTCTTTTAACTGTATGGTATTCTATAATATAGAAAATCGTAATTAAAAAAATTCTTCTTTTGATGGGCATTTAGATTATTTCCAGTATTTTGATACCAAAAACAATGTGTACAATGGATGTCCTTATACATATCTCCTGTGCACATTATAAACATTTCCCTAGGGTAAATAAATAGAAAGGCAATTAATGAGTCGTATACTAATTTATTTATGCATTCATTGGCTGATTCTTATCTGTGCCCTGACCAGGGATCAAACCTGTAACCTTGGCCGATATCAGGACAATGCTCTAACCGGCCAGGGTGTCTTCTTGGAGTTACACCTAGAACTTTTACTGCCACCTTCTCTGCATGACCACTCCCCTGAACACAGGTATTGGGAATACTCATCACCTTTCCTGAAGCCACAGGAGTGGGACTAACCTCAGGCCCATCCACCCTAGACCCTTCTGCAGCACTTTAGCGCTTTAGTGTCACGCTGGATTCAGTTCTTCTCTATGAAGCTTGCAGTTTCTGAGCTAAACCCAGGGAAAACGCATAAGCCCTGCTGTTCTTAAATTTCTCCTCAACCTACTTAGAATTTCTAAGAGTATCTATAATACTGCCTTCAACCCTGATGGGGGCTTGAAGGTGGGGGATCAGATACTAACTCTGACTTAGGGGCCCAGACAACCTCTAACCCTAATCACATTCCCTCTACTACCTCCTCCTTCCATCAGCTGGTCACAGTTTCCCAGTGATAGAAAAAGTGCTTTAATGTCATAGTTTGCATTCTTTCTTACTCTATGACTCTTTTTAAAAATACATATATTTTATTGATTTTTTTACAGAGAGGAAGGGAGAGGGATAGGGAGCTGGAAACATCAATGAGAGAGAAACACTGATCAGCTGCCTCCTGCACACCCTGGTCAGGGCATCTGACTGGGGATGGGCCTGCAACCAAGGTACATGCCCTTGACCGGAATCAAACCTGGGACTCTTCAGTCCTCAGGCCAATGCTCTCTTCACCAAGCCAAACTGGTTAGGGCTGACTCTCTCTCTCTTTTTTTTTTTTCAGGAGCCCTGGATTTTCAAGTGACAGTACAGGCTTTTGAACTCTTGTCTCAGCTATTGGTTAAAAATATTCAGAAGCTGCTTTATTCTAAACGGTATTTGTCTTACCTACCAGATCAGCCCATAGCTTCTATTTGAACACTGGGAAGAAATGCAAAAGGCACAACCAAATCTTTTTAAAAATATATATTTTATTGATATTTTACAGAGAGAAAGGGAGAGAGATAGAGAGCTAGAATCGTCGATGAGAGAGAAACATCAACCAGCTGCCTCTGACCTGAATCGAACCCGGGACCTTTCAGTCCACAGACCGACACTCTACCACTGAGCCAAACCGGTTTCGGTGGCACAACCAAATCTAATTTAATTTCTTTAAATATGACCCTGCTATGTTTGTTAGAGCATATGAATTGGTATTAAATTGGCCAACAATGAATAGTTGGTATCCAGGCGTTTATTGGAGAGTAAAATCTTGACCTCCATGTCACCAATACTTATTATAAGCTTCGTTAAAAGAAACAATATTGAACAGGACACATAGACATTTCAGATTTTATAAAATATATTCCTGGTGTAAGCCAAATTAGCAGGGATCTGAGACCCTAGACTGCAATATATTGGCTCCTTCAAAACTTGCTTTTTCTGAATTGCAGTCAGGTGTGGTATCATTTACTTACACTTAAGGTGGTTATAAGAAATTTCTCTAAGAAAGTCATTGCTTCATTTATGATATGTCTGGCATAGTGGACTTGCACTTCAACACGCAAGGTCCCTTTGTGAGTACTTGTGGGAGGAACTGCTGACGTTGAACCTCAATTTTCTGTACTTTTGTACTTTATCTTATAAACCCTGATAGAATGTTTACTTATGTTTCCCTTTTCACATCCACTGTTAGGAAGTTTAAATTTAAACTTGTAGGCAACCTAGAACAAATACTTGGGCAATTATAATACACATTTTGGGCTTTATTCCCAGCTTCAGTTACTATCATCTCTCTTATTTTTCACTTCTTTCATCCTACTTTTAATATATGTTCCTATGTTGCAATTTTTTTTTTTTTGGAACAGAGGGATACAAAGTTCATAAACAAATGGATATCAGTAAAATTTGTACCCATTTAAAAAATCCATTTGGGCCGAAACCGGTTTGGCTCAGTGGTAGAGCGTCGGTCTGCGGACTGAAAGGTCCCGGGTTCGATTCCGGTCAAGGGCATGTACACTGGTTGCGGGCACATCCCCGGTGGGAGGTGTGCAAGAGGCAGCTGGTCGATGTTTCTCTCTCATCGACGTTTCTAGCTCTATATCTCTCTCCCTTCCTCTCTGTGAAATATCAATAAAAAATATATTTAAAAAATCCATTTGGTAATAGCACACCAAATATCCTCCCAAGTACCATTCTTAGAAATACTTTTTGATATAAACTTTTCTTTTAAAGAAGCAGTATAGCCGAAACCGGTTTGGCTCAGTGGTGGAGCGTCGGTCTGCGGACTGAAGGGTCCCGGGTTTGATTCCGGTCAGGGGCATGTACATTGGTTGCGGGCACAACCCCAGTGGGGGGTGTGCAAGAACAGCTGGTCTATGTTTCTCTCTCATTGATGTTTCTAGCTCTCTCTCTATTTTACAGAGAGGAAGGGAGCTTCCTCTCTGTAAAATATCAATAAAAAATATTTTTAAAGCCAAAACCAGTTTGGCTCAGTGGTAGAGCGTCGGTCTGCGGACTGAAGGGTCCCGGGTTCGATTCTGGTCAAGGGCATGTGCATTGGTTGCGGGCACATCCCCAGTCGGGGGTGTGCAGGAGGCAGCTGGTCGATGTTCCTCTCTCATCGACATTTCTGGCTCTATATCTCTCTCTCTTCCTCTCTGTAAAATATCAATAAAATATTAAAAAAATATTTTTTTAAAAAGCAGCAGCATAATAAGATGTAGTAGAATCCCTATTCCTATCAGTTTTTTTTTTATAAGAAGCCACCAGAAAAAGAGAGTAAGCAAAAACTATAGTAAGCAACCCATTCTTAAGAATTGGAAAGAGACTTAGAGATAAGTTATATGCTGTGAAATGCTGTGCCATGCAAGGTGTGGTCTATATGCTGGCACAAGTCTGTGGTGAGAAAGGTACATAACTTGAAAACAGCATCTAGCAAATTTGAGAAAGTAACATGCTAAATCAGAGTTGAATCTGACAATGAAGATATATGAGTTGTATTTTGTATGTCCTTTTCCACCTTAGTAATCCATTTTTCGTTGAGTATTGTTCCACAGCAGATTAGAAATTCAAAACATCACCGTTAACAACAAACTGAAAACTGGTCCTGTATAGCAAATAGTTTAAGAAACATGGCTTTAAGGATCTTACCCTACCTTCCCACTGTCACAATGCAGGAAGAGTTCAACAAACATCTGCCTCTGCATATCCGCTTTTATGACCACCCGGAATTCATCTGCACAGTGGCAAAGGTGCTTAAGGAGTTGTTCAAAGATTTCACTTTTCAAGTCTGCAATGTGCGAAGAGATGTACTGCAGAGAGAAAGAGGGAAAGTCTTTGATTTAAAACTGTGCTCTTTCCTTGGGTTTTTCCGAGGATTCAGTTGAGGTGCATGAAATTAATGGCTGCCATTTCCCCCATATCATTTGCTTGCCATTGAGATAAATCATTTCATATCAGTGCTAGTCTACAGGCTGTGCAGCAGAGGGAGCTGATCAATAACAGTCCCCAACACCACATACCAGTGGGACTAGATATCTTGGAAGCAATTTCCCTTTAGATCACATCAGCACTATATAGGACACAATTTTTACACTACTGTTTGAAATAGCAGCAATCATAGAATGTTGCCTGTAAATTACTAGCTCTAAAAATTGAATGCAGCTTTTCTTTTGATGTGTGGCATACAAGACTGTCTGTTTTTCAAGACTGACTACATTTAATTATTAGACTGTAAGGGATGGGGATTGTAGGTGGGGTGTTTGTTTGGTTTATGGTTTGTGTTTTTTTCTAATATTGCAATAAGGTATTCTTTGTCTATGATTTTCTGTTTCTTTTGAAAGTGTAGAGTCTGAAATATCTATGATCCTGGGCCATTTAAAATAAATAAATACATTTCCAGTCAAGGGACAAATGCCCTTTTTTTTTTATCATGTTCAGTTTAAATGCAGTAAATTCTTAGCAATATGAAAAATGATACAGATATAGAAGTTGAAGGATCAGTACTTGGTGTTTGGGTAACCAGTCCATGGTTGACTTGTTTTGGGATTATATAGACCCAGCTTAAATGTAGTGGGCACATTGTTTTATCTTGAGGAATCCATATCTCTGCCACCACTATTCCAAACTCATATGATCTTGAGCCATTTTTCTTTGTTCATAATAGTTATTTATTTTATTATTAAATTTCTGGGTTGTCATTGGTTAATAGGATCTTGAAGGTTTCAGGTGTGGATTTCTATGTTACAAGATCTGCATATTACACCATGTGCCCACCACCTAAAGTCAAATCATCTAGCATCACCATCTATTAGGCCCCCTTCACCCCACCGCCACCCTCTTCCCTCTGGCAACCACCACATTGCTGTTTGTGTCCACAAGGTTCAGTTTTTATATTCCACACTAGAGGCCCAGTGCATGAAATTCATGCATGGGGGGCGGGGGGCGGGTTTGTGTATGTCCCTCAGCCCAGCCTGCACCCTCTCCAATCTGGGATCCCTCTCAAAATCCAAAACTGCTGGCTCCCAACCCCTTACCTGCCTGTCTGCCTGATTACCCCTAAGCCACTTCTGCCTGCCAACCTGATCATCCCATAACCACTCCCCTGCCAGCCTGATTGATGCCTAACTGCTCCCCTGCTGGTCTGGTTGCCTCTAACTGTCCTCCCCTGCAGGCCTTGTCCCTCCCTACTGCCCTCCCCTGCAGACCATCTTGTGGTGGCCATCTTGTGTTTACATGGAAGTGACCATCTTTGACCACATGGGGCAGCCATCTTGTGTGTTGGAGTGATAGTCATTTGCATATTACCTCTTTATTATATAAGATATGAATGAAATCATATGGTTTGAAATCATATGAATTAAATAAATGGTTCTTAGCTTTTTCTGCCTGCCTTACTTCACTTAACAGAATATTTTCAAGGCTCATCCATGTTGTTGCAAATGGCACTATTTTGTCTTTTCTTGTGGCTGAGTAGTATTCCATGTGTATATGTACCACATCTTCTTTACTCATTCCTCTGTTGAAGTACATCTTAGTTTTCTCCATGTCTTGGCCACAATGAATAATGCTTCAATGAACATAGGGGTGCATATATCTTTTTGAGTACATGCTTTCAAGTTTTTCA
This sequence comes from Vespertilio murinus, assembly GCA_963924515.1. Taxonomy (NCBI): domain Eukaryota; kingdom Metazoa; phylum Chordata; class Mammalia; order Chiroptera; family Vespertilionidae; genus Vespertilio; species Vespertilio murinus. The sequence continues at coordinate 31,903,019 of OZ004718.1, read as the reverse complement.
GGTATATACCCAGGCGAGGGATTGCTGGGTTAAATGGTAGCTCTATTCTTAATTTTTGAGGAATTGTCAGACAACTTTTCCATGGTGGCTATACCAGTCTACATTCCCACCAGCAGTTCCTTTTTTTTCTACAACCTTTCCAACACTTGTTATTACTTGTCTTGTTGATAATAACTATTCCAACAGGTATGAGGTGGTATCTCATTGTAGTTTTGATTTGTATTTCCCTAATTGCTAATGAGGCTGAACATCTTTTTATATATCTGCTGGCTGTTTGTTTGTCTTCTTGGGAGAGGTGTCTGTTCAGTTCCTCTGACCTGGGTCATTTTTATTAATGCCTGTTGAGTAGATTTCTGGAAGTGGGATTGCTAACTTAGAAGGTAAATGATTCTGTATTTTTGGTACCCTACCCTTTAGTGCTCCCACCACTAACATATGAGTGACTATTTCTCCTCAGCCTCACCATTAGTGTGTTTTGCCTTCCAGATCTTTGCTAATTTGATGGGTCAAGAACATTACATTCTTGATCTACACCTGAGTGTAATATCTCGTGATAGAGAGAAATGGATAAAGCACCGGAAGAGTTTCTGAGTGGACTCCTCTTGAAGGTTTAGCCCAATTCACAGTCACTGATTTCCTCCTCTGACCCAAGCACAGCAGTCACCAAATTTGTACTGGTAGCCAGATTTGTACCGAATAATCCTACTTTCTTAGCCATACATGATTGGACCAGGGAAGAATACTTAACCTAAACAAAGCCATTCAGTTCCTGGGAGTGAGGAATGGCCAGTTGGTCTCTGAAAGAGGTTGGATCTATAAATTAAACTTAAGAATTTGTGGATGGCCAGATTATTCCATGTGAACTGAGAATATTGAGGAAGTCTCTACATAGAGATAGATAAATAAAAAAGCAGAGAGAAAAGTTTTCCAAGTCCCTGTTCTAGTCTCTTCTTGAAGCCAGATCATATTCCTGCCCTCAGATTCTGCATATTTCATTTTCAGCTAAATTAGCTCAGGTTGGGTTATGTTTCATGCAATTAAAGAATAGTAACTAATACAGTTTGTTGAAATGAAACATTATGTTGATATATTTCACTGACAATTTTTGAAATGAAGGGAATAGTTGGTATTTTATTTCCTCATTAATATCATCAGGAAAATATAGAATGTATTATGTAAGAGATACATAGGCTTGAATCCATGCTAATGAATCATAAACCATTATTCAACTGGCTTAGAGACCAGAAGAAGCAGAGCAAAATAGCTTTTCTAAATATTTAGTTTACTTAGCTGACTAAACCACCTAATTGATTGTCATTATTGTTGATGAATCAATGAGCACAGTTAAGGTCATCTGCTACCTTGGGAAGTAGAATAGTGTAATAGTTAAGAATTCACATTTGGGGCCTGTTTGGGTTCAAATCTCAGTTCCCATTTTTACTGGCTGAGTAACCTTAAATGAGTCACTGAACTTCCCAGTTTCTTCATTTGTGAAATAGGCATTATAGTAGCTCTCTTACTGGGTCATGAAGAGGATGCTGTGTTTACAGAACTTAGGTATTTTATATAATAGTTTTCTGTAGCCATTGCTCTTATTTCCTTTTGAATTAGGTTAAAAAAGTAAAATAAATAAAATAAAATAAATCAATCAAGAAAGTTTTCTATATAGGATAAAAATCTTTTCATCTGCCGAAACCAGTTTGGCTCAGTGGATAGAGCGTCGGTCTGAGGACTGAAAGGTTCCAGGTTCAATTCCGGTCAGGGGCATGTACATTGGTTGTGGGCACATCCCCAGTAGGGGGTGTGCAAGAGGCAGCTAATCGATGTTTCTCTCTCATCGACGTTTCTAGCTCTCTATCCTCCCCTTCCTCTCTGTGGAAAATCAATAAAATATATATTTTTTAAATCTTTTCATCTGACTTTCATATTTAGAAGGAAAAATCCATTATGATGGCTCTTAAAGTGGGATCCCTTGATCACATCACCTGAGAGCTTGTTAGAAGCTCTGAGAGCTTGTTAGAAATGTGAATTTGGGGGCCCTACTCCGACCTACTGAATCAGAAACTGCTGCAAACTATCAGCGGGGCAAGTGCATGGCATAGTTTCTCCACTGGGTGGCACCTGTGTACAATATATTGGCTTTCAGCCTGCCATTCATTTCATTTTCTTTGTTTCATTGAATGAGTTCTGACAAAATAACCTTAAAACAAATCTTTTTAAAAGCAACTGTCCCTTTGAAAAAATTGTCCCAAATATTACTTCTATGTCATATCATATAAGAGGGTTCAGTAATTTATTGATTAGATAATCAAATATGTTCAATAAATATTTACATAGAAGAAATACTTTCTTGGTTTCTAATTGAAGTAACAGCTCTTCTCTATAATGAAAGAACCTGAACATGTGCTATTTTCATTTCAGGAAGAGAAGTTGGGAAATATCAAGTAAAACTAATAGTAATAGCCCAACCCACCATTAAAGCAAAGTATAGATAGATATCCACAAAGGAATTATGTACATTGCTAATGAATCTGTATCAAGTATTACAGGTATGCATCATCTTTACTCATTTTTCCTTTAATTGTATGGGTATACATACATGTAAACCCATATATACACATACTATATATGAAAATATACATATATGGATTCATATATAATATGTATATACTTGTTGAATTAAAATGAATGAAGGGAGAAAAAAGTAAAACTGACACCATACTTTACAACATTCAATATCAGAAAACAAACAATACCTATATATTGTTTTGGGATAAGAAGAAAATGTGACTCAATTACAGTATACTCATCCAAGGTATAATTTTAGGGGCAAGACATTCTCAACATAAAAGAACTCAGAAAACATAGCATCCATGTGACCTACATGAAAAAAACTAGTTTAGCCGAAACCGGTTTGGCTCAGTGGATAGAGCGTGGACCTGCGGACTGAAAGGTCCCAGGTTCGATTCCAGTCAAGGGCATGTACCTTGGTTGCAGGTACATCCCCAGTAGGGGGTGTGCAAGAGGCAGCTGATCAATGTTTCTCTCTCATCGATGTTTCTAGCTCTCTATCCCTCTCTCTTCCTCTCTGTAAAAACTCAATAAAATATATTTTAAACACAAAAAAACTAGTTTACAATAAATTCAGCCAATTTAGAAATGAATCCAAATAACTTAGGAACAGCAAAACCATTGTAAATGGACAGAAAGTGATCCTCAAATCAAATCAAATATTAGACTAAGATTAATCAATTATGGTACTTGTAATTGCCGAAAAGAAAGGGAATGGTATAAATCTGGATAATATTAAAATTATAAAATAAATAATTAAAATTGGAAACACAAGGAAAAAAGGAAGGCATGAAAAAATATTAAATACCTTTATCTTTTTAAAAATATATTTTTATTGATTTCACAGAGGAAGGGAGAAGGAGAGATAGATAGAAACATCAGTGATGAAAGAGAATCATTGATTGGCTATCTCCTGCATGCTCCCCACTGGGGCTCAAACCCTGACCTCTTGGTTCATAAGTGGATGCTCAATCACCTATTTACATACAAGAAATACACCACCTGGGCAATACCTTCATCCATATCCTATATAATAAAGAGGTAATATTCAAATTGACCCTCACACTCTCACACAAGATGACCGCCCCCATGTGGTCAAAGATGGCTGCCACAAGATGGCCTGCAGGCAAGGACAGTTAGGGGTGATCAGGTCTTCAGGGGTGACCAGGATGGCAGGGGAAGGCAGTTGGGAGGGGAGGGGACCAGGTCTGCAGGGGAGGGCAGTTGGGGGCAATCAGGCTGACAGGGAAGTGGTTAGGGGGTGATCAGGCTGGCAGGCAGATAAGTGGTTGGAAGCCAGCAGTCCTGGATTGTGAGAGGGATGACAGAAAAAAAAAATCGGTATTTTTTAATTCATTCACATCGATGGCTATTGTTATGTTGGCTATTATCATTTTTGCTCCTAACAAAATAGTCAGGTACTATATATTTTAAAAATTCTTGTGGCACACTAGTGTGCCTCTTGCCCTGTGGCACACTGGTTTAGAATGGCTGCGTTCAGGTGTTTGCAATGAGGAAATAATCCTGGATTATTTGGTTGGGCTCTAAATGCAATCATATATACCCCTGTAAGAGGGGGATTGCAAACAAAAGAGGAGGCACTGTGACCACAGAAGCAGAGATCAATGATGTGGCCACAAGTCAAGGAACACAAGCAGCCAAAAGTAAATCCTGCCAAAACCGGTTTGGCTCAGTGGATAGAGCGTCGGTCTGCGGACTGAAAGGTCCCAGGTTCGATTCCGGTCGGGGGCATGTACCTTGGTTGCAGGCACATCCCCAGTAGGGGGGTGTGCAAGAGCCAGCTGATCTATGTTTTTCTCTCATCGATGTTTCTGGTTCTCTGTCCCTCTCTCTTCCTCTCTGTAAAAAAAGTCAATAAATATATATTTAAAAAGAAAGTAAATCCAGTTTATGAATTATATCTCAACTGGAAGCCTGATGCACGAAATTTGTGCAAGGGGTTCCCGCTTCATCTGGAAGGTTGTTCGGCTGTCCGATCTAATTAGTATATTATACTTTTATTATTATAGATAGAGCTGTTATCAAAAACAGTTTTAATATTGCCACAATTATTGTGGATTTTTTGTTCATTTACTTTATATTTCGAATGTATTTTTATATATTCTACTAGAAGCCCGGTGCACAAAAATTTGTGCACTTGGTGGGGGGAGGTGGGTCCCCCTCAGCCCAGCCTGCACCCTTTTGCAGTTCAGGAGCCCTCAGGGGATGTCCAACTGATGGCTCCCCATGGGGAGTGGACCTAAGCCACTCTGCAGGTTGATCAGGGCACAGCTGCTGGCCCTGCCCCACCATTGCCCTTCCTCCACTAGTGGTTGCTGCTGCCCCCTCCCATCGCTGCCCCCTCCCTCTGTCCACTGGCATGCACCTTGACTGGCCTGGTACCACCTGCTTGCTGGCCCCGCCCTCTGCTGAATGGTAGTTGCCCCATGTCGTTGATTTGCATATTACCCTTTTATTAGGTAGGATTACAATAGATTCCATCACAAAGATAGTGGCACCCATAGCCACAAGATGATGGCACCCAGTCCCCTCAGCCTCACTGGAGTGGCCACTGAGAGCGGGCAGCTTGAGCAGCTTGGCGGGATGCTTGCTTTGTCGCTGCGGCAATGAGGCAAGTGTTCTGCCTGGGGCCGTGGAGGGCCTCTGGGCAGGGTGTGCGCATGCAGAGCCTCCCACCCCAGCCGCAGAGAGCCCCTGGGCCGCAGGGAGCCTCTGGGCAGGGGGCACGGAGCGGCCAGGCCCTGCAGAGAGCGGAGAACCACAGGGAGTGGGCCCAAGCCATCAGGGCTCCCAGATTGGAGAGGGCTCCCCTGAGGGCTCCAGACTGGAGAGGTTGCAGGTCAGGATGAGGGACCCCCCAGCCCATGCATAAATTTTGTGCACTGGGCCTCTAGTTTTCTATAAACTCATAAAGCTGTAAAGTAACCTATCAACTTTATTAATTTTACAATGTACAAATATAAAACTTTTAACACAAATATAAAAAAGTCTTGGCCAAAACTGGTTTGGCTCAGTGGTAGAGCGTTGGTCTGCGGACTGAAAGGTCCCGGGTTCGATTCCGGTCAGGGGCATGTACATTGGTTGTGGGCACATCCCCAGTAGGGGGTGTGCAAGAGGCAGCTGGTCGATGTTTCTCTCTCATTGACGTTTCTAGCTCTCTATCTCTCTCCCTTCCTCTCTGTAAAATATCAATAAAATATATTTTAAAAAATAAAAATAAAAAAGTCTTGGTTCTACTAGATTATTTTTAATCTTGAAATCTGCTCAGATTTCTTTGTCTGATTGCTTAATTTCATTATCAGGTATTTCTTTAACAATTCTCTAATTTCACCTTTTAAAAATTTTATTTTATTGTTTATTTTTATTTTTTAAAATATATTTTATTGATTTTTTTTACAGAGAGGAAGAGAGAGAGTTAGAAACATCAATGAGAGAGAGTCATTGAGCAGCTGCCTCTTGCACCCCCCCTACTGGGAATGTGCCCCCAACCAAGGTACATGCTCTTGACCAGAATCAAACCTGGGACCCTTCAGTCTGCAGGCTGATGCTCTTATCCACTGAGCCAAACCGGTTTCAGCTTTATTTTATTGTTTAAAGTAATATATATATATATATATATATATATATATATATATATATATATATAATTACTATATAATATATAGTATATATTAATATATATATAAATATATATTATTATTACTATTATTATATGTCTCCTTTTTCTCCCATTGACCTTCCCCTGGCCACCCCTCACCCCTGGCACATGCCCTCACCCCCCTAGTGTCTGTGTCCTTTAGTTATGTTTATATGCACACATCCAAATCCTTTGGTTGATCTCTTTTCTCCACCACCCCCTGCCCTGCCTTCCCACTGAAGTTTGACAGTCTATTCAATGCGTATTTGTCTCTGTATCCATTTTTGTTAATCAGTTTATAATATTCATTATATTCCTCAAATGAGTGAAATCATGTGATATGCTGACTGGCTTATTTTGCTTACTAGTAGCATAATCCTTTCCAGGACCATCCATACTACTGTGAAGGGTAAGAGTTCTTTCTTTTTTACAGCAGTGTAGTATTCCATCTTTTCTGTCATTTCATATTAGGTGCTTTACTTACAAAGTACAAATAGCATTTTTTTTCAATTATCAAAAAAATCACCAATCCTAAAATAAACTATTGATTGAAGAACAGATTTGGTAGGTTGGATAAGAGAGAAAAATATTGTTTCATTAAATATATACATTGAAAAGAAGATACATCTTTAAAAAAAAACTTTATTGAGTTATAGTTGACATATAAAAAGCTATACATATTCAGTTCAACTGTGTATATATAAATATGTACAGCTTTTTACATGTCAACCATACCTCAAAATAAAGTGTTTTTCCTCTTATGGAAAATAAATATAAACTAAAATCATCATTACCAAGGCCATAGACATCTCCATCACCTATAAGATGAACTTTTATTTCAGAAGTGCAAAAATAAAAGTTATCTTAGAATTAAGTAAATATGAAATATGAAGAGGTCTCCAATCACATGGAAGAATCAGAAAAGTTACATTTTGACAGACATTGCTAAAGAAGACTTTCCTCTCTGCAAATTGGGAAAACTAGAATTCATTTTTTACAACATTGCTCTAATAATAAGTAGTTCTTTTAATTAGAAAAATTATTTTAATAATGTTATTTTGGCATTTATGGGTAAAATAGGAGCTCTAGAATAAATTTATTTTCGATTAAACCAGTCATAAGAAGTCATACAATGATTAATCTTTTCATTTCAGTCTGGAAAATTAAATTGCTTTTCCCAAGATAGAGGAAAAGATATGAAAGGCTTTGTCAACAGCAGGCAAAGTAACAAGAGACCACATGGAACTAGGATTTTTTTCTCACAATTTCAAATTTATCTGGGAATGATTGAAAATTTCCCCAGCTCCACTAACTGTGAGACTTTATGCAAGTTACTTAATTTTTCTGCACTTCATGTATATGTGTTCATCTACAAAATTAGGAATAAGGATTGCTGAATTACCTAAGTTAATATACAAGGTAGGGCAAAAGTGGTTTATAGTTTTTCATATGGAAAATAATAAAATAATTGACACTAATGAAAGAGAAATATGCAAATTAACCATCACTCTGCTATCCCACAAGCCACACCCACCAGCCAATAAGGAGAGAGTATGCAAATTAACTCAACCAAGATGGTGGCTGGCCACAGAGCAAGCAGTAGGCTTGGGTTTCCCCAGTGATGAAGGAAATCAAGCTTTTCACCCACATGGCTGGCCTGCAAACGACCACAGGCCCCTTGCCCAGGTTGCCCCACGACCCAAGGGAACCCCCACTGTGATCCAAGACACCCTTCAGAGTAAACTACCTGGTTCCTATCTGTGCACCAGGCCTCTATCCTATCTAATAAATGAATAATATGCAAATTGACCATCCCTCCAACACACAAGATGGCTGCCCCTATGTGGTCAAAGATCCTGCCCCCATTTGGACACAAGATGGCTGCCACAATATGGACAGCAGGGGAGGGGAGTTTAGAGGGACCAGGCCTGCAAGGGAGGGCAGTTGGGGGCAATCAAGCCTGCAGGGGAGGGCAGTTAGGGGTGAACAGGCCAGCAGAGGAGGGAAGTTGGGGGTGACTGGGCCTTCAGGGATGGGCAGTTGGGGGAACCAGGCCTGCAGGGGAAGGCAGTTGGGGGTGACCAGGCTGGCAGGGGAGGGCAGTTAGGGTTAATCAGGCTGGCAGGGGAGCAATTAGGCATCAATCAGATTGTCAGGGAGTGGTTATGAGGTGATCAGGCTGGCAGGCAGAAGCGGTTAGGGGCAATTAGGAAGGCAGGCAGGTGAGCAGTTGGGAGCCAGCAATTTTGGATTGTGAGAGGGATGTCCAACTGCCTGTTTAGGCCCGATCCAGGTAGGATCGGACAATTGGATCTCCCTCGAGGGGTCCCAGATTGGAGAGGGTGCAGGCCGGACTGAGAAACACACCCCCCGTGCACGAATTTTGTGCACCGGGCCTGTAGTTTATAAATAATAATATAAGAATAAACTCTGTCTTTTGCATACTCACAATGAAGCATCCATCTTATATAAAAACTGCTGTTTGAAATTTTAACCCTGGTGTTTTGGCTTCTGTAAATGCTTGCTTGCTTAAATAATAAGGAATATAAGACTACTCCCATTCCAGACAGACTGTGGACTATGCCCCAGACAGAGCTGTCAGTGCTGACACCAGGCCACGCCTTGAGATTTGATCTCATGGCCCCTTCCCAGCACGTGGGCCTTCTTTCCCAGAAGGCTTGGAAGTCTCATTCCAAATTTGGGAGGCAAAGGAGCTAGGAAAAGCATAACAGAAAAGGTTTCCTCCATGTGGGGGGCCCAGAATTTGAAAGGCACATTTTTCTCTGGCCCTAAGCTTAATAAAATGTAACTTCCTTTCTCTAAGCATGGCTTGGTTCTTTTCTGGTCTTCTGTAATAACAACTGTAAACCTACTTTTGGCTCACTCTGTATGGATAGCTTAGGACAGTGCCTGGCCCATAGGTAAGTTTTAGATCTCATTGTTATTTGTATAACCAGATTTCACTGAATATAAGAAGATGGCTTTTCTTTATCTTACCCAAAAGTGCCAGTAGAATTCTTCACACTTTCACATGAGTACCACTGATTGAAAGAAATTGTAAGCTGACTTTGATTATAAAATGTAACCATAACTTCAGAGGCATTAAAATATTTTAAAATATGCATCTTAGAATCAATAAAACAAGTTATTATGTTTATATTTAATTTAATTCTAAGTTAATGTATATGTGACATCCACCAAAACTGGAAAAATAATTTGAGTTAAATAATGAATAATATAACTTCTTACCTCCGTAAATTCCATTTTGTTCAATCTTTGCTCCATTGAGTCAATAATATTCAACTTTGTGGCAAGTGTTTCTATTATGGAATAAAAGTTATTTGCTAGTTAGTGTGGTTACTTTGTGGCAAGTGTTTCTATTATGGAATAAAAGTTATTTGCTAGTTAGTGTGGTTACAATAAAGTTACATTTTTATTCATGTTATAGTGTTTTAAAATAACAAAAGTATTTATTAATTAATGCCCATCAATATTTGCAATAAAGTAAAAGATATATAATTGGGTAATATTCCAATTACTATAAAATTGTTATTTTATTTAACCAAACAACCCCACAATGGAAAAGAATGTGCCTATCAGGTTGAAATAAAGCAGAAGCAAATATGCACATTGATAGTATAAAATACTACACATGCACATATCTTTTGTTTTTCTCTATATAAATATGATCATATTGATTTGCAACTTGCTTTTTTCACTTAACCACTCTTCTTGCAAATCTTTTCAGATAGAATCTGGAGCTCAGGGGAAAGGTTTAGGATGGGAACATGGAAGAGAGTCATTAACAGAAGTCATGGGTTTGAATAATAAAAGTGTGTATAATGTGTAAAGTGATAACAGAGCCAAAAAAGAAACTCTGGAAAACAATATTTAAAGCAATGAAAAGAAGAACCAGAAACAAAGATGCTAAAGGGCGATCACATATAGATGAAAAAATCAAAAGGGAACAATATCACAAAAGCAAAGAAAAATATTTTCATGAATAAGGATTTTTTCAACTTCCATTTAATTTGACAATTATGTGGTCTTTATTGACCTTACCAAGATGTGAAAGTGCAAATTGTGTGAAAGCTCAAGGTGAAAAAATTAATACACTGGCTTCCTCTCCTACTTCTAACAATAGAACAGTAGTTCCTTCTGCCAATCATGAGCTGATGCATAAAAATATTCTTTAGTCACTATTGATTTTTTATCTGCTTATTATAAGATGTCAGTTTTTATCATAAAAGGATTGTATATGCTTTAGTAAAGCTTGTGCATTAAATGTTGCTATCTCCATTCCAGATCTTCCTGCAATCTCTGGAAGATTACACAAGCCAGACAGGTTTCTTCTAGTAACAGTTGTTATTAAGTATATGTGTCAGTCCCCTGGCTGGACTTTGAGCAATTTAAGGGTAGTGGGAACATATCTTAGTCCTCTTGGTATCCTCGACCCCATCATAGTTCTGGAACTAAGTGATGGCTCAATAAATATTGAATGAATAAATGGAACAGAAAATTAATACTATATAGTATAGGAGGTGAGAGAAGAAACAATCAATGCCAACTAGAGTGTTCTGAATTTCTCTAATTTTATCACGATCTGAAATACAGCTCTCTTAACTTGTTCCTTTTGTGCCCCTTCAAACACTAAGTAAAACAAGTCATTTAAAAATGTTTCTGAAAGGGAAGTTGAGGTAGTGCTGACTGAATAATTATAGTTTTTGGATAGGATGAAAAGGTAAAGAGAGAAAAGGCTGTCAGCAATGTCTAAATCATGTTTGGGGAACAGTGATTGGGAGGTTGGAAAGCATATTTTGTTTTTAAAAGTATGACAGATGTCAGACAATCTAATGTTATCAGTATAATAAAGTGGTCAAAAAGCAATCAATTGCTATAAGTTATGCAAATCTCAGGACCTAAACTCATATAAGGATACCTTTCTGAAAGCAAAAGCATCAAAATCCATAAGTGTATTTGGCTCAGTGGATAGAGCATTGGCCTGCCGACCGAAAGGTCCTGAGTTCGATTACGGGCAAGGGCACAAGTCTGGGTTGTGGGCTCCACCCTGGTATGGAGGCAGCCAATCAGTTATTCTCTCTCATCATTGATGTTTCTCTTTCTCTCTCCTCCCTTCCTCTCTTAAATCAATAAAAAAATATTTTTAAAAAATCCGTAGGTGTAGTCCTGTCTCCCTCTTTCCCAGTGAGCATGGAGGAAACATGGAGGAAATGTTGATACAATGATGGGGTGTAGGAGTAGGGGAGGAACTTCTGCAATTCCTGCAAAGAAAAAACTCTCTCCCTCCTGCTAGAAATGCAAATAGGTAAAGATTCTGCTTAGAATAATTTGAAGTCTACATATAAACACAGAATGTGTATTTGCTGTTGAATTTTTAAAGAATGTAACTACTGTGAAAATTTGAGAGAGGATTATACTCTGCTTCATTCTGGAACTTTGCCAAAAGCCATTCACGATTCAGAAAATTATGTAATGGGAGGTAATATACATTGTATCTGAATTCCAATATAACACACCTGTCAGTCTGCATTTTATAGCTCTCCCATTCTACTACCCATGGAATGTATACAAGTACATTCATTTTGCCCTTATTTCAAAATTTCAAATACAAAGAAATGGTTGATTGGATATAATTTTTAGTTTTTTAAAATTTATTTAGGAGAGCCGAAACTGGTTTGGCTCAGTGGATAGAGTGTTGGTCTGTGGACTGAAAGGTCCCAGGTTTGATTCTGGTCAAGGGCATGTATATTGATTGCGGGCACATCCCCGGTAGGGGGTGTGCAGGAGGCAGCTGGTTGGTGTTTCTCTCCCATTGATGTTTTTATCTCTCTATCCCTCTTCCTTTCTCTCTGTAAAAAATCAATACAAGTATACTTTTAAAAAATTTATTTAGGAGAAACCAAGATGGTAGCATAGGTAAACATCTAAACTGCTGCCTCGCACAATTTCAAAACTACAACTAAAAGACAGAACAGACATCATCCAGAACTGCAGAAAATCTGGCTGAGTGGAAATTCTACAACTAGAAGGAAAGAAAAAAGCTCACGGAAAATCAGAGGAGCTGCAAAGGACTGAGGTACGGAGATACGCACAGAGAGGAAGGGTGGTTGAGTGCCTGGCTGGTGTTCTCTGGCAGGAGAGGGAAGGAAGCCCTCTGAAGGAAGCCAACTGCACTGAACCCCCCAGTTCTGACTGCACTGAATCACAGTTTCAGGAGAAACCCCATAGACCCAGGCTCATATGGGGGGAGTCTGGACTGTCAGGTAGAGAGAAAGGCACATGGAGACTAGGAGACTCAGAGACTCAAGGGAAACCGTGGTGGGCAGGGGTTTCACCTGCACAGAAAAGACTGACTGCTGAGGTTGCCACTTGCTCTCCCTAGCAGAAGGGAGTCAGAAGCTCCTAACTGCACTGAACCCCAGTTCTGGGAGAGCCTGGGGGAATGTGGACTGTTAGGTGGAAACCAGTGGAGTCGCAGAGGTCTGGAGGCTCACGGGAAGGGCTGACGGGAAGCAAAGGCTATCTGCTCATCCCTAAGACTCCATCCCATCCAAGCTGAGCAAAGGCTTTAGCAATTTTGCAAGTCTGCTCCTATAAGGCTGTCTCACAGCCAGTTGGCGTAGACACAGCTGATACTTACAGCCAATTGGCCTGGAGCTCAATTCCTTCCAGTGATTACCAACAACAATCAAGACTTAACTACAACAAGGCTGTACACACAGACCACAAAGGGATGTACTAATAGTGTCCACCTCAGGTGACTGGGAGGCCAATCCATTGGCCATATAGGAAACCTAGCACTCAAAGCTACCCTACAAACTCAGAGAAGCAGCGAAAATGTGGAGACAGAGTAACAAATCACAAACAAAAGAAATGAAGGGGGAAAATGACTGGATATAGAATTCAAAACCATAGTTATAGGTTTTTCAAGAATTTCCTAGAAAAGGCTGATAAATTTAGCCAGACCCTTGAGGATGTAAAGGGCCAACTAGAAATTAAACATACACTGACTGAAATGAAAAATATACAGAGACCCAACAGCAGACTAGAGGAATGCAAGAATCAAATCAAAGATTTGAAATACAAAGAAGCAAAAAACACTCAACTGGAAAAGCAAAAAGAAAAAAAACCTAAAAGGTTGAAGATAGTGTAAGAAGCCTCTGGGACAACTTTAAGTATACCAACATCAGAATTATGGGGATGCCAGAAGAAGAGAGAGAGCAAGATACTGAAAAGCTATTTGAAGAAATAATGACTGAAAACTTACCCCATCTGGTGAAAGAAATAGACTTACAAGTACAGGAAGCACACAGAAGCCCAAACAAAAGGAATCTAGCACTAACTGGTTTGGCTCAGTGGATAGAGCATCGGCCTGGGAACTGAAGGGTCCCAGGTTCAATTCCGGTCAAGGGCATGTACATTGGTTGTGGGCACATCCCTAATAGGGAGTGTGCAGGAGGCAGATGATAGAGGTTTCTATTTCATAGATGTTTCTAACTTTCTATCCCTCTCCTTCCTTCTATAAAAAATTCAATATTTTTTTTTTAAAAAGGAATACAAAGAGGACCACACCAAGACACATCATAATTAAAATGCCAAGAGCAAAAGACAAAGAGAGAATATTAAAAGCAGCAAGAGAAAAACAGTTAATTACCTACAAGGGAGCACCCATATGATTATCAGCTGATTTCTCAACAGAAACTATGCAGGCCAGATGGGAGTGGCAAGAAATATTCAAAGTAATGAATAGCAAGAATCTACAACCAAGATTACCCAGCAAAGTTATCATTCAGATTGGAATGTCAGATAAAAAAGCTTCACAGATAAGAAAAAGCTAAAGGAGTTCATCATCTTCAAACCAGTATTATTTGAAATTCTTTAAGAAGAGGAAGAAGAAAAAAGTAAAGATAAAAATTATGAACAACAAATACATATCTATCAACAAGTGAACCTAAAAATCTGAAGAACAGAATAAACTGGTGAATGTAATAGAATCAAGGGCATAGAAAGGGAGTGGACTGATAATTCTCATGGGGAAAGGGTAGGAGGGTGCAGGGAGAGACTGGACAAAAATTGTACACCTATGGATTAGGACAGTGGAGGGGTGGTAAGGGCAGAGGGTGGGGTGAGAACCAGGTGAAGGGGAGCTATTGGGGGCGGGGGGAGAGAAGGGAGAAACTATTATAATAATCTGAACAATAAAGATTTATTAAATTTTAAAAATGTTTATTTTTAATATATATTTTTATTTCAGAGAGTAAGGGAAAGGGAGAGAGAGATAGAAACATCAATTATGAGAGAGAATCATTGACTGGCTGTCTTCTGCACGCCCAGTTGAGCCCCCAAACCAGGCATATGCCTGAACAAGAATCGACCCATGACCTCTGGTTCATAAGTTGACGCTCGCCACTGAACAATGCTGGCCAGGCTACTTTTCTTATATTTAAACATTAATTATAAGGACAAATGTTATTACTCTATTACATCTTCTAATGAAGTTATAACCAAGCATTTATGTATTGAAATAGAGTGCATATAATTTTTATCTTTTTTTTCTTTGTATCTCATTTATGACATTATATCTTTCATTTAAAATTCTGTGTATCTAAGTAATGTTTTCTAGGAATTTGACAAAATAATAAAGGGTATTATAGAATATTTTTTATAAAATGGTGCTAAATCCAGTGCTAAAAGGATTGAAAATCACTGACTGCTTCTCTGCTTTTTTACATTCTCCATCTGCAAAGGGCAAAAAAGCCCTAGCTGCTTTGACTCAATGGCTAGAGCACCGGCCTGTGACCGAAGGGTCCCAGGTTTGATTCCAGTCAAGGGCACATACCTCAGTTTCAGGCTCCTCCGTGGCCTGGGCCCTGTTTGGGGCTTGTGCAGGAGGCAACCAATTAATGTGTTTCTCTCACATAGATATTTCTCTCAATCTTTTCCATTCTCTTTAAAAATCAATGGGTAAATAACCTCAGGTGAGGATTTAAAAAAAAAAAATGGAAAGAGCAAAAAAGTTCAAGTACACCTGTAAGAGCTTTGAATAATAGCCATCTCAATATTGACTCTTCATCTTAATTCAGCATCCCTTCCCTTCCCCCCAAAAGAGAAAAACAACAACACATAAATAATATAGTAATAGGCATGCTTACCAAGCTTGAAATTTGGATTTTGAAAAAAATCATAAAGAACATTCTGAATCTATAAATAAAAAAGATCATATATTACTTCTCAATTACCATATACTCTCTGCCTACTACCACATAGTATACAGCTTCCCCCATTCACCATCCCTACCATGATCCATTTGTTACAATCAAAAGCCTTCACTGAAACATCATAACCCTAAGTTCTTAGTTTACATTTGGGATCATACTTGGTGTTATACATTCTATGTCTTGACAAATGTATAATGACATGTATCCACCATTATGGCATCATACAGAATTGTTTTACCGCCTAAAAACCCTCTGCTTTGCCTGTTTATCCCTCCTTCCCCTCTCACTCCTGGAAACCACTGGTTTGCTCCCAAATTTTGGCAATCCTATATAATAAAAGCCTAATATGCTAAGTGTCCATCTGTCTGTTCAAACATTCAACCAGTCAATATGATGCACACTCACCACCAGGGGGCAGGCGCTCCAACCGGTAGGTTAGCTTGCTGCTAGGGTGGAGCTGATCTGGAATGGTGAGATGGACCAGACATGCCTTGGAGTGGAGCCCTCCCGCAGTTGCTCCCCAACCCTGATCGTGCACCAGTGGAGTCCCTCAGCCTGGCCTGTGCCCTCTCGCAATCCAGGACTCGGAGAGCAAGTTTTGGCCAGATCCCCACAGGTCAGCCCAAGGAACCCCACCGATGCATGCCATGCACAGGGCCTGTATTTATAAATAAAGTGCTGTAATCATCTATGTGCATACTTTTGCATGGACATAAGTTTTTAAATCCTTTGGGTATGTACCAAGGAATATGATGGCTGGATCATATGGTAAGATTATGTTCGGTTTTCTAAGAACCTGCCAAACTGTCTTCCAAAGTGGCTATAGCATTTTGCATTTCCACAACAATGAATGAAAGTTCCTATAGCTGCACATCTTTGTCAGCATTTAGTGTTCTCGGTATTCTTGAATTTGGGCATTATGATAGGTGAGTAATGGTATCTCATTAGTTGTTAGTTTGTTTTAAATATATTTTTATTGACTTCAGAGAGGAAGTGAAAGGGAGAGATTGAAACATCAATGATGAGAAAGAATCATTGATTGGTTGTCTCCTGAATGCCTTCCACTAGGGATAGAGCCTGCAACCCGGGCATATGGCCTGACTGGGAATCGAACTGTGACCTCCTGGTTCATAGGTCAACACTCAACCACTGATCATTGCCAGCTGGGCTTTATTGTTGTTTTAATTGCATTTCCCTGATAACATATGTGGAGCATCTTTTTTTGTTGTTGTTAATCCTCACCCAAGGATATTTTTCCATTGAGTAGAAGGGAGGGTGGGAGACAGTGAGAGAGACACATCAATTGGTTGCCTCCCACACTAGCCCTGTCCAGGGACAGGGATCAGGCTAAATCCCCAGTGGTACGTGTCCTTGACCAGAATTGATCTCGGGGCCTTTCAGTCCATGGGCTAACCCTCTGGCTAGAGCTGTGGAGCATTTTTTAAATATGCTTATCTGCCATCTGGATATCTCTGGGGAATTGTCAGTTTAGGTCTTTACCCATTTTTTAATAGATTGTTTTCTTATTGTTGAGTTTTAAGAATCCTTTGTATATTTTAGATAATATTCTTTTATCAGATATACCTTTTGCAAATATTTTCTCCTAGTCTGGGGCTTGGTCTTCCTTGGTCTATTTTTAATAATTCACTTTGGGGGGTAGTGGTAGAGGGGCTGGATGAAAAAGGTGAAGGGATTAATAATAATTTTTTTAAAAAAAACTTGCTCAGCCAGCCAAGCCAGTGTGGTTCAGTGATTGAGCGTTGACCTATGAACCAGGAGTCAAGATTCAATTCCAGGTAGGACACATGCCCAGGTTTCAGACTCCACCCCCAGTGGGGCTGAGCAGGGGACAGCGGATCAATGATTCTTGATGTTTCTGTGTCTCTCCCTCTCAACTTCCCCTCTGAAATCAATAAAGAAAATAAATAAAAAATTAAAAAACCACCTCATAGACACAGACAACAGTAGAGGGAGATAAATGGTGATGGAAGGAGACTTGGGGTGGTGAACACACAATACAATATACATGTATTATAGAATTTTGTATACCTGAAATTTATATAAATTTATTAACCAATATCACCCCAATAAATCCAATAAAAGATTCACTTAGAACAAAAAATGTGCTTGTCATTTTATCTAACCACTAAGTATTCTCACATCTGTACATACATACCTAAGAGAAAACATTTAACTCTTAAAGTACAGATGTCATCTAGAGCTAAGATAGTCTCTTAGCCCACAGAAGTAATTAGTCACATAAATAAGAAAAAGAAGATGGAAGCTATGCCTGACTATAATGGAGATTTTAAGAACATTGGCCAGAGTCAATGTAATTTTAGAACTCTAGCTAAAATGTTTAAAAACACTCAAGAGAAAATTAAAGAAATCTATCAGGGGTGGGAAAACTTTTTGACTCGAGGGCCACAATGGGTTCTTAAACTGGACTGGAGGGCTGGAACAAAAGTAACCTGACCATGCTGGCACTCTCATCTTGGGCTGCTGGTGAAGGAGCGGAGGGGAGAGCAAGAGAACCCTCCGCTCTTTCGGCTCTGCAGGCCGGATAGAACAACCGAACGGGCCGGATCCAGCCCGAGGGCCGTAGTTTGCCCACGGCTGGTAGTGTCAAGAATTGACTTACATCAGCAGGACTGAAAATTTAGAGGGAGGATTTTAGTACTCCACTCAGTATTCTAGCAATCACCTTCTTATTTTCCAACCCACCCACCCTTCGAAGGAAGACACCCCCTTTCTTACCACTTTCAGAGGAATTGTCCCGTTGGGGTCTAGAATCCATTCACTGAACTGTTCCTGCAGAGCCAGTTGACGTAGGTTGGCCACCTGGAATTTGACTTTGTTTATGGAGTCTCTTTGTTCTTGTTTCTCTTTAATTTTCTCTTTCATCCTGGATACTCTGAAGGATGTAGAAATAGAAGACGTGTTAAGTTAAGACCATTGGATTTGATTAAGATTGTTTATTTATTTATTTTTAAAATATATATATATTTTGTTGATTTTACACAGAGAGTAATTGAGAGGGATAGAGAGTTAGAAAAGTTGATGAGAGAGAAACATTGACCAGCTGCCTCTTGCACCTCCCCACTGGGGATGTGCCCGCAACCAAGGCACGTGCCCCTGACCGGAATCGAACCTGGGACCTTTCAGTCTGCAGGCCGACGCTCTATCCACTGAGCCAAACCGGTTTCGGTTGATTAAGATTGTTTAAACGACCAAACAGAAGAGTTCAGAGCCTCATAGAAACGTTGAACCTGTCTTTTCTTCGTGAAATTATCCTTGATTCAAGCCTGCAGCACATTAATCATAGGCTGGCTTCTATTATCTGACTTCTTATGGAGGTAGGCCTTATTTTACCCAACTAAATACTATACTTAAAAAGTACTAAGAATAGCCCTAGAAGCTGCCACATACACACTAAAAACAAGGTTGACTGTACCCTAAGGCCTTAAGGTAGTGGGGTGTCTCTCTTCCCTAGTGCAGAAATCATGTGGAATGACTCTGGTTCAAGGTCAAGGATGGCAGCCTGAAAGATGCATTTATAACAAGCATCTCAAGTAGTTCTGATGCCTTGGACCAAGCTTTTGATTTCAGTCTAGGAATATATATTGCCAGATTCCTTTTTTTTTGGCCAGAGTTAAATACTTGGACAGCCCTGAGCACAGTAATTATCCTTGTATTCAGACAGAGCTGTATTACTCAGCTAGAAAATGGGGGAAGAATTGTGGTTTTAATCGTTTCTATGTTCATCATCCTGATTAGGACTTCAAAACCCCCAAATTGGTTTGATTGAAATACCAAAAAAAAGTTCAAAAATAATAAAAATAAGTACTAGTTTCAAATACAATTTTGCAATAATGTTTGAGGCAGGTCTTCATCCTTTAAGAAAGACTAAGGTAATCTGACAGACTTTAAAAGGCAAAAGGCTTTTCAGAGAGAACTGGCATTTGGATACCCCCTAATACTAAAAAACAAACAAACAAATCCTAAAATCTAAGTAATTACTTTGTGCCCAGATAAGATCTTCAAAATTCTCTAGGAAAATAAACCTTCAAAAATAAACCTGGAAGTTTGAAACCCAGAATTTCGATGTGGTTTAATGGTGTAGACGATTCTGTAATGATTTAAAAGTGCTGGAAGTGTAAGTACAACCAACGAACACAGAACTCTGGGGAGGGAGGGCATGAATGGGAGGTGTGTGTGTGTGTGGGGGGGCAATGGTAAGCTATGTACACATATAATACCTTAATAAATTAAAAAATAAAATAAAATAAAAGTGCTGGAAGATTCATTAGCATTTCAATGGAAGTGCTAAGTGCCTGTGATACAACTGCTAAGCAGCCAAACCTCTGCCGCTTATCTCAGAGCCCCCAGTCCCTTCCTTTGCCTGCTCTCTGGCTCTTCCAGATCTCTTTCTCCCTCTGCTACTTTATCTCCTTCTCTCTTTCTACTTCTCTCTCTTTCCCCCTCTCTATAAAACATTCTCCTAAATGTGTGTCTTCTTTTCCTGCCTGGCTCTCTATTTTGTGTCATTCTTCTAGCCTTTTCTCGTTCACTCACTACGTTAGCCATTTATTCACTCAATACACAAACATTTATTGAGCTCCTACTATGATTAAAAAAAATATATATATATATATTATTGATATTTTACAGAGAGGAAGGAAGAGAGATAGAGAGCTAGGAACGTCGATGAGAGAGAAACATCGACCAGCTGCCTCTTGCACACCCCCTACCGGGGATGTGCCCGCAACCAATGTACATGCCCTTGCCCGGAATCGAACCTGGGACCTTTCAGTCCGCAGACCGACGCTCTACCACTGAGCCAAACCAGTTTCGGCTCCTACTATGATTTTGCTATTATAAAGCTTAGAGTCCAATGCAGAACAGTTAAGCAAACAATATTATGTAATAAGTACTGGGTGTCTCCAGATCCTTATGTGTACTGATCACTGCAACACAAAAGGGGATGAACAAAATTGGGTTTCTGTCAATTACCCAAAATTAAGACATATCTCATAATAATCTTATGTATGTAAAAAAACAAAACAAGCACAAGAAAAATAACACACACAAAACTTACATAATGAGAGCAAGGTTAGGATAGGTAAATTAATTTTAAATGACAAAGTATTAGAACTAAGCTGAACTCCAAAGGATTGGTAAGATAGCTAAAGAGGAAGAAGAATGATAACACGCAGGGGAAATGACACATATTAAGACCCTGAGGTGGAAAGGAGCATAGTATGCTAGGAACCTTTGATCAGTGCCTCCAAACTTTGAAGCTAGCCTTGATGGTGATGATTTCCTATTTCCTAATGAGGTGGTTGAGTTTCAATTCAATATTGGAAGGAGAAAGAATAGTCCCGCCTGGGGGGAGGGGGCTGAGAAACATCTGTTTTGATGGTATAGGACCGAGCAAGGCAGAGGATATATATGATCCAAGGTAGTTGCATGCAAGATCTTTAGCCATTAAAAACCAAGGCAGTTGCACATAAGGTTTGCAGTCAACTCTACCTTAGTCTTTTTGACATTAAAAGTTTTATGCCACTGAAGAACTATAGATTCATACAACATCAAGTTGCAGGTGTGTGTGTGTGTGTGTGTGGTATTGTGATAACATCCAGGGAGACAAGGATTTCTTAGTCTATAAATACTTGAATTTCTAGGTACTAATATTGGATATATACATATACAACAGAGTGTAGTTTCTAAATTAATATGAACTACTCAATCTATATACCTTATTATTATGCTTAAGGTTGAACAAAAGTAGAAATTATTTGGAAAAAGTCCTATTACATACATTTGGGTATAATAATTATTCAAATACTATATTTAAAAAAAGCATTTCCTTATCTATCTACTCACTTTTGGCATAATCTATTTTACTGAATTGATAAAAATATGATATTCAAAACAGATTGACAAGATGACTAATATTAATATCACTTCAGGAGAAGCATCTATGGGATTTCCTAGCATAATGTAAGCACACGGATTTGGCTCAGTAAAGAGGTGGCAGCTGGTGTGGTGTATGAGCAGACAGACATCTGCCTAGGAAGTCACTGTCTCCTGGCAACTAAGGAAGCCCCATATCCAGAATGAAACATTCCCTCAGTCTTGCCAAGTCCTACTGCTGGCATCTTGTAAGGATGAGTTAGACATTTTGGTGTCTGTATGTGTGTTTTTAAACACAAAAAAGTAAGTCCTTTGAAGTAAACCTTCAAACCCTTTGCAGACACCACATCCTAACAGAAATATATACAACATGTTTGTCACATAATCTGCGTAAGCTCCTTGAACACTGCATATGAGGGAGTTATTATAAGCAAAATAAAGGCATGTGTCTCTTTCCCTTTTAGTTTTCACTTGGTTTGTGTTTCCTTAATGCTTGAGCACTTATTCTGGCTTATTTATCTCCTTTGTGTAGCTGTGGTAGAGAAAGTAATTTCTGTGGAATGTTTCTTTGTCATTCTTTCTCTTCCTGGATTAAGTGTTCCATTATTAGTTAAAAGGCTTATAAAGAGGACTACAGGGAAAATGTCCAGAAGGTATCTGAAGGTTTATCATAGATGCATAGTGATTATGAAATAAGCAACGGATATAGGGACCAGAGGTCATTACCAAGCCAGAACTGGATATACATCACTATTAACTATCACACAAAAAGATCCAAGTTTTTGCGCTGGATGTTTTAGATCTACTTCCTGGTTCATTTAAATTCTCATTCTAGGATCAGGACTGTGTATCCTGATTTGGTGGAGGAAAGAGAGAACATTGATAGTATAATAGATCCCACTTCTCTGAAGCAGGGTGACATTCTAACATTAATAATTGTTCTCTATAATCCTTATTTTTACTCTTTAATTTTTTTCTTTTCTTTTGAATATATCATACAGTAAAGTTTACCTCTTTGGTGCATAGTTGTACAAATTTCAACACGTGTAAATATATCTAACCATCACCATAGTCAGGTTATTGAAAATTTGTAATCCTATTTTAAGAGAAAATTTTTTTCATTATCAATTCATAAGGCAGTGGTAACTTTCAGAATATGAATTCTCAAACACTGGAGGAACCAACAATCTGAGGGGAAAGATGCCAAAGAAAAAGAAGTAGAAAAGCAAAATGAGACAAACCTAACCTTCTTATTGGTTTTTACAAAATTACATGTATGGATTAAAGTCCACTTTAATTCTATACCTCTCTTCCAGGAAGCCTGATGCAAAGCAATAAAACTATTGTATATGTAAAACTTACAAACAGCAATAATATTTTATTTCTCAGAAAGTGGCTGCCACTATAAAAATTGTTCCAAATTAGTAAAGAGTATCTTTTCTATCTATTGTCCTTTGACCCCCAACAGAGATGAATCCCTTTTTGTTCTGGGGAAACAGGCAGATGAAAACTTCAGCTCAGGCTGAGGCAAATGAACATTTTAACATAATCACCAGAAGATGAAGTCTTGAAAAAACAAGTAAAATTTTTGTCTTTATTCTTGAAAACAAATAAGAAAACTCTCATTTTCAAAATGGACTTCTCCAAAGCTCCCTAATGGGTTGAGAACAACACAAACAGTGATGTAGTTCAGAGAATTTAAAAGCAGAACAGTTTTTGCAAAGATGCTGGGTATCCAAGCTTCCAGTCAGTAGACATTGTGCTGTTGTAAGGCATCCCTAGGATTTCTGAATAGTCTGCAAATGCCTGACACTGTCACATTTTGACCTATAGATCTTGGATTTTTACCAGAGAGAGATGAAGCCCTGATCCTGACAATCCAGGCGAGAGAGAGAGAGAGAGAGAGAGAGAGAGAGAGAGAGAGAGAGAGAGAGAGAGAGAGAGCGCGCACCTTTGATTATTTTAACTCTTTCATGAAATTCCTACAGCATAGTGCTCCAATAGAAACTAGGGCTCTTAACAAACCCCAAATGACCCTGAATATCAAACTCCTTGTTCAAGAAACAGCAATGAAATGAACTAATTTTCTTGTGTCATGCTATTGATTGGCAATCAAGCCTAGACCAAAGTCCTACTCTGCCTATTACTACCCTTACTATAAATGTTGAAAAATGCCTAGTTTTATATACTGACTGAGATTTACACAGCCCTAACGGGACAAAGGATTTGTTAATATATTGATTTACAGCCTTGGCACCTATTCCTAAATTTAAAGTTGTTGTTGTTGTTTTTAATGGAAACAGAGCTAAATACAAATCAAATCTATTGTTCTGCAAGAACAGATGGTGAACACAAATGTTCTTTAAGCTGTTTATTAAATTTAATGATACTGCTCCCTGCTGTTGTTGGAACTTTCCACTAGTACTAAAAGTTATTTAATTTGGTTTCGCTAAATAATTGATCTTAAAAGTTTAGTGTTCATATAATCTCTAGTAGAACTTGTTTTAAATGCATTCCTAGGATTTCTGATTCAGAAGATTTAAGGAAGAAGATAAAAATCTTTACTTTTAACCAAGCACCCAGATAATCCTGATGTCTTTGATAGGCAACCGTGCTCTAAGAAAGACTGTTTCAACTGAAAATAAAAATTTCATGTCTATACATAAAGTAAAAGAAGAGTTCTGTAAATACCTCTTACTTTTTTCCAGAGGAACAGATGTATCTAATTCCAAAAAAAAATTATCATTTTAAAGCTTCTAATTTGTTGCTTACCACAGGAAGAACACAAAAACAAGTCACAAAGAATTTTAGGTTCCTTAATAAATTTAAGTATAAGTATCCATGCAGAATACATTCAAATGTAAATGGGGAGATTCAGGAAGACATTATAAGTATCTTAATTATTTTTTTAAATTTGGAAGAAACTTAAAAGATATTTACTAGACCAAGGGTCAGCAAACTATAATTTGGGGGCCAAATCTGGCCTGCTGTCTTATTTTGTACAATTCAAAAGCCAAGATTGTTATATTTTAAAGTCTTTTTTAAAATAACAAAGATAATATATTGTGGCATATAGAAATTCAAGACATTAAAAATTTAGTATCCATAAATAGACTTTGTTGTTGTTTTTTTGTTAATCCTCACCTAAGGATATTTTTTCCATTGATTTTTTTGAGAGAGTGAAAAGGAGATAAAGAGAGAATGAGAGACAGACAGACAGAGAGAGAGGTGAGATTTTCACCTAAGGCACATGTCCTTGACTAGGAATCAAACCCATAACCTGAACCGGGCAGCTGATGCTCTACCACTGAGCCATACCAGCCTGGGCCATAAATAAAGTTTTATTACAACATAGCCATGCTTATTCATTTACATATTATATGGCTATTTTTTTTTTTTTAGAATAAAAGCAGAATTGAGTAGACTCAATTTTCCAGCAAAAAGCTTTTAATTTTTATGTAATTAAATTTATCAATATTTTCATGATTCAAAAGCTTTTTCTCTGGTTATAAAGGAATTAAAACTAGTTTCTTTTAGTTTCTTAATTGTTTTATTTTTGATGTACACATACTTAATAGGATATATTCTCTGGTCCAAAAGGCTGAAAATAAATATAAAAACTAATTTAGTAGTTCTATTATTAGTAGGCTTATTAATATTATTATTTTGAAGCTATCCTATCTAAAAAAAGAGAAACATGCAAATTGACCACACTTCCACTATGCCTACAAGCCACACCCACCAGCCAATCAGGGGAAGGTATGCAAATTAACCAAAAACAAGATGGTGGTTAATTTGCATACCAACGTGCAGAGCGAAGACTGAAGACAGTGTAGAAGGAAGCTGAGCTCTGCAGAAGGGAGCAAAGCTGCAGAGAAGCAAGCAAGCTGGGCAGCAGAGAAGGGAGGAAAGCAGGCGGGGTGGTGGATACTGCCACAGGAAGCCCTATTCTTGTAGGAATCTTCCTGCAACAGGCCTCTAGTTTTATATAAATTATAAGATAAAGCAAACAAGTAGTTCTGTCAATCTTGTTAGGAACCAAGATTTTTCAGTGTGAGAAAAAAAAAGATACAAATATAAAATCAAGGAATTAGATAAAAACCCTGAAACATATTTGACATGAAATTATTAATATTTTAAAATTATATTTTAGACATGAAAGAGCCTAGAAACAATGACAATACAATACTTATGAGCATTTCTAGCTCTTCAGTGAATGATCTTCACCAAAATGAACTAAGAATCCTTAAAAATGCATGAAGCTTTCAAAAACTAAGTATGTCAGAAGAACTCAGGCACCAAAGTTGGGTCAAGTTGAGCATCAAAAAGAAAAAATGACTATAATATATTAAAATACCTTGGATATATACTAAAATCCATGTGTTCAGCCGAAACCAGTTTGGCTCAGTGGATAGAGCGTCAGTCTGCGGACTGAAAGGTCCCAGGTTCAATTCCGGTCAAGGGCATGTACATTGGTTGTGGGCACATCCCCAGTGTGTGTGGGGCGGGGAAGTGCAGGAGGCTGCTGGTCAATGTTTCTCTCTCATCGATGTTTCTAGCTCTCTATCCCTGTCCCTTCCTCTCTGTGAAAAATCAATAAAATATATTAAAAACAAACAAACAAACAAAAAAACACCAGGGCATATTTTTTAAAAAATAAAATAAAATCCATGGGTTCATAATGCTACTAAAAATAACCTCCTCCCACATAAGAAAAATATTACATTTGTTTCCACTGGAGGTGACTATTGATGAGAGAAAGAAAGAAAGAAACTATATTCTGAAAATCTGTAATTAAAAGGAAAGAATTAAACATTTATTCTGACTTAACATAGAAAGTATGTTTGAATGTAACCAAATATATAGCCACCATGTAGGATTTGTTTTAGGAATTACAAGAAAGCTCAAAATTAGTAAATCTAATAAAGTTTATTATTAATGAATCCAGGCTAAAATCAAATAATCATCTACATAGGTGTTGAAAAGGCATTTGACAAAATCAACAATCATTCTTGATTTTTAAAAATCACTCTATAAGATTGAAATTAGGTGAATTTTTTTCTAATGTGATAAAATATACCTTTTTCAGATCAAATGAAGTCAAGTTATAGTAGAATAAAGGCAGAATTGAATAGTAAACTCAATTTTTAAATAAGTATGGCTATGTTATAATATATATATATATATATCTTTGGTGAGACAGTAATTAAAATAAGACTCATTTCTACTTAAAGTCATAAGCAAAATAAGCATGCCCATGTCACCACTCTCATATTGGAGGTAACAGCCAATGCAATTAGACAAGAGAAATATACTAGAAATACAAAAACTAAAAATAAAGAAGAAAACTCCTATTGCTTGCAGATAGTATGGTTGCCTCCCTAGAAAATCCAAGAAATCAATTAAAAAATTACTATAAACAATAAGAGAACTCAATGAGGTAGTAAAGTACAAAAATATACAGAAATTAATAGTTTTTATGTATTCAAAATATATCTAGATAGGAAGTGTAACAGAAAAAGTCTCATAATGACAACAAAATAATGATAAAATAAGTAGTATTAAAACTAATAAAAGTTGCAAACCTATATAAAAAATTTAAGACAACACTGATGGATACAAAATACGATGAGCAAATGGAAAAATATGTTCTCAAATAGAAACACTTTAATTATCAGAGGTGTCAATTTTTTCCAAGTTAATGGATAAATTTAATCAGATTTCAATAAAAATTCCTATGAAGTTGGGTTTTTTTTGGTATTCCTCCTCCCCCATCTTTTAAGTAGATGAATCAATTCTAAAGTTCATATTAAAAAGTAAACACACACAAGAACAGATAGGAGTGATCAGAAAAAAATAACAAATAATGGGGACCAGCACAGTCAGACTAATTGGATATTATTGGAATATACTCAAAAGTCTCAATAAAGCAGAGTGCTGGTGCACAAAAAGGGAGATAGACCAATGGAATAGGACAGAGAAGTCCAAAAATACACTACAAAATATATAGGAATTTAGTAGTAAAGGTTCATTACAAACAGTGGGACAAGGATAGACTATTCAACAATTATTATTGGGATCACTACACAGCCATTTGGAAAATGATGAAGTTGGATCCATATCTTACATCTTACCCTAAGATAAGTTCCAAATGGGTCAATATTTAAAATTAAAATATAATTTCACAAGAAAAGATAGGATTATTATTTTAATATCTAAAATACAACAATGACTCAAAGTATGGAAGCCATAAAATAAAAGTAAGTAAATTCAACCATGTAGAAATAAAAAAATCATCTTCATGATGAAAGATAAATGGCAGGTGAAAAACAGAGGAAAATGTAACTTGTTCACATGTTTTCATATAAAAAAAATCAAGAATCATATTTACATTTGCTTATGTATGTATAAAGAAACTTTGGAAGGACCCATTGAAAACTAAAAAGTTATTTAAGGCAGAGGTAGAATACTGGGTACATGGAGGATAAGAATGGGAAACTTTACATTGTATATCTATATATTTTGGCTATTGAATCAGGTGAATATGTTGCTTATCTGAAAAGTTAAAATTTGAAAAAGTTCCTACTCTTAACTCATGTGGTTTACTTTTCACAGCAGAGAGGACATTTGAGATCCGAGTGAGATAGCTAAATCTGTGAATATAAGAAACTGATTAAATACACTTCTTAAGTCTTCATTAGTGCCTCATAAACAGTGAGGCATATAGTAGTAGCTCAATAAATATTTTTAAAAATAGAAGTGAGCTATAGAAGAAATGGGCTCAGGAAACCAATTACAGTGAGAGATCTGGGGAAATCAAGGTTCTCCATAGAGAGAACTGTCTTATTTGAAGTCCTTTTAAGTTTGTATGAGTATATTATTGTTCTATGTACTTTTCCAAATAAGGAGCTATATCATTAACTGAAAATGTAACAAATTGTACCTGTTGCAGATAGTGTTGGTAATATGTACTTTCAGATTTTCTGTGACATTTTTCATCTCCCTCTTATAACCAGTCATTCCTGCGTCTTTGATATAAAGAGGATTATTTCTCATTAAATATTCCCCCAAATAAATAATTGGATCAAACTTAGTTGGAATATCAGCTTCTGACAAAAGCTTCTTTTTTTCCACTTGCATTAACATATTTTCCATTCCAGCAACTAAGGTGGGTAGAAGTTTGTCAAGCAGATATGCACGAGTATTCAGAGTCATGTGGTCAATATCTAACCACTCTTTGGCCAAATTATCCTTAGGGATTTTTTTCTCAGCCTTTTTTTCTTGTTCTTTTTTGAGTTTATCCTTATCTAGTATTCTCTGCTGCATAACTTGAGCTTTTGCCTCCACTCTTTCAAAAAGATTTTTCTTCCATGGTTGCTCTAGCTTTGAATCCAGTATAGTTTGATCTATATGGAAAACCACACTTGCATCTTCTCTGATTACAATATTCTTTGAAATTTCGATGTTAGGTTCCTTTTCTAAACCAGTTGAGATCTTTGGCGTCTCCTCCAGTTTTGATTCTGAGGGTGGGGGCAGAAATGAAATATGAGGAATATTAGAAGTAGATTTTAATATATGCTAGTTTAGAATATTACTAGGAGAAAACATCTCTTTAAATGGTGTATTCAAACACAGTTGAAAGTAACAGAAAGTCAGACAACAGTGACTAGAACCATAAGGATATTTATTGTTGACTTAATCAGAAATCAATCAGCAGCTCAGTGTTTTTCATTAAGTACCTCGCCTGTTTCATTATTCTTTATTTTTTGTGCTTATACCTCAGGATCATAAAATAGCTATTGCAGCTCCAGACAGCTCTTCTTTATAGGAGAAAAGGATTGAGAACAAAGAGGATTTCTCCTCTTGAGATTCTGTTTTATTATCCAAGAAGAAAAGATCCAAGATCCCTGCTCCAACACTTTCCTTTACATTTCATTGACCCTAATCAGGTTACATGTCTGCCCCTAGACTAATAGCTGGTAAAGGGAAAAGGGACTACTATGACTAGTGTTGATTGATCATAATTTATTCCTTCATGTCAGAGTTTACGTCAAGTTATCTGATATTAGATATTTCCATCTTCCGTAATATTGAGGTTTAGTTGGCAGGCAAAAAGGTAGAGAAATGTCTACTGAGTGGATAGTGAAAAGAGTCTACCAGACATGTATATTTAAAAATATTTCTTCCCACTTTTATATTTCCAGCCTCTTTCACATTTTCATTTTTAAAATGTAGTAATTAGACCAAGATAGTGAACTGAGGACAAGCACCTATTACTCACTCACTACTAAAATCTCTAGAAATGATAGAAAAGGTTTTGTGTGTGTATCCTATATAATAAAAGATTAATATGCAAATTTACTGAACAGCAGAACGACCAGAATGCCTGCAGCCCTTCTCCCAGCAGGCCCCACCCCTGAGCGCCCTCCTTAATTGGGGGCCAGGCCATTGGCAAACTACCTGTGGCCCCTTGTCCTAGCTGGCCCCACCCACAGCCCCTCGCCCCAGCTGGCCTTCCCCCATGGTGGGATGGGCTGGCTGGACCCAACCAGTGCATGAATTCATGCACTGGGCCTCTAGTTTTAATATAAACATAAGAATGCTGGCATTCATGAAGGAGTCCTTTAGTAGGCAAAAATTTTGAGGGTCTCTGAAAAATGTAAGGTGAGTGGGAGCAGAATGATTGAAAATATGGGACTGAAAATATAAAGGAGAAAAACATACACTGTGGAATTTGAGAGCAGCTTTGAGACACCCCAAGTTTAAAGAATATAGATATAAATTAATCCTTGCATTGGGACATAGTGGTTTGGAATAGAGAGGCAGGATAATGCCTCCACACACAGAGAAAATAAATTGCTGACAGACTTTACTGGCTGCACATCTTACCTCTCAGCCACAATCACTGGCAGCAGGCAACAGAAAACAAAAACAAAAACTCCATCCACAAAAGAGCAAACAGGGATTCCCAAATGCAAATGTAAGCACACACGTAAGAATCATGACTGAAGAAAACTATTTCCATGACTAAATTCAATCAATGCAAAAATTAATAATACCCAAGGAAATAGCATTAATAGAATAAATGTAAGGAGTCTCTAAAATAATTATAATCAACTAGAGGCCCACTACACAGATTCGTGCATTGGTGGGGTTCCTCGGCCTGGCCTGTGGGGATTGGGCTGAAACCAGCTCTACAACATCCCCGAAGGAAGCTGGATTGCGAGAGGGCACTGGACAGGCCAAGGCACCCCACCAGTGCACAAATCTGGGAACTGGCCCTCTAGTATGCATATAAGATTTTTGGTTAATCTCTTCATGCCCTCCCCCAGCTCCTCTTCCCTCTCAGATTCATCAGTCTATTCCATGTTTCCATGCCTGTGTGTTGAGTGTCTGCCTCCTGGTGGTCAGAGTGCATCATAGCTACCAGCAAATGGTCGAATGGTTGAACAGTTGGCTGGTTGTTTAGGCTTTTATATATATAGATGTCCTCACATCTATATAGAGAAATTAAATAAAATAAAAAGAATGTTATAGCCCTGGTCAAGTAGTTCAGATGGTTGGATTGTCGTTTCATACATTATAAAGAATGCGGGTTCAATTCCTGATCAGAGCACATACTCAAGTTGTGGATTCGATCCCCAGTCATGGCACATACAGGAGGCAACGAATCAATGTTTATCTCTTACATTGATGTTTCTCTCCCCTCTTCTTTCTCTAAAATCAATATAAAACATATATCCTCAGGTGATGATTTTTAAAAATGTTATAAATGCTATGGAAAATAAAAGAAGAACACTTGGGTACCTAGTGCTCAGATCTGGGTTGCTAATATCATTCTCAAATATTTATAAATCAGGACTCATTGGAGAAATGGCTAATTTAAGGACTGGAACAGGAAATATATATATGTGATGAGCCTGGAGCATCTTGTAGTGCCAGAAAATAAGGAAGGTCCAAACAACTCTGCAATGATTGTGATATGTCAAAGGGACACAACAGCTATAGAAAGAGCTCCTAATGGCCAAAGATGAAATAATTTGAGCAAAGAAATGAAGTAGTATTGGATTATAACCAAGTATAAAAGAAATATTTATAGATCCATACTGTTATAAACAAATACTTGAATAAATAAGTAAATGGGCGAAATAGACAAATGTCCTTCCTGTGCAGAAGTATTAAAAAAGATATGCCTTCAAAAGGTAGAGTATAATGCTCTTCTCTTTAAGTGTGGGTTGTGTATAAGTGACTTCTTCCCGAAAGTAGGGTATGGAAATGAGTAACTTTACAGTGGACAAACCTATCTCAGTCAGATGAGAAAAATTAACATCAACAATACAAAGTCATACTAATAGCATATATGATATACTTGATAGGATGTGATGAGGATAGCATTTTACCTCTGTAGTCTTCCTCCCCCAAACCCATAATCCCAACATTATCATGATTTTTTTTTAAGTCTTCAGACCAGTCACAATTAGGGACATTCTATAAAAATACTTGATAGTACTCCTTAACACATGTTCTATTTCTCTGCAGCATGTGGCATGGTTGACCACTTCTTCTCCCCAGGATATGTTTATTGATTTTAGAGAGAGAGAGGAAGGGGGGAGAGAGGGGAGGGAAGAGAAAGAGAAAGAGAGAGAAATGAGAGAAATATTGATTGACTGCCTCCCACATCCACCCCAACTGGGGATCAAACCTGCAACCCAAGTATGCTCTGACTGGAATCAAACCCACAACCCTTTTGATGTACCAGATGATGCTCCAACCAAGCTGACCTCTAGCGATAGATATTTTTGTCTGCCCAAGTTTCTTTCTTAATCAATTTGGTTAGATAATACTGACCTCACCCATTTATTTTTTATTTTATTTATTTATTTAAATATATTTTAATTTATTTCAGAGAGGAAGGGAGTGGGAGAGAGAGCTAGAAACATCAATGATGAGAGAATCATCAATCGGCTGCCTCCTTCCCACCTCCTCCTGGGGATTGAACCCACAACCTGGGCATGTGCCCTAACCAGAGTTGAACCTGGACCCTTCAGTCCACAGGCCAATGCTCCATCCTCTGAGCCAAACCAGCTAGGGCACCTCACCCATTTAGATCCAGGGATGGATGGTGATCCAAACCTGACCACTGTCAAGATCACCAAAAATAAGAAATCTGAGAGACTATTAGAAAAGTCTAATTAAGTAGTCTCTAAAGAAACCCTTGAAAAGCCAATATTTAATCTAAACAATGCCTTCTATCTAATAGTAGATAGTTTTTATGAACCTCCCTCCCAAGTTTATATTTCCTTTTTGGCCAATTCTCTTATTTTAATATGGGGAAGTGTGGAAATAGTATAATGCTCTCCTTTTACATCTCGGTTGAATTTAGAAACAAATTGACCACTTTTTTTGTGTGTGAATGGGGAAATTCATTCTGTTTTATAGCACTGCTCATTAATATACATTGTTTATATTTTTATTTTAAATAAGTGTTTAAGGGCAGTTCTTGAAAGTGTGCAGTTTCTAATGCATTCTCTCTGCTTAACTTTTCCAGCATAATGCAAGACATATATTCCTTCTCCTGCTTTAAAAATAGTGCTACAGATGTAGTAATTAGCAAATTAATATCTACCCAACTGCCACAACCCATTATAAACTCCCACATGAAGTAGGGCATTCTCTATCTTCATTATAGCCCAGTGATCGGCAAACTCATTAGTCAACAGAGCCAAATATAGACAGTACAACAATTGAAATTTCTTTTGAGAGCCAAATTTTTTAAAATTTAAACTTCTAACGTCACTTCTTCAAAATAGACTCACCCAGGCCGTGGTATTTTGTGGAAGAGCCACACTCAAGGGGCTAAAGAGCCGCATGTGCCGACCACGGTTATAGGCTATTAGTGATGCTTCAGTATTCTTAGATATTATAAGTTGCTAAGCAATAATCCTAGTGCTTACATTCTACCCCCTGATACGTAGAAGAGAAATAGATGTGTGTTTGGTTATAACTCTAGTCAAACACTCATAGGGCCATAAAACCAAGAAAAGAAAATGAGGTACAGCAATAGCAGGGTCAATAAATCAGGATTCTGATTAAGCCTATATGCAACTGTCTTTTGATTGAGTGACCTCTGAATTCAAGGATCATAAATTATACAGCACTGCTCCAAGGACAAATTAACCAGAGAGAGAGTTATTTGAATATAGTTTCAAACAGGTACTTTTTAAAAAGAAAAGCAGGTCTGTGTTTGGACATTCCTAAACCTTTTACAGATGTTTTTTATTCATGTATACATTCATTCAATAAATAATTATTGATGTCTCACTTTGTGCCTAGCACTATGCTAAGCACTGAAATTCTATTTTTCAGGATTTTCTTCCTAAACTCTTCATAAAATTAAAAGCCTTTCATGCACACCAGCATACACACCTTCACCCTTATATTAATCCACCTTCTAACATACAAAGACCTATTCATTTACACACTATGGGCATAAATGCTTTCTACTACATAAGTAGGGACACAAAAGAATTCCTTATTCATATTATGCAAAAGGTCCAGCCCTACAAGTGACTTTAATCATTTCCTGCACTTAGTGCATAGCCCACTGCTGAGCATAGCCTCAGTACAACCCTACTTAAGGACATAAATAGGAATGAATTATAATCCACATTATAATAAGCCTTAGACTCTTTCTTCACAAGAAGGCATGTAACATTAGTGGGACTGGCTCCTGATTAAATTAGTGAAAATTGACCCAGCAGGGCTATTCTACTAGATATATGATGTTCTCTTTCAACACAGTCTCTGTCCGAAACTCAGCTGGCTTGGTCTTATCAGGATTTCTTTACATTGCTACATAATGTAGAAAGACTACTATGAAAGCAGAGGAAAAGAAACACTACTAAATGCTACTTCAATTAAATTCAATAGCTATAGGAAAAGGTATTTTCCTACAAAACTTTGTTTAATCTGAGGCTCTGTAATGAGAACAGAGCTGAGCAAATTGATAGTTAAAAAAAAAAAAGATTTCTCAAAATGCAAGTTTTAGACTCACAGTCTAAAAAGTAAAAACAATTAAGACAAAGAAGTGAGAAATTCATATGGTATATTTAACCACAGTGTTTTTTATGTGAAGATATATATTCGAGCACATTCTGGGAGCTGCCTGGCAAGATGACATCATTTTGACAAATATATAATAAGGATAAAAACACTTCCTTTGACATGTTGAAATTGCAATAACAGTTCCTCCTCCCACGTCTTACACACACACACACACACACACACACACACACACACACTCTCTCTCTCTCTCTCTCTCTCTCTCTCTCTCACACACACACACACACACACACACACAAAGGGAGATTCAGAGTATTAGATTTAATTATGACTGATCACTGAACAAATTAAGTATATTGCATTTAATTGCATTTAATATTGCAACAAGGAACTGCAATGTTTTTAGTATATATCATGTTCTGGGATGGGCTTACACAAACAAAACACACTTCCTTCTACTATACATGGAAAAGCAGTAACAGAAATTGAAAGTGTATGAACAGGAAAGACCACAATCTATTGATTAATATGTTCTCTAGAGACAATAAATTACATTAAAGAATACATATGTGAAATGTTGCAAGTGCAAATTTGGCCATAATTGATTAATGTGAACACCTAATTAAATTTGTAACAAGTTATCTAGATCACAGATTTGTTTGGCATGTTTAAAAGGAAAGAGTTCATTTATAAAAGGGGCCCAAGTGACTAAGGTAAAGGCAAAGTACATGTATGAAATAGTGGTGGTAGAGTATGGGAGTGAGAAGGAAGTGAAACCAAGAGACTGGTGTCAGGGTGAGGGGAAGACAGCTGGAGAGGGACTTACAAAGAAACTTTTTAAAAAGTTAGTGATGCTGTGAAAATTGCACTAATTTTACAATAACAACAGAACAAATGTTGGAAAGTTTGGTTCTTAATGTGTAAATATTAAAAATGTGTATTAATAAGAAGAAATAGTCAACTGTTGCTTAAATTGGTTTAAAAAGACAGAGAAACACTTTGTAGAAAAGTAAGCATCTAAAAGTTAGAACTAGCATATACATAGCAATTTATAGTTTGGAAAACACTTCAATAACTATTATTGTAATTCCTACAAAATTTATATATGTAATTCAGCCTTGCATAGTGTATCATATACTAAAAGCTCAATACTTGTAGACTGAATTGAAGGGAATTTTAATTAATTGAAATGGTTAAATTGAAAATATTGTGAAGAAATTCTGTCACACAGGATTTCACCAAGTATCTGAAATTAGAAGAACTAACATTGTTAATAGCATTTGGTGTAAAGACTTTAAAAGTTACTGGCATTATGTGTAGGTTGTGTTTTCTCATTTTTTTAAAACTTATGATTAAACATAAAAATATATATTTAAAAAAGACAAACTAGTGGAAGGAATGAATGTCTTTCCCACTTATTTGTTGCCTTCTTAATCATAATACATTTTCAATCTGCATAATTATGTGGGATTTCAGTTAAGTATGGGACAGAAGTCAAACAGAATAAATGTGTGGTCAAGTTAAAAAGAAAAAACAATATGCATGCCTAATCACCATGGCTCCCCATTTTATGTTTGTACTAGAGGCCCGGTGCACAAATTCGTGCAGTAGTGGGGTCCCTCCGCCTGGCCAGAGATCAGGTTGTCTCACTCAGTCCCGAGTGGGGCCAATGGGGGCCAGCCAGCCAGGAACAGACTGCGGGAGGTTGGCCACCCAGGAAGGACTGGGGAGGGCTCTAGGGTGTGTCTGGCCCATCTCACCCAGTCCTGATCAGCCAGACCCTAGCAGCAAGCTAACTTACCTATCAGATCATCTGCCCCCTGGTGGTCAGTACACATTATAGTGACTGGTGGACCGGTTGAATGGTTGGACAGTTAGCATATTATACTTTTATTATATAGGGTTAATGGGTTTTCTGGTATATCTCCAATCTTAGCTAATTTCCTCTTTTAGTACAAGATGAATAGTCATAATATTGCCTTAAAACTGCCAAAACCGGTTTGGCTCAGTGGATAGAGCGCTGGCCTGCGGACTGAAAGGTCCCAGGTTTGATTCTGGTTAAGGGCATGTATCTTGGTTGCGGGCACATCCCCAGTGGGGGGTGTGCAAGAGGCAGCTGATCGATGTCTCTCTCTCATTGATGTTTCTGACTCTCTGTCCCTCTCTCCTTCCTCAATAAAATATATTTAAAAAATATTGCCTTAAAACTATTAATAGAAGTTAAAGGGAATACATTTTAAACTATTTTCCAAACTACATTTAAAATACTCCTACGATTATATTTTAAAGGACAAAACCTTGAAAAAGGAATCCATAATAAAAACTATGTAATAATTTTAAAATCTATTGTGCAGAGCAGCAATTTTCAATCTTTTTCATCTTATAAAACACATAAACTAATTACTAAAATTCTTTAGAGCACTAAAAGTATTTTTGCCAATTTGACAAAAAAAAATATAGGTACTATTTTGATTCATTCACACCAGATAGCCATTGTCATGTTGTCATTTTTTAAATTTGACAATCTAAGGGAAAAGAGGTCAGTGCCTCAACTAACTCGTCAGGAATTGCATGTTTTAAAAATTCTTGTGGCACACCAGTGTGCCTGCCACAGCATACCAATTGAAAATTGCTGCTGTAAGGGAATGGCTAGTTCTGTACCTTCGGGTTTGATTTCATCTGTTGCTTCTTCTTCCCCATCTTTGTCGACATCTAATGCAAAACTATGTGCTGAACTATGTGTACTCTGAAAAGAAAAGAAAAAAGCCTTTCAAAATGAGTTGCTCTTCTTCAAAATTGCATCAACTCTCCCAATTAAAGAATGTAGATAAATGCCTTATAGTTGCCAAACATTCCTACTTGCTTTTTCTAGGATTTAATGCTATATAGTAGAAGCAATGTAATAATCAGTCTATTTACTGCATTCACAAGATAAAACATATTGGCTCAATGTGTCAGCACATCTTCATATTGCTAACAAAGTAATATGCTAAAAATATTATGCTACAAGTACATTAATCTTTGAATTATACAATACTTTCTAGAAACATAATTTACAGTATAGTGAAATCAGACTTTTGAAAATATTTTTAAAATATATTTTATTGATTTTTTTTAATAGAGAGGATGGGAGAGGGATAGAGAGTTAGAAATATTGGTGACATTGAAACATCAATTAGCTGCCTCCTGCAAAATCCCCACTGGGGATCTAGCCTGCAACCAAGGTACATGCCCTTGACCGGAATTGAACCCGGGACCTTTCAGTCCATAGGCCGACATTCTATCCACTGAGCCAAACAGGTGAGGGTGAAAATATTTCTTTTACTATTGGAATCATCTTCCATGTTTATGGGTGAAAGAAAACATTTCATCTTAATTGAGGAAATTAAAGGTTAGTTTTATGAATAAATAGTGGCAAAATAGCTTTTTGTACTTATGACAGTGTTCTTTTAAAAGATGAAGAATAGAATATTTTAGAGATTCATGTTAGTCAACTTAATGGTGAATCCATATAACTATTTTCAGTTGCTTCCCTTTACTGTAAAATGCTTTCTCATATAAGTTTTGTATTTATTTAAATACTTAAATGATTAACATGGAAAGTACAGAATGATCACGAAATTACCCTAAAAACTGGTGATTATTGTATTTAGGGTAATAGTTCTGATTTTAGAAAGCAGTCTTTATTTGTGTATAATTCATAATAGCTCTTCACAAATAATTTATCTATGGAAGCATCCTGCAACTGATTCAAAGGAATCAGCTTAATTCTCCATTTGCCATTTTATTTATATGCCTGAATATCCACATCTTTTATTTTCTTTCTTCTATAAGAAAATTAATTTGTCCAAGTTACACTCCAGCATTAATATCTGACTTTTTAAAAAATTTATTAATTTTTTTTTACAGAGAAGAAGGGAAAGGGATAGAGAGTTAGAAACATGATAGAGAAACATCGATTAGCCGCCTCCTGCACACCCCCTACTAGGGATGTGCCCACAACCAACGTACATTCCCTTGACCATAATTGAACCTGGGACCCCTCAGTCTGCAGGCTGACACTCTATCCACTGAGCCAAACCAGTTAGGGCTAATATCTGGCTTTTTATGAACATTCTACCTCAGTAGGCTCCTTCCTGTGAGTTGCTTCATGTTTTCTTTCTTTGTTTTCTTCATGTTCCTAAAATGGAAACAGTGTTAATAAGTGTTATCCAGAAGGAATTGTAGATAAACTAATACTTTATACTCTAGTATAGCAGGCTTTTTATTTTAAAAATTTTCACATAATGAGTAAACATCATATCAAATAAAATCACACCAAGGTAGTGTATTAACAAATTCAAACAGTAACAGGTTCATTAATATACTAGTGGCCCAGTGCACAAAATTCATGCATAGGTAGGGTCCCTAGCCCGGGCCAGCAATCAGGGCCATTTGGGGCTTTCTGAATGCTGACTGGGGCCTTCCCTCCCCAAGCTTCCAACTGCGGGTCAGAGCCTTTCTTCCCCAGCTGCCAGCTGCCAACCGGAGCCTCCCTTCATTCAGCGCTACCCCCTGGTGGTCAGCATATGTTATAGCTAGCAGTTGAACTCCCAAGGGGACAATTTGCATATTAGCCTTTTATTACATAGATAAGGTATGTCAACCAACTGGAAGCAGGCCATTGCTTTTTAGTTGATCCCCCCCCTTTTTTTTTTGCATTTTTGTCAAAATCTGATGCAGAATACTTCAACTAAAAAGTATTAATTAAATGATAGAGTATGATATTTCATCTTAATTCTCCCAAGAAAACTGAGTCTCACATCCTCTCATGGTTAACTGTTTAGGCATCTATTTAGGCCAGGTACCTGAGCAGGTTTGGGTTCCTCTTGAATTGGTGACTCACTCATCTGGACCAGTGAAAAATATCACCAAATGGTAGAGGAAAGTATTACCAGACCATTATTAATAACAAAAAGAGAGAAAGACAATATTACTAGACAACAAAAGGTACTCTGAAAGATCAAAATCTCCCCTGACCCCCACCACATCCCACCATTCTATTGAATGGTAATGAGTTCTCAACTGTTAAATTTTTCAAACTGTAATACTGTTATTTCTGTTATTACTGACCAAAGCTCGATTAAGGCTAGGCTAGTGCTCAGGGAAACAGGAAAACTCACCCCAGCAATCATCCCTATTAACATTAAGAAAAAACACCAGCAAGAGTAATGCAATTGAATTTTTAAAAACATTGTCATCCTTTAAAATAGCAAACAAGATGAGGTGAAGTAAAACTTTGATGGCTACCTAATTCATGTGAGAAAGGCTGACAGACATTAGAATAATAATCTCACTAAAAAGCATTTTTTTGGAAGGGGGATTCTGAAAGGAATGTGATTTATCTGTTTTTGTTTATTCATATTAAGGAATTAAATTGGATAATTACCAAGTCCCCACTTCATTGCAAATGACTATAGATTCAACCACAGATGATCAAAATCACTTCTGTGCCAAAATTAATTTAAGAGTTTGTGAATGTTTAGTCTAGTTTGTGCTATGCAAAAAGTAAATTTATATTCATGGCCTCTGTCTCTAGGGCAGTTACAATCTAGGGAGTCTTTAATCTGAAATATTATGCTTATAATGTACTAGAGTATTTGCCTTTTTATCAATGTAACACATGATCTAGTTGAATAAACCAAAAGTACTGCCGTTGGAGACAACAGATTCCAACACTTAAAAATAGCTGCCTAGAAGCCTTTTTTAAGCAGTTCATATATAAAACTAGATTTGTTTGATAGGTCCCAATTGCACATTCTCACAGACTGCTTTCTTTGCTTACAGTGTCCCATCTCCTGAAACTGCTAAGAAGCATCCTTACATTTCTGCATTTGTAGGAGGTTATACAGAATTGCATTCTGTTTTGTTTGGCATTACATTTAAGCTACCTGCTTGATAGCCTGACAGAAGTGTCT
Source organism: Vespertilio murinus (assembly GCA_963924515.1). NCBI lineage: Eukaryota > Metazoa > Chordata > Mammalia > Chiroptera > Vespertilionidae > Vespertilio > Vespertilio murinus. The sequence goes on along the minus strand of OZ004718.1, from coordinate 31,862,616 downwards.
AGTAAGAATCTGAATGCCACTGAAATATATCATGATGCATTTGTAGGAAGTTATACAGAATTGCATTCCGTTTTGTTTGGAAACACCCAGATAAATTCAACTCAAGAAACCTCATTTGGGTGCCTTCTATATGCAGGTAAACACTGGGGTTAAAAAAGGGAATCAGGCCTGCCTTTGAGGAGTTCCCAGGTTAGTGAGGGAAAAATGAATAAACAGATGCAACTCAATTTGCAAAGTGCAAAAGTACAGGTACATACAAAATGTTCAGAAACCCAGAGGAATAAGTGATATATTTTTCCAAAGAGATCAGGGCATTTTTCACAAAAAATAGATTTTTCAAGCTGTATTCAGGGACTAGTAAGACCTTTTGTATAAAGGTGTGGGGAAGATTATTTGAGGCAGAAGGAACAATACACATACAAGAGGATATGAAAGTTCAAAAAGTGTTTGAAGCATTCATGTAATAGAGTGTATATATATATATATATATATATATATATATATATATATATGTCTAAGCAACTGTTTGACCATTCAACCATTTGACTGGTAGCTGTGATACACATTGACCACCAGGGGGCAGATGCTCAGTGCATAGTAATGGAAACATGGAATAGGCTGATGAATCTCAGAAGGAAAGGGGGGAGGGAGGAAGGTGGGAAGAGATTAACCAAAGATCTTATATGCATACTAGAGGCCCAGTGCATGGTCCCTTGGCCTGGCCTGTGGGGATCAAGCCAAAACTGGCAATCTCACATCCCTTGAGGGGTCCTAGATTGCGAGAGGGTGCAGGTCAGACTGAGGGACCCCACTCTAGTCCTATATAACCCTATATAATAAAAGCTTAATATGCTAAGTGTCCAGTCAACAGGTCGACTACTCAACCAATCAAAACATAATATGCTAATGACTAGAGGCCCAGTGCATGAAATTTGGGCACTGAGGGGGAGGGGGTTTCTCTCAGCCCAGTCTACACCCTCTCCAGTCTGGGATCCCTATGGGATTGGGTTTAAACTGGCAATTGGACATCCCTCTCACAATCTAGGACTGCTGGCTCCCAACCATTTACCTGCTACCTATTTGATTGCCCCTAACTGCTTCTTCCTGCCAGCTTAATCACTCCCTAACTACTCCTCTGCCAGTCCAATTGACAACTAACTGCTCCCCTGCTGGCCCAATCACCCCCAACTGGTTGCCCCTAATTGCCCTCCCCTGCAGGTCTGGTCACCCCTAACTACCTTTCCCTGCTGACCTGATCACCCACAACTGCCCACTCCTGCTGGCCATCTTATGGCAGCCATCTTGTGACCACATGGGGGTGGCCATCTTGTGCGAGGATGTGGTGGTCAGTTTGCATATTACATCTTTATTATGTTGGATTATATTTATGCTAAGGCTGCTCAACTGCTTGCTATGACATACACTGACCACCTAGGGGCAGATAGTTGACCAGCCGCTATGACATGCACTGACCACCAGGGGCAGATGCTCCAACCAGTAGGCTAGCTTGCTGCTGGGGTCCAGCTGATTGGGACTGAACAAGATGGGCCAGACACACTCTGAAGCCCTTCTGTGGTTCCTCCCCAGCTGGCCAACCTCCCACACCCCTTCCAGACCCTGATCATGCATAAATTTATTCACCAGGCCTCTAATAGTTATATAAAAGAAAGTGGCAGAAAATGAAAGTAAAAAATGTCAATCAGTAGTCATTGGTGCCAATTCAGTGCCAACAGGAAGCTTTAATTTGGGGTGCAGTAAAGAAGGAAACTTTATTCAGTGCGAAACAGCTCAATTGTGATACAGTACAGCTGTGAAAACAGCACTGACAAACAGCTCAATAGTGTTATAGCTCAAGTATGAAGCAGCACAGTTGTGAAACAGCATAGCAGAGAAGAGACCCTGGACAAGGGTGACCTGGGGCAAGGCAGCTCTGCTCTGCTCAGGTCAGCTCCATCGCCTCGGGTCCACACTGCTCTGCCTTGCTCCACTCCAGTCTGTTCTGCTCCTGCAGGATGCCTTCCATGTTTTAGCACAAGAAGGGGAAATAGTCCTCAGTCTTTGGTGGAAAGGGAAAGTGCTCCCAGAGCCAGGGGGGTGCTGACTTATATAGAAGGTTCCTGATTGGTCTGTGTGCATGCAAATGGGGACGCCAAATCTTCACAGTTTGATTGGTCCTGGTTGGTCAGAATGAAGCTGCTCTGATTCAGTGGTGAAGATGTTGATGGGGATATAGCTGCACAACCAACTGAGCGGGGGGGGGGGGGGGGGGGGGGCTCAGTTCCATTGGTTGAAATAGGATTTCAGGGAATCCTCTATCAAGGCTGATTCAGATGGCAGGAACACAGTCAGGAAGGCAGTGTAGTGCAAGCTGCAGGCAACTTAGTGCAGGCTTCTCTCTAAAGGGCAATTTGCATCAGAGGTCTCTGGTTAGAAATGGCTGCTAGGCTCCGTCTTTTTTTTTTTTTTTTTTGCATTTTGCATTTTGCATTGTGTGTGTGTGTGTGTGTGTGTGTGTGTGTATGTGTGTGTGTGTGTGTTTGGTTTTTTTAAAGCCCAGTTAAGCCATTAGGAGCCCTTCTTAGTAGGTATCTCTTTCTCAGGATCCACAAAAGGTAAATTTTCAATCTGCAAAGAGTTACTCATGCTAAAGCAAGGAGTTTAGACTTTATTCTACGTGTGTTTTTTAAATGTTATTCTACGTGTGTAATCAGCAAAGACTGGAAGTGTGAAGGAATGGGGTGGGGAAAAGAGAATCAAGGTAAATTTTGCATCTTAAATGTTGCACCTGAGATGAAGGCCTCACTGCCCCTCACTCTACTCTAGTTTAGGCTCTGCCAGACACTGTCAGTACCCTAACCATATTCTTTCAGCTTCACCTTTACAAAACATGCAGATGGATTCTGGTTGCAAGCATCTGCAATTCTCTCAGAGGACTTCCTGACAGTTCAAATGTGGGACAGGCCAGAAGAACTTGGAAGTTAATATCTGTTGGGAGAAGCCCTCAGTCATTGATGAATAGGAAGTTGCAGAGTGTCACAGGGGGAGCATTTCTGAGGCATGTCCTGGCTCCCAGACTTACCCAATGGCACTGAGCTTCAGTTGCCCAATGTTGCATTTGATACTCAATAAGACAGGCTTCCTTCATTTCCTGTATTTCTTCCATACACCCTTACCGTTGTTTTTTGGAACCACCTCCCAAGGAACTTGTACTCCACATTTAGATCAGGGTCTGTACTGAGAGAACCCAAACAAAAACAGCTACAATGATCAGGACTGAAGAATGATTGTATCTAAGGAGTGAAAGAAGAGGTTAGTTAAGGCTCACTGAGTGCTTTCTTTTTTCCATGTTTAGAAAGGTGAATGGATGGTGATGCCATCTGTTAAAATAAGGGAAGGAAAGAATAACAGGTTTGAGGAATGATACAAATTTAGGTTTGGAGGCATTACATTTATGCTACCTGCTTGATAGCTTGACAGAAGTGTCCAGTAAGAATCTGAATGCCGCCGAAACCGGTTTGGCTCAGTGGATAGAGCGTCAGCCTGTGGACTGAAAGGTTCCAGGTTCGATTCCGGTCAAGGGCATGGACACTGGTTGCGAGCACATCCCCGGTGGGGTGTGCAGGAGGCAGCTGGTTGATGTTTCTCTCTCATCGACATTTCTAGCTCTCTATCCCTTTCCCTTCCTCTCTGTGGACAATCAATAAAATATATTTTAAAAAATAAATAAAAATAAAATAGCTCTAACCGGTTTGGCTCAGCAGATGGAGCGTTGGCCTGTGGACTCAAGGTTCCCAGGTTCGATTCCAGTCGGGGGCATGTGCCTTGGTTGCGGGCACATCCCCAGTGGGGGCTGTGCAGGAGGCAGCTGATTGATGTTTCTCTCTCATTGATATTTCTGGCTCTCCTTCTTCTCTCTAAAAAACCAATAAAATAAAAAATAAAAAAGAATCTGAATACCACTGAAATATATCATGATGCATTTGTAGGAAGTTATGCAGAATCAAAACCACTGGAAAATGATGGAAGCATTGTCCAGTCTAAATAGCATTACTTTGCATTTGAATTACTCAAAGGGTATAGCATTCTGCACACCTCACACTCCCACCCATAAGATTCTAGAATCATTCCACTTAGATTGTTGGCTGTGAGCTAGCCTTTATAAATTTAGTTGGGACTCTGCACACACACTCCCAATAGATTTGTAAATTGGTGAATTGCAGCATTTGGCATCTTGGTTGGCAATACTGTCAGTCATATATGAAAGAGCAGCCAATTATCCTTGAGGAAGGGGTTTCCCAGTATAAAAAAGAAATCATACATTATTCTGATTACTCAGACTACTAAAAGATATATGATTTAATTAGATTTGTTATGAGTCTTGATCCTCTGGGTATTGATAGAAAATATCTTTGTAGGAGGTTGCTAGTGTAGCTCACCCAATAACAATAGCTAGAGAAGAAGAAAAAAGGCTGAACATAAAACTTTCTTGATGAACACGTAAAAGTAAAGCTAAGGCCCTAACCTATTTAGCTCACTGCATAAAGCATTGGCCAATGGACTGAAAGGTCTCAGGTTTGATTCTGGTCAAGGGCATGTATCTCAGTTGCAGGCTTGATCCCTAGTCCTGGTTGGAGCATGTGCGGGAGGCAAGCAATTAATATGTCTATCTCACATCATGTTTCTCTCTGTCTCTCTCTCTCTACTCCCTTCCACTTTGTCTAAAAAAAATCAATGGAAAAATGTCATCTGATAAGGATTAGCAACAACAACAACAAAATAGCTACTATAATTTGCTAATATATATGCAATATAAAAAGAGGTAAATTGTGGGAGCAAAAATATAAAACATGTGTGTATAGAAGGGAGTAAAAGGGTATAGTTTTTGTGATTGAAGTTATCAGCTTAAAATAAATTTTGCATCTATTAGATGTTTTATGTTTCATGTTAACCACAAAGCAAAAATCCATAGGAAATTCATAAAAGATAAAGAGAAGGGAATCAAAACATACCACTATGAAAAATTATCTGTTCACAAAGGAAGGCAAAAAGAAGAGGAGAAAGGAACTATAAAATATTCAGAAATCAATAAGATGACATTAATAAGTCCTTACCTATTAACAATTACTCTAAATGTAAGTGAATTAAATTCTCCATGAAAATTCATAAAGTTGCTCAGTGGATTACACAAACAAGACTCTATTATATGATAACTACAAGAGCCTCACATCAGCTGAAAGGACACATATAGACAAAAGTGAAGTGATATAAAAAAGAGATTCCATGCAAGTGGAAATCAAAGGAGACAAAATAGGCTAAAAGCCAAAACTGTAACAAATACATTATATAATTAATTATAAAGGGTTCTGTTCATAAAAAATTATGGTTGCAGACTTATGACATAAATTGAATTCACAATTAAACTATGCTACTTATGTGAAAATTGGTAATAAGGAAATTTGGAATGGTGACATTTAACTGGACTAGGAGACTGATAATCTCAAATAAATGAGCCACTCTGAGCCTCTTTTGCCAGTGGAAGCCGTTTGTTCTCCTGTATTTGTGGAGACTAGCCTTGTCTTAATTGAAAACATTGTAATAATCTCATCTTGGGCAATAGTTTTGCAGGGGCCCATTTTCCTCAAGACTCACAACAACCACCTCTTATTTCTAGTTAAATCATAACTAAAATCAGATCTTAAAATGCTCCAACAGGGCAAATACAAAGTCTGACCAGGAGGGAAATGGCTTTTATAGCAAAAAGATTTTCACTACTTGCTTTACATAGGGGCAGAAACCCAGGGAATGTGTACTAGTATATCATAAGGGCGTTAAAGGAAGGAGCACAGAATATAGCACTGGCTTGGTTAGAATTTCTTGCTATGGGTATATTTATCAGGAAGTAAGGATTTAATGTGTTAGCATTTATAGCTGGGAGTGACACCATTTGGTGAGTTCACGGAAACAAAGACTCCACAGTGGCCTATGTTTATTCAAATTGAGATACCAGCACTTCCTTAACATAATATAATGAGATCCAAAGGCTTAGGGAGACAGGAATTTTGAAATAGATTTATCACATATGATCTGCACATCTACTACCCCAAGTATATCTATCTCCCTAGAGGACTTTGGGGACATTACTAAGGCACTGAAAAATACATTAGAGAGTGGGAGTGCTTGCGTCCTTGGAAAGCTCTGTGGTGGCTTTCATCCGTAGGCGAGGCATGATGGGATGATCCATTTCAAAGCATCAGAGGTCAGTGTCAGTGTTTAACCACCAAAGACAAGGTGGGTACATTTCCCATAAAGAGAAGTATAGTGATAATCAGGTATTTTGATCCTTAGTGATCTTTATGGCTAAATGATGATGGTGGTCCTAGGAATAAATAAATGGCCAGTTTACTGAAATGTTGATCATCTACACATAATTTTAAAAATCCACATATGGTGGAAAAAAATATTACTTCAGTCACCACAGTGGAAAATTCAGACCTTTTACCCAGTTTCCAAACCTAAGCCTCTTAATTGAAAGGAAGGCTGGATCCCCTTAAAAGAGAAATCTGCAGCACTGCCATTAATATACGCTGAAAATATTCCTCTGTGCCTTCTCCACAGGGACGCCTGGCCATTTTGTAAAATGATGGTGTGCTAGGCAAAAAGAAATATCCACGTTTTTAGAGATTTCTAAACACTAGCACCAACTTTATGTTAATTCCTGGGGGCCCAAAATACCACTGCAGTCTATCAGTTTAAGTGGGGGCTTGTGGTGGACAGGTGAGAGACAGAATCTTTTTTTAAAAAAAAAAAACTATGTTATTGAAAGTATTACATATGTCCCTCTTATTCCCCAATCAAACTCTTAGAGATAGAGTCTTAATTCAAGTTTGAATCACAGGGGGCTGAGTGGGTCCATAGAACCACTCGGTAGTGACTTAATCAGTTCCTGGATATATAATTAAACTGATACTATGCTGATAACTGGCAGCGTTTCCAGATTGGCTCTCTGATCCTGGAATAAGGGCCATTATAGTCTGAAGGGTCAGGTTAAAGACCTTAGGAATCCCCCCGCCCCCACATACACACATACCAGGAGAGTAAACAAAAATTATTGCTTTATTGGGAGAGCAGAATGTGGGATTATAGAGATTAACGACACCAATAAAGATCTGAAAGAAACAGAGGTGATGAAACCTATCTCGTGCCAATTTAACTTTCCTGTTTGGCCTGTAAACACGGTGGATGGATCTTGGAGAATGACTGTAAATTATTATAAATTTAATCAGGTGATGCCTTCAGTAAGAGCTGCTCTTCTATAGGTAGTATCTTTACTGGAATAAATCAACATAGCCCCCACCATTTGATATGCAGCTCTTGAACTGGAAAATGCTTACTTTCCCATACAAATTGGCAAGGAACATCAGAAGCAATTTGCTTTTACTAGGCAGGGCTGACAATATAACATCACAGTCTTGCCCTGAAATTACATCAGTTCTACTACTCTCTGCCATATTATAGCCCAGAAAGATATTGAGCATCTCAGCCTACCTATCAGCATGGAATTGCTCCACTACATTGAAGACATTATACTAATTGGTTCTGGGGAGCAGGAAGTAGCAAATGGGGAAAAAAAACTATCAGAGTCAAATATAATTTATACCTATACATTTTGAATCATTGTGAAAGTGTCTTAAATTTCTCAGCTATTTATATAAGTGCTCGTCAATAATGACTACCTGTCACTCAATTAATGTTTCTATCTCTCACTCCCTCTCCCTTCCTCTCTCTCTAAAATAAATAAATAAATAAATAAATAAATAAAATATCAATAAAAATATAAAATAATAATAATGACTACCAAGTGGTCATTGTTAAACTCTCTTTTTGAGGAATTACATAGTTATTTCAATCACAAAACGTTACATTAAAATGTTATGTGTATAATCCTTTCTGGTTTGGTTCAGTGAATAGAGTGTCAGTCTGCGGATTAAAGGGCCCTAAATTTGACTCTGGTAATGGACATATATCCAGGTTGTGGGCTTAATCCCCAGTGGGGGGCACGCAGAAGGCAACGGATCAGTGGTTCTCTCTCATCATTGATGTTTCTATTTCTATATCCCTCTCCTTTCCTCTCTGAAATAAAGGAAAAAAAATTTTAAAGTTATGTTTACAGATATAATCTCAGGTTTTTTCACTAAATTTTTAAGAATAATTTATTTAGAAGCATAGATAAAATTAATATTTGTCATCCTTAATAGGTTTATCTTATTTTTCTCATTATACAATATAAAGAAAACAACTTTTTCCATCCAGCCCATACAGTTGCCTTCAAATCCCCTTTAATTTACCCCGGTGTGCTACACAAATATCATTTCTATGGATGTTAAGATGTGAAAAAAGATTGAGAAGCGCTGCTTTAACTTCAGATCAGGATTCTTAACCTCAATTAATTTTAGTAAATGTATGAAATATGGAAATGTATCTTTCTGGAGAGATGATTAATAGTTTTCATCAGGTTTTAAAGCTTAAGAACCAGCTGGTCTCGGGAATTTCAGAACTTCCCCTATAATTTTACCCCCAAAGAAGAAATGATACAAATTAAGGATTAATTGAACTCCAACAGCAGAAACAGGTAATTATCATGGGTGAGAAGAATAAAGGTGCTATTAATGGAAGTAGGAGGACTTTTATCTTTTTGGCACACTCTTGTGGGAATATTGCTCTTGGTCTCTCTTCTCAAATTCAACCAGTATAGTAAGAGGATTCTAGGATTTTCTCTCTATTTGAATTAGAGATCTTCTCTCTCAGATCACCTGAAGACCAGGTAGGAATCAGGATGGAGCCCAAGGAAAAGTAGGTATAAATGGGGCAGAGAGCATAGATTTCAAATGCTCACATGTGATCCAGCTCAGTTCACAAAGCAACTACATTGGGATCTGCAGCCAAAGCTTTAAATCCAATATCATAAAGCCCACATTTGCCTAGACCTTCTCCTCTGTGTGTCTAAAACACTTTGTACATATCTACATATATACATATATATTTGAGGCCCAGTGCATGAAAATTCATGCACTGGAGAGGGGGGGGGGTCCCTCAGCCTGGCCTGCCCTCTCTCACAGTTCAGGAGCCCTCAGGGGTGGGAAGCAACCCCCATGATCAGGGGATGGCAACACCCCATCACACCTCTGCTGCTGCCACTGCCAGCAGCATAAGCCTTGGCTGGCCCTGGTTACCTGAGCCACAGGTAGCCCTGGGGGGCTGGGCAACCACCGTCCGAGGCTTGCTTGTGCCTTGGACCAGCCCTGGGCAGCTGGGGGGCTGAGAGGACTGGGGGACTCTGGAGGCAGGTGCACAGAGTGGTAAGACCCACCTTGGGGCAGGCCCAGCCTTGCTGTGCCTGCTGCCCCAGTGGGGCTGAGGGGACTGGGCACGGCCATGTTGTGGCTGTGGGTACTACCATCTTTGAGAGTGAGGCAGTCAATTAGCATATTCCCTCCTTATTGGCTCTGGGTGCCACCATCTTTGAGGGCTGGGCAGTCAATTAGCATATTCCCTTGGGGACCAGCAGCGATGACAAGCCATACCACCACTAAACCCTACTGTCATTATTTAATGTGGTTTCCCCAGCTATCAGGTTATGAGGCTGTTGAGAAGTAGATAGACTCTTATTTTGTTCTTAAAAGTGTCTACATATAATACATATTCAAGGTGAATAAATGCTCTGACTGGTTTGGCTCAGTGGATAGAGCATCAATCTGCGGATTTAAAGGTCCCAGGTTTGATTCTGGTCAAGGGCATGTACCTTGGTTGCAGGGCACATCCCCAGTAGGGGTGTGCAGGAGGCAGCTGATCGATGTTTCTAACTATCCCTCTCCCTTTCTTTCTGTAAAAAAATAAATAAAATATATATTTAAAAATTAAGGTGAATAAGCTAAAGAATATGCACCAATAATTTCTACATCTTCATTTTCTTAAAAAACTCATATACCAGGAAGAGATACTTCACCTGTAAATTAATAAATTAAGTTCCTGATACAAACTTAATGTGAATTTATGATCCCAATTTTGACCAGGGTGGTATCACCTCAGATATGTTGTGTAAAAATATTCTATGCCTACTTACAGATGAGACATGTTAGCCACAAATCTACTTCTCCTACTATTAAGGCATGAATCATCTTTAGTTATTTTTGTTCCCTTTTTGCTAGATGCTATTTTCTACACATAGGGTACACTCAGCAGAAGCTAACTGAACTTGGAACAAACTTTAGAAGCTAATGATCTTAATTACATACAAAGCTTTGTAGTTTATACTGCAATTTACATACACCATTCTCATTTGATCACAAGAATCCTGTTAGAGCTTTACTGTAGAGATGAAGAAACGAAAACTCAAAAAGTTTTAAGCTGTTTGCTTAAGGTTTTAGAGCTGGGATTAGAAGCCTATGGCAGTGCTCTTTCCCAATATAAGATTAATGAAATTGTCTCTCTTGTCTTCCAAAAGAATTCCTTAAGATTATATTGCTACACAAAAGTAGAGTGCTGTCTCTGAGTCAGTAAGAAAGTCAACATATAAGTACATTTTAAAAAAATATATTTTCTTGATTTTTTACAGAGAGGAAGGGAGAGGAGGATAGAGAGTTAGAAACATCCCCTACTGGGGATGTGCCTGCAACCAAGGTACATGGCCTTGACCGGAATTGAACCCAGGACCTTTCAGTCCGCAGGCTGACGCTCTATCCACTGAGCCAAACCGGTTTCGGCTATAAGTACATTTCTAAGAACTATTGATTTGAATAACTTTTTCTAGAATGGATCTTTGGTTTATAAGCCACATGTGTTTCATTTCAGTTCATTCAGCTTCCTGCTATGTATCTCTCTTGGCTCTGCATACAGCAGCCCTGTTTGGTCTTCTAAGCACTGATTCAGAGTTCTTCTGAACTTTTATCTACTCTTTGTCCTGTTTACCAGGTAGCTCTGGGAAAAACACAGTCAAGGTGGTTTAATCTGTGAATCATACATCTTTAATTCTGTCTCGCAGGCATTCTTGACCACCACCAGGGGGCAAAAGCCGACCAGCTGCCTTCTCTGTGATACGCTGCTTCTCCATAGGACACAGTACAGTACGGGGACCCTCGGCGTCTGATTCTCCGTGGAACCGCCCTGCCAATTATGTCAAGCCCAGGGCCCCTGGGAGAGAACAAAGGCTCGGCGCAGAGGGCTCGCTCGATGGCACTTCCCAGAAGGCGCTCAGCAGCCCTGTCGGTGAAAAGCAGCAGCGAGATCCCAGAGTTTGGGTGACACACAGGAGGAGGTGGTGGGCTTCAGTAACTGCAGACTCCGGAATACGTTTTCCACAGCTTTGCTCTGTATGCCGGTGTGTACCAGGGCATCCATTCAAACGCAGACGCGGCTTTGTCAGTCCTCTCTGCGTAACCCATGGTATTTGCGTAGTTACGCCTTCTTTCCCCCTCTGTAATCTTGATGTTCCATGATCTCCTTGGCTCAAGGGGCTGCGGGCGGCTTGCCTTTTAGAAACGGGCTCCTTCGAAATAATAGTTCATCTGCATGTCACACGTGTCTACGAAATAGGGAAATGCGGAAACAAGGTGAAGAAACCTCTAGAAGAAAAAATCCCGGTTAATTTCTTCCCAGTAGGGAGCAAGAGGCTGGTAAACGGCAGGTTGGACCCTAAGCACCCCGAGCCCAGCCCTCTGGGCCTGGCGGGCGCCCTCAGCCTCTCTTTACCTCAGGAATAATGGATGAGTCCCTGACGGGGCCCGGGGAACAGAGGACGGGGGGGGGGGGGGGGGGCAGAAGTGGGGGTACCATGAAGCGTACAATGAAAAATGGGGGTACAATGAAAAATGTTTCTTTCAAAAAAAAAAAGACTCGTCCTAAGACATGCATGGGCTCTGAGGCCGAAGGGTGGGGAAAGATGAGAGAAAGCCCGCGAGTCCGGGTCCCAGGAAGATGACAAACTCGAGTCCCGCTCACGCCAGGGGGGGGTCTCTAGCTCGAAAGCCCCGCCCCCGCTCCGAAAGGGGGTCCGAGCCCCGCGGAGCCAGTTCCCACCAGGAAACCTGCGTGGGCGGCAGGTTTTCGCCTCAGTTTCTTGGCCCTGAGGTTGGGTAACGCTGTGCGCCCCCCTCATGAAATGGTTATCTGTGGGGGAGCTGGGGCTCCAGCGGGCCGCCCCCCGTCCCCCCGGGCCCGGCCACCCCACCCGGCTCCATAACCCGCCGCGGACGGACGGCGGCGGGAGCCCGGCGTGAGGGCGGAGACCGGGAGGGGGCGGCGGCCGGCGGCGCACACCCCGGCGGCGGCGGCGGCGGCGGCGGCTTCCGGCACCTCAAGGGTTAGCGCGCGGCGGCGGCGGCGGCGGCGGCGGCGCGCGCCGAGGGGAGAGGCGGTTGCTGACAGGTGGCGCCTGCGCACTGGGAACGCTCATTGTGCCCCGCAGCTGCCGAACCGCCCGTCAGTCCGCCCGCCCGCCCGCCCGCCGCCCGTTCGGTGCGTTGGTCTGCGAGAGGCCGGGCGGTGGGCGCGGAGCCTGCGGCCGTTCCCGCGGCCTCCTCCTCCTCCTCCTCCTCCTCCTCCTCCTCCTCCCTCCTCCCCGTTCCCTCCTCTCCCCGACCCCGCACTCCTTTCCCCCGTTCCGGCTCCGTCACCCTCCCGCCCCTCACACTCAGGACGAGAATGCCCTGCCCGGAACAGCCCAGCAGCGCCTAGATGGCTTTGGTCACGGTCCAGCGATCGCCGACCCCCAGCACCACCTCCAGCCCCTGCGCCTCGGTGAGTCTCTCTCCCTCTCCCCGCGGCTGCCCGCCCGGCTCGCGTCTGTCACTGCGGCTCCGCTTTGCCTCAACGGGTCCCGCCGAGCGCCACTGCGCACGCGCCGCGCCGCTTCCCAGGCCTTGGCGCTCGGCGGCCGCGAACCCCCCCCCCCCCCCCACACCCCACACCCCCCGTCTTCCAGACGAGCTGCTGCAACGGCGGAATGTGGGTTTTCGGCCCCATCGCTCTGGGCACCGAGCTCCAGCAGCCCTCGCCCGAATCCCCCCCGGCGGCATGCTTTCCTACGGCTCGAGCACTTCCTTTCGGGAGTGAGTCATTCTGGTTCTTCACCCTCCCCCTTCCTTCTCCCTCTGTTGCTTTGCTGCAGGGAGAGGACCCTGGGACTCCGGCGGCGTCGCCCCTCACATCCATCCACGCCCGCTTACCCGCACCCATGCCACGGGCCCGTATTCGGGCACTTGCACACTCCCTTCCTCAGGCTCGCTCTCTGCCTTCCCCCGGTTGCTTGCTGTCTCTCCTGCGTTCTGTACTGTCCGGGCTCCACCGGACTGCTGAACGGGGGTAGTTGTTACTCCTTGGTCTTTCCCCTCCTTCCCTCCCCCTGAGTGTGGCTGTGGTCTCTGCTTCTTGAACTTATCTTTTCCTCTGCGGAGATCTCCAAAAGCATCTGGCGCTGCCTGATGACCAGTGCCAATTCATTTACATCTTACAGACATTTATATGCCTTACGCTTATTGCTCGTGATCGTGCTTATGCTTGGGTCACGTTTGCATGGCTCGTTAGTTCGGATGCCTATGCCAGGGAGGCGTGCTTCCAGCAGCAACATACCCAGTAACCAGCCTTTTCCTGCTGGGCCCTTGTTCGCCTTCTTTCCTCATTCCACCCCCACTCCTGTACACACTATTCTTTTAGGCTTTATTTTTGAAAAGACTCTTTTTTTTTTTCCAAAATAAAAGATTGCACCAGCCGGGAGAAATGGGATCTTTCATTGGAAAGTAATCCAGATGTTTTAGAGGGAAGCAGACCGAATGAAACTATGGGCGATTGGGAAAACTGTCTTGAACTTCCTTACAGAACTGTAATTTTTAAAAACGGTGCTGGTGGATTTAGTAGTTTCAAGTTGCAAAAAGATATTCAATAAACACTGTGTCACCTTGCACTGTAAAAAAAAAAAGTCCGCTTACTCTTCTGTTTATATGTTAACTGGCTTGTAATTGTAACAGTTTCCTGAATTGCAAAATTTTGTATACAGTGGTAGTTTCTTTCTTTCCCCCTTAAGCTTTCTTTTGCATCTTGTGTTATCAAATTGACAAAGACATCCTAATTCTAGAAGTGGTTATATTTCATAGGTTAATTTACCTTGTGTTATTCCAGAGAGCAGAACTAGGGATCCTTGGGTAGAAGTTCAGGGAGGCAGATTTCCAATGATTGTAAGCAAGAATTTTGTAACAGTGGAGTGGACCGCCTTGCAAAACAGTGAGTGCCCATTGCTGAAAGCAGTCAAGCAGAGTCTGGAGGCCTTTTGCCTAGGAGGTAATAGAAAGTATTCCTGAAATGGGGAGACTTCTAAGGCTTTTTCAGAGGTTCTGTGATTTGAAAATAATTGCCTTTCAAAGGTAGAAAACAGTTTAAGGTCCTCTGAAGACAACTATCATGGGAATAGAAATTTAATAAACAATACTTCATTATTATATGTGGTAATCTATGCCAGTTTTTGGAAGTCATTAGCATACTATCAGACCATCTTAATTTACTCCACTAGTGAACTCTTTGAGGATAGTGGTTGCCAGGATTGATTTTGTTTAAAAAGCAACTGAAGATTAGTAGGGTCATGCAAATAATTATAACCCAGTATTATAGTGACATAATTTTTCTTGGTCATTGTTGAAAACATATATGCTGTCATAATACATGAATATCAAGTTATCATGCTATTTTTCTTGAGGTGAATGATTAGTATACATTAAGACTGCACCTATGATTAAATTCATTCCACTTGATATGACTTAATTAGCCAAACTTGGGTTATTTTAGAGTCTTTAGGTATGTTAATAGTCACTTTTGACATAAGTAATTAAATTAGTCATGTGGTTAGCTCAGTTGCTGAGCTAAATGACTGATGTTTCTACATCTACTTGCTCTACTAGCCTGGTTATTTCAGTTGTTTATATGTGGCCTAGGGTGTAAAGGAATCCTGGGACTGGTGTGTGTGTGTGTGTGTGTGTGTGTGTGTGTGTATGTAACTAAACATTAATAACATGAGTGATGAGCCAATTACCTTTCCCTTTAAATTGTCTTCCCAGTTCAGTTCATCCAAAGCTGTGTTCAGCTGAGTCGGCTCCTGGTCCTTGTAGTCCAGCCTATGTTTCAGGATGCTGTCTGAATTGCATGTATTTGCTGTTCTTTCTTTTGCTGTATGAATAGGTTGAGTTGTTGATTTTTTATTTATATTTATTTTTAAAATATATCTTATTGATTTTTTACAGAGAGGAAGAGAGAGGGATAGAGAGTTAAAAACATCGACCAGCTGCCTCCTGCACACCCCGTACTGGGGATGTACCAGCAACCAAGGTATACTATATGCCCTTGACTGGAATCAAACCTGGGGCTCTTCAATCCATAGGCTGATGCTCTATCCACTGAGCCAAATCGGTTAGGGCAAGTTGTTGATTTTTTAAAAATGAGCAAAAATAATCTAGAGGGACATGAAAGGAGAAACTTGATTTTGTAAGGCTGGAAATTTATATTTTTTAATTAATCATAGTAAGCATTTTATTATATGTTTTTAGTATAGGAATTTAAAATTTTTAGTAGTGTCAGTTTTTTAGTGTTCTTTCATTAGGGATTAAACAAATCTACTGGGTGTGAATGATTATTTTAGATATTAATATGTATAAGAGATATACTCTATCGGGATTATGTAATCAGGAATAGGATGAAGAAAAAAATATGAGGGGAGAGGATGGAGGAGAGTGAGGGAAATGATACTGTATATACATGAATAGTCAGTTTGTAATGGTAAGTATTGTCTGAAATCAAATTAAGATAAATTTACTAATGGCAAAAGTAACATCAATCTCGCCAAAACCGTTTTGGCTCAGTGGATAGAGTTTCAGCCTGCAGACTGAAAGGTCCCAGGTTTGATTTCGGTCAAGGGCATGTACCTGGGTTGTGGGCACATCCCCAGTAGGAGGTGTGCAAGAGGCAGCTGATTGATGATTCTCTCTCATCGATGTTTCTAACTCTCTATCCCTCTCCTTTCCTCTCTGTAAAAAAATCAATTATATATATATATATATATATATATATATATATATATATATATTTAAAAGTAACATCAATCTCTAAATCTCTTGGGTCTTTCTCTATGCCAGACATCATGCTAAAGGCTTGACATGGATTGAGTGACTGACTCATTTACTCCTCACAATATGCCTAAGGGAAATTGCTATTATCCCCATCTTACAGATGGAAGAAACTGAGGCAAAGAGCAAATAAGGAATATGCTCAGTGACACTCAACTGCTGAAGCTGTAGTTTAAACCCAGATGTGTCTAAGTAGAATCTGCCATCTTTTTCCTTTTGGTATTCAAAGGGAGGCATACAAAATATGTGGCTCTTGAACTAGCCCTTGAAGGATGGGCTGAATTTCTATAGGTTGAGCTGGAAGCTAGAAAGTAGAGAATATTCTAGGTGGAGGAAAGCTATATACACCAAGTCTTAGAGGCAGAAAAGTACAAGGCTTATCTGAAGGACGTAGGCCAACTTGAGGAAGAAATTGGAAAGAATAATAGGCAATAAAGGTGAAGAGGCAGCTAGAGCTGCACAGGGACTGCTGGGCTTGGGAGTGTGAACTTGATAGAGAAGATAATGCAACGTCCTCCAAGGTTTTTGAACAGATGTGATTACTGATGTTTTAAGGAAATTAATCTGGAAGTTGTGGGCTAGAAGGATTCGACAGAGGGAGAGGCCATGAGTGGATCCAGTTAGAGGATGTTACAGTAGCCCAGATGTGAGATAATAAAGGCTTGAATTGGGAATGTGAGTGATAATGGAAAGAAAGGGCAGATTTTAGGGATTGTGGAGAAGACACAAAGGACTTGGGGACTGATTGGGTATAGGGAAGGAGGAGTCAGAGATGCCAGCTCTAGGAATATATTGTTATTCCTAGATAATAAGTGTGTCCTAATTAATTGGAAGTTCAAGGATTATCTTTTTCCCTCTGTTCTTTCTGCTATGAATTTTCAGAATGGATACCCATATTGATCTAGGGTCATACAGGACAGTGAACTGCTACAAAAATCTTTTAGTCTTCTGTAGTGCTTTATATTTCTCAGAATGTTTTTGTGATCATGATTTAAAACTTCCTAGAGTAGCTTTGTAAGTTATGCAAGACAGGTCAGCGAGGTTAAAAGACTTGCTGAGGGTTATAAAACTGGTTGGTGTAAGAACGGCTTTTGGTTACATCTCTTTCCATGGAGTGATAAGAGAAACAGCATTAGTTTCTGATCCCAAGAATTTGACTGCCAGTATAGTAAAGAAACCAATACTTGAGATACAATCAAGAACTCACACTCTCTTTGGAGTTCATTTATATTGTAATCTTGAATACCTAGAACAGAATTATCCAACTCCTTGCAGATCATGTTTAGGTAATATCCTTATTTAAAGCCTTGGGCATTTAATTTCCTTACTCTCAGAAGATTTTAAAATAGGAATGAAAAGTGTGGCACTGCTGCTAAAGACAGGCTCCTTATAGTTCTGGGAGATTATAACTGATGGTTTTACAGCAAGGGAGGAGGAAGAAAATCTGTAGATAGCTGTCTTAAGGAAAAACATAGCACTTATGGACTACTTAATGTAAGGACAAATACCCACCTAAGACTCAGTACTCCCTCAGAGCTAATATTACATATTGATGATCCTGAATATCATAAAAAGGCTTAATCTTGTTTTGTCTTGATTTAAGCAGTCAGAATTGAGTAAAGTATATTTTTAGATAGATGTTCATCCAAGTTTCATAAAAAAATTGATGTTTAAAATATACATTTTAATTAATTGGGAAGTTTATTACATATATATCTTATTTCCTGATAATGATAGATAAGTAAGATATTCTTGAATTATATATATTCAAATATGACCTACACCTCTCTCCCAAGCAGAGAAAATAAAATCATAGCAAATATGAAATCCTCCTATATAATAAAAGGCTAAAATGCAAATTGACCAAACAGTAGAACAACTGGTCACTGTGATGCATACTGACCTCCAGGGTCAGACACTCAGTTCAGGAGCTGCCCCCTGGTGGTCAGTGTGCTTCCTCAAGGGGAGTGCTGCTCGGCCAGAAGCGGGGCTCATGGCTGGTGAGCACAGCAGCAGTGGCAGGAGCCTGTTCCCCCTCCGCAGCAGCACTAAGGGCCCCTTGGGGGATGTCTGACTGTCAGGGGAGTGGGCCTAAGCCAGCAGGCAGACATCCCCTGAGG
Organism: Vespertilio murinus; assembly: GCA_963924515.1. Taxonomy (NCBI): domain Eukaryota; kingdom Metazoa; phylum Chordata; class Mammalia; order Chiroptera; family Vespertilionidae; genus Vespertilio; species Vespertilio murinus. The sequence continues at coordinate 31,844,336 of OZ004718.1, read as the reverse complement.
GGTCCTGGACTGTGAGAGGGTGTAGGCTTGCCTCAGGAACCCCCATCCCCAGTGGAAAAATACCATACACTGGGCCTCTGTTGATTTATATGAATCATAAATACTTAAAAGTGATGCTTTTTAATTTTTAGAAACCTTAGAAACTCAAACTTTAAAAATAATACATGACCATTATAGAAATTTGAAAAATACAGAAAAGCACAATAAAGAGAATAAAAGATATGTGCCATAAAGCTGTGTATATATTTTACATATTTGAAATGCTGATGTATATATAATTTTACATTTTTAAGTTTGATATATATCTAGATGTATTGCCATATCACCTAAATGGCTGCAGTGAGTTATAACTCATTCTAACCATTCCATTATTGATGAGCATCTTGGTGTTTCCAACTTTTTTGTTTTACTATTGTAAATTCAATTACATGAATATTGGGCATAAATATTCAACTACATTTTAAAACGTTTTCCTTTTTTAAAATTTAAATTATTTTTTTAAGTACTACATATTGTATTACATATGTCTCCTTCCCCCCCCATTGGCCAACCCCCCAGCACATGCATTCCCGCTCCCCCACATTTGTGTCCATTGGTTATGCTCATATGTATGTATACAAGTCCTTTGGTAGATCTCTTACTCCCTTACTCCCTTACCCTCTGACTTCCCTCATAGATTGGACAGTCTGTTAGATGCTTCTGTGACTCTGGTTCTATTTTTGTTCATCAGTTTATGTCGTTCATTATATTCCACAAATGAGTGAGATCATGTGATGTTTATCTTTCTCTTATCTGACCAGCTTATTTCACTTAGCATAATGCTCTCCAGTTCCATCCATGCTGTTGCATATGGTAAGAACTCCTTTTTTTTTTTTTTTTTTTTTTTTACAGCAGCATAGTATTGCATTGTGTAGATGTACCACAGTTTTCTAATCCACTTATCTGCTGATGGGCACTTAGCTCTTTCCAAATCTTAGTTATTGTAAATTGTGCCGTTGTGAACATAGGGGTGCATATATCCCTTCTGATTGGTGTTACTGTTTTCTTCTTATCTATTCCTAGAAGTAGGATTACTGGGTCAAATGGAAGTTCCTTTTTTAATTTTTTGAGGAAACGCCATAATGTTTTCCACAGTGGCTGAACCAGTCTGCATTCCCACTAGCAGTACAAGAAGGTTCCTTTTTCTCCGCATCCTCACTAGCACTTGTCATGTGTTGATTTGTTGATGATAGCCATTCTGACAGGTGTGAGATGGTATCTCATTGTTGTTTTGATTTGCATCTCCCAGATGATTACTGACTTTGAGCATGTTTTCATATGTCTGTTGGCCTTCTGTATGCCTTCTTTCAAAAAGTGTCTATTTAGGTCTTTTGCCCATTTTTTTATTGGATTGTTTATCTTTCTTCTGTTAAGTTGTATGAGTTCCCTATAAATTTTGAAGATTAAACTCTTTATCAGGGATAACATTAGCAAATATGTTCTCCCTTGTAGTAGGCTTTCTTGTTGTTTTGTTGATGGTTTCTTTTGCTGTGCAGAAGCTTTTTATTTTGATGTAGTCCTATTTGTTTATCTTCTCCTTAGTTTTCATTGCCCTAAGAAATGTATCAGTAAATATACTGCTACAACTAATATCTGCTATTTTGCTGCCTATGGCTTCTTCTAGGATTTTTATGGTTTCCCATCTTAACGTTTAAATCCTTTATCCATTTTGAGTTTATTTTTGTGTGTGGTATAAAAGTTGGTGGTCTAGTTTCATTTTTTTTGCATGTATCTGTCCAATTTTCCTAACACCATTTATTGAAGAGACTGTCTTGACTCTAATGTATGCTCTTGCCTCCTTTGTCAAATATTAATTGATTATAATGGCTTGGGTTGATCTCTGAATTCTCTGTTCTGTCCCATTGGTTTATATGTCTGTTCTTGTGCCAGTACCAGGCAGTTTTGAGAACAGTGGCTTTGTAGTATAGCTTGATATCAGGTATTGTGATCCCTCCAACTTTATTCTTCTTTCTCAAGATTGCTGCAGCTATTTGGGGTCGTTTTTTACTCCAGATGAATTTTTGGAGCGTTTGTAGAACTTTTTTCTTTCAATCTTCACCTGAGGACATGCTTAGTTGCAGAGGGGGAAGAGGGAATGGGGAGAGAGATCAATTGGTTGCCTTCCATAGGCTCCAAGACTGGGAATCAAACCCACAACCCAGGTATGTGCCCTGACTGAGAATCAAATCCGCAACCTTTCAGTGCACTGGACAATGCTCAACCAACTGAGCCACTTTGTTCAATGCACAAGTTCGGTGCATTTTGGAGCATTTATTAAGATTTCAAGAAATAAAATTACTGGGTCACAGAGTATAAACAATTTTAAACACTTCTATTACATATTTATATCTTATAGAAAGGCTGTTTCAATTAACATTTACCCTAACCAGCATAGTATTAAAATGTTCATTTCTCCTAGCCGTATTAACTCTGGATATTCTCATTTCGTTTTCAATCATTAGTAATTGTTGAGGATAAATATAGTTGGTTTGATGTATTTTATTATAGATTGAATGTTTTTCAGATGTTTATTAGCCATTTCTATTAAAATTCTTTAGAAGATATTCAATTTTATTGAATATAACCTACAAATCCTAAAACAAAACTGTTTCAATGTATACAATTCAGTTGATTTTTAGTAAACTTACCGAGTTACTAAACTTAGAGTTTACAGACTGCATTCTTCACTGCAATCCTGTATTTCCATTTTATGAATTTATTCTTTTCAATCTCTATACCCTCTTTTCTTTTTTTAAGAGAAAGAAAGGGAGAGGGAGAAAAATTGATGAGAGAGAAATATCCACATCAATTGGCTGCCTCCTGTACGCCCCCACCCCCAATGGGGATTGAGCTAGAAACCTATTGTGCACTGACCTGGAATGAAACTGGTGACCTCTTGGTGCATGGATCAATACTCAACCACTGAGCTGCACATACGCCGGGCATAATCTATATACTCTCTTGATATATTATGAGTATTAGTCTTTTAGTGTATTTACTAAAATTATTTGCTTTTTAATTGTTTGTATTACCCTTAGACTAAAGTCTATGCTACAGAGTTTGCTAGCAAAACTTTTAATGAGCCAACTTTACTTATCTCTTTAGTCTTGTCTCTTCCCAAGTCCCTGCCTTGCTCACTGCTTAGTCAAGCTGACATGCCATGCTCCCCTTTATCTCTAGGCTTTGTACACGCTGTTTCCTTTACCTGGAACACTTTTTTCTCTTCTCTTTACATGACTAATTCCTACTCATCCTTCAGGTCCCAGCTTAAATGTCACTTCTTCTGGGAAGCTTCCCTGACTCTACTCCCTGACCATGGTAGGTGCTCCTTCTATGCACACCAAAGCACCCTTACTTACCCATTGTGCCTCCTGCCTCTTTATTGTACTGGGTTGTGTGACTGCTTATCGCCCCAACTAACCTTTAAGCCAGGGACTTGGTTTATTGATACATATGTTTGTATCAGCAGGGTCAAAAGTATTGGACACATGGATCAATGGATGGATATAGCCATATTTAGCAATCTTTTCCATTTTGAGTTCTTCCATTGCTTTTAAGCATTGTTTTATTTCCAGAAGCCCCAAAATATGACCACCTTTAAGACTTTCTAAAGTTTATTTGAGGGGAGAGAGAGAGAGAGAGAGAGAGAGAGAGAGAGAGAGAGAGAGAGAGAGAGAGAGAGAAAGGGAGAGATAGAGAATTTGAACCATCAATTTGTATTCCACCTATTTAGGCATTCATTAGTTCATGCTTGTATGTGCCTTGACCAAGGATTGGACCCGCAACCTTGGCGTATTGGGAGGATGATCTAACCAACTGAGCTGCCTGGCCAGGGCCCCTTTAAGACTTTTGATACATATTGCTAAAATTGTTCTCCAGAAAAGTTGAATCAATTTTTGTTGACAAGCTATATATAAAAATATCTGCTTCACTGTACCCTCACCAGCCATGAGTATCATCATCATCATCATCAGCCACTTCCTTTCTCATAAGAGCCATTGTTTATTGAACTTTTACTGTGCACCAGACACTGTGCTGAGTACCTTACATGCATTATATTAATTTTTACATCTCTCCTATGATGCATATATTATTATCATCATCTCTACTTTACAAAGAAAATTGAGACTCAGAGAAGTAAAATGAATTCCCTAAGATTATAGGTATAATATCTGACCTTAGAATCTTTCTTTTAACCACTAGTATTTTAAAATATATACATATATTTTTACTGATTTTTCACAGAGAAGAAGGGAGAGGGGGAAAGGGAGCCAGAAACATTGATGAAAGAGAAACATCCATCAGCTGCCTCCTGCACACCCCCCAACTGGGGATGTGCTCGCAACCAAGGTGCATGCCCTCAACTAGAATCGAACCCGGGACCCTCCAGTCCTCAGGCTGATGCTCTATCCATTGAGCCAAACCAGTCAGAGATACCACTAGCATTTTATTGCTGTTTTAATTTAATTTTTAAAATCAGAGGTTAAACATTTTCCAAATATTTATTATATATGTTTTATATTTCCTGTTTTGTAAGTCGTTAATGTATCCCAACTTTCTCCATGGATAGTTATTTTTGCCATATTGACTTGTAAATATTCCTTTTAAAAAAGTATTTTTATTTATTTCAGAGAGGAAGGAAGAGGGAGAGAGAATAGAAACATACATGATGAGAGAGAATCATGGATCAGCTGCCTCTTGCAAATTCTCCACTGGGGATTGAGCCCACAACCCAGGCATGTGCCCTTGACTGGAACTGAACCTGGGACCTTTCACTGAACCAAACTAGCTAGGGCTATAAATATTCTTTATATATTAAGAATATTAACCTTCTTCTGTTTTGCTGCACATTTTGCCTCAGTTTTTCATTTGCCATTTTTGTTTGCTTTTGTCATATTTATTTTGATGTACAGATATTTTAAAAAAATTAATGCCATCATTCCAAAGTCTTTTTTGTGTGTTTGATTTTCACATTGTTTTCTTAGTTCAATTTTCCATCATTAGGGTAGAGAAATATTCACTGGTTTTTCAGAAGTTGTCTTATAGTTTATTTTTATATTTAACTTTAATCACCAAAAATTAATTTTACTATGTGGTATGAGGTAAATATTAAATTAATTTTGTTCTAAATAGTTAACCACTTGTCCCAGTTCATTTTATGAAATAGTCACTCCTTTTTCTAATGGTGTGCAATTCCACCTCTGGGAAATACTAAATTGCGGTATAAGCCAGAGTGTGTTCTATTTGAGTTCCATTACTATTTCCACGGGAGTTTAGTTAGTTTAGCAGGTATTACTTAGTATTCATTAAGTAATATGGACAGAATATACCTAACTAGCTTAGATTTTAAAATATGACTCAAGTGCCTGGGAAGGAGAGAGGAAGAGTAGGCCTTTGGTGTTCAAAGGGTATCCTCAGGTCTCTCCTCCTTTCTATTTGGCTTTCAGTGAAAGGGAGCAGATTCTAGAGCATGCCCCGTCTGAAAAAAAGGCCCTGTGCAGAGCCCATACTCCTAACTATATAGCACCATAAAACATTACCCCTGGTTCCAGCAGCTTAGGGCTTTTCTGTTTTTCTATGAAATGTGGCTGTCATTGGCTATACAGTGCCTGGCCCCGTTGTAGGCATTCACAGGTCCATGTTTCTTCTTTATTTATTCATTCATTCATTCATTCAAAAAACCTAGCTGTGGTAGGGAAAGTTTTTTTTTTTTTTTAAGGACAAAACCAAACAAAATGATTTTTGACATAACTCTTTCCTTAATTCAAAATATGCCAGAAGCCAGGTACCCATGGGAGAGATCTAAGCATTCTTGTGAATCTTTAATGAGTGCTATTTTGTGCAGTAATCTCATCCATTCTCTTCCTCTGGTTCTCAGCACTGAGTCCTTTTCTAATACTTTAACAAACTGCCCTGCATTTTCTTGCCCAGCTGAGCAACACAGCTGCCGTTCACGGTGCCCCTTATTTTCCTGTTTGTCCGGAGAATGTCTGGTGAGGTGATCTTGGCTCTGAAATGTATTGGAAGGTCTCCTGGTTCCCTAGATTTCCTGAGAGACGGGAAATATTTCACTTACTGAGTGGGAGAGGCTATGCTTAGAAATAATCAGTGTTGAGCAGCGTACTAGGTTCCAGTCTAGATTTTATGGAGCGGAGTGATTCCATTAAAAAATTATAATAATTTAGTATCTTTTTGTATCCCGTGCTATACTTGATTCTGGAGATATTTATTTATTTAATTCCTACCAGGATCGATGATCAAGCAGTCAGTTAGACCCTGGTTTCAGAAAGCTTAGCATATAAGAAGAAAGATTAGTATTAAATAAGTAGTTAGGGTACACTGTAGTAATCACAATTTATATACGCCTTGTGGAAGAGAAAGAAGGTCAACAAGGATTTCTGAGTTGAGCCTTAAAGACTGAGTGGTATTGGTTTGAAAATAGAGCTTAAGGCACAGGGCTAGACATGATGTATGCTAGGAGCCGCAAACTGAATAGTGCCGATGACATGTAAAATGCAGAAAAGGGGGCTGGAGAAATAAAAATATTTTTTTCCTGAATTGTAACATCTAAGTCCTTCTTTTACCTTAAATACAGTATATGTGTTCTCTTGGCTTTCCTTTAAAGTGAATTTGTTAAAAATTTGTGATTATGGCCATGTATAACTGTCCTAGTAGCTACAATGTTTTGCATATTTGCTATGATGTAGACACTAGGTTTGGCATTAAACAGGCATCGCTACTATTTGAAGGAGTACTGTCATTGTTCCCATTTTACAGATGAAGAAATTGATTTTCACAGAGGCATTTAGACTCCCCCAGCTAGGAGTATCAGAGCTGGGATTTAAGCTTTGGTTGCCACACCCAACGACTAAATTACCTTCCAGTTTAGAATTAGTCTCTATGTCTAGGTGCTGTTTGAGTTGCTTCCATTTTTTTAACCATGTTGCTTCATGTTTGTCTTGCTTTAGTTTGAAACTATTGCAATTTGAGTCACGTTGCTGCTTTTGTTTTGGTGCTTGATAAACTCAGTTCAAGAGAAGCTTGTTGAGAGCCTCTCCAGCACTGTGGGATTATATAAAGCATTATCTTTGCCCTGGAATTTACAGGTCTAGTGCAGGAAGGCAGCCATAAACTAAGTATGTATAATCAAAAAACCTAAAATGTGAGTGCAACAGAGAATAACGGGCCAGGGATGTGGAACAGACTAATTGGGAAAGGTGGAGAAGCAAAAGATCTTACTTCTAAATATTAATCCCTTTCATTTTCATTTACAATCAGAAGCCAACTCTATCCATGGTGTGATTGTTGTAAGATAGTGTTGTCTAAGGTGTGCTAGCCAGATACTGAAGCTTCTATCTTTGGAAAGTGTGTGTTTGTAGATATTACCTTATCCCTCACCTCTTCCACCTCTTCTGCCTTTCTCTGCTAAAGGGAAAAAACAAAAAACAAAAACGCCCAACAATCTCATTTTTACTGATTCAGACAGATAGGGGAATGTATGAAATTATGTTTCTAGAAGTTAAAGGGAAGACATCTCTGTGCAATTTCCTCACTGGAGTAGTGATTCTCTACTTGTTGCTTCAGACACTTTTATAGAAACAACAATAATTTGAGAGAGCCTTTTCTTCACAATCACAATATTTAGCATGTCTCGGACAAGAATTAAACCACATGTTAGCTTCTCATAACATATTATCTTAATCTATTAAGGAAGCTCATTTATTCTTTAAAGGTTTAGAAAGCAATTGTGGTTTAGAATAAAAATAGTATTTGCCTATGATTCTAATATAGTTCACATGGGGGTTGAAGCCCTGAAAGTATTTTCATTTCTTTCTTCTTAGGCCTTCAAAAATACCTATAGCAACGAGAAGCTGTCTAGCGTAGTGGTGGATTGGGAACTCTCCGTCTGAATCTGAATACTGCCTTTACAATTTACTAGACTCAGACAGTCCATGCTTCAGTTTGCCCATCTGTGAAATAGAAGTAATAAATAGCACTTTTATAGAAGTGAGCATTAAATGAGAGAGTGCCTTAGTACCATGCCTGGCACTAAATAAACATGCACTTATGAGGTATTAGTCATTTTTATAATGATGGTTATTTAGGGTTGCTATTTGGTTATTAAGCAATTTTTCATTATAATACAAATTTGGTGGGGAAGATACTTGCTTTATGACAATATAATTCAAATGAATAGCTTATTTCAAGGGCTTCAGGTTTTGTTTTTTTAATTTTGTACTCAATAATTCCTTCATTTTTTAAAATTAGAGACTTTCTGCTCTAGTTGTTAATCTCTATGCCAACTGTGTTTGTTGTGTATAATTTTGTAATGACCCTGGAGCACTATACAGAATGATTAATGCAACTGTAATCTTTAAAAATCCCCTTTCCTTGAGAGCTTATCAATTTACTAGGTCATGCTTAGCAGCATATTAATCTATTGGATGTTTTGCTATGGTAGGCTAGGTCATTGCAAGTGGTCACCTTAGTTTTTTAGTCAAATCAGACTGAATATGTTGACATTTTTAATGATCAAGATTATAAACCATGTGGCAAAATAGAAATCGACAGATATTTTTTAAAGATAGAGAATCTGAGGACACTGAATGTATTCATGGGTTTAAATATATCTTTGTACAAAGAGAAACAATAGGTGAGAAGAATGATTTGTGTAATCCAGCTATACCAAGCATTTGGAAATTTAAATTGAATGCAGATTTGAAAAGATGCATTTCCAAAGATACTGAATGAACTCACATGTAACAAGAGGCCTTTGGTTCATACTTTGGTTTCATTTTTATTACAGTTTTTACTATTGAATGCTGTCATAAAATAGAGACAACCTATTTCTTTTTAAAGAGAGTACTAAAAAAATACACCAAAGTTTCTATGAGTATATTTTAATTCATATTCTAGATATGTTTTATACAAACTGCAACTTTCTCAACTCTGAGCATTTTAATGTTGATTCTGTAGTTTTCAATTAAACTTCAAAGGAACTGCAGACTATAAAGGAAGTCTGGTTAGGCAAGGTGTGGCTGAAAAATCCAGGAATTCCTCCACTTGCCTACAAAACATGCTTGCAGGATATGGCATTTTGATCATTAAACACAGGGGTTTTTGTAGAAAGAAAATAGTCTTTGGAAATTTCCATTTAAGCACCATTTTGTAGCATTTTAATCTATAAGACTTTAAAAATTAGAGAATTTTATTAAACAAACTAATAATGAAAAGTCTTACGTTCTTGAAATGATCTTAGAGAAGATTATAATTGTGTTGCAAAATGAAAAATTTTAAAGACACAAGGATGATCTGGACCTCTGTGTTGCATGTGCTTGCTCAGAATGCCAACCTGCTGCAAGTTAGAAATAGAGATGTTGCTCGCCAACTTAGTCTTTGATTTATTTCCATCTGTTCTTTCAGGTGATTCAAGACACTTTAGAGGAAGACTGTGTTGTAACAGGTCCAGGGCTTATACTTGCTTTTTTCATAGATTCTCCCCCACTCTCCTATCCCCACCCCTACTTAATTGGATTGCATTCATTTTGCAAACATCTATTAAATCCCTACTCTGCACAAGACTTTATATAATTTAAACTGCTAGTACAGTCTAGTCTTTTAAAAACAAGTTGCCTTATCTGAGCATATGATTTAGAAAACTGGATGGTTGAGGTTCTGTGTTTTATTCTTTCTTCATTCTAAAGTAACCATAATAATGATTCTTAGAAAAAAAACTTTTCTGTAATAGTTGTGTGAACTCCAAAATGGAACCTTTTAGTATAGGATTAGATCATATATGGTCCTAAATTCAATGATGAAAGAAAAAAATATTGAAATGGACATTTGTCTTTGGAAAAATTTGAATGCACAAAAATGTATTTTGAAAATGTATGGGTCAGTAGTTGAGAAAATGCCTTATCAGATTTATTTTCATTGATGAGAGAGAAAGAGACAGAGACCTTCAATTTGTTGTTCCACTTATGTATGGATTCATTGGTTGATTCTTGTATATGCCCCTATCTGGGGATTGAACCTACAACCTTGGTGTACTGGGACAATGCTCTAACCAACTGAGCTACCCAGCCAGGGACTCAGATGGCATTTTGATCATTAAACACAGGGGTTTTTGTAGAAAGAAAATAGTCTTTTTAAATTTCCATTTAAGCACCATTTTGTAGCATTTTAATCTATAAGACTTAAAAAAATAGAGAATTTTATTAAACAAACTAATAATGAAAAGTCTTACGTTCTTGAAATTATCTTCAGATAGTTATTTCTTAACCTCCCCTTAAATTAGAAAGTTTTTTTCCTCTCATTTTACTTTTTGCCTAATTCACTTGATTTATTACTGACTTTCCAAAATACCATTTTGGAAGTTGAGAGCACAATTTCTTTAAGATCACCAAGCAATGTGAGACAGTGATAATGAAATAATGAATTTTTCATTATTTAAAATCCTAAGCCTTATATTCGTCTAAAGAAAAAGTATTTTCTATATGCCCCTAGTGTACTTTTCTCCCTTGCCAAATCCAGACCCAAAATGACAGTTTCCCTTCTCTGGATAATTTAATAATGACTTTATGTCTTAAGTACTTGTTGTCAAGAAAATAGGCTACATCATAGCCTAGTGGTTAAATTGACTTTAGGTTCTGGAGCTAGATTCTGGAGTTAAAATCCCAGCTCTGCCACTTATTAGGTGTAGATTTTGGGAAATCACCTATCTAAGCTTCACTTTCCTTATTTTACAGTATTATTGTTAGCCTTTTTAATGAAATAATTAAATGAATGCTTAATATAGTGTCTAGCACTCTAGCATAGTGAGTGTTCCTTCATTATCTGCTATTAATTACTAATGTTAAGTGGATTTAATTCTTGATTCTTGCACAATATTATATGCTTGATTTTTAAAATTAATGACAATTGGTTTCCAAAGCATATTTGTTATAGGTGATATATTTGGGTCTTTACTGAATTGTATCAAATATGTATCATGCTTAGCTGTGTTGCTTTATGAGTAGTTGTGCACCCTGGATTGAAATGGGCATAACCATCTTTGAATGGTAATGAAATAATGTGAGATGAAGTATATTTGAAGATAGTGAAAACTGTAGTTTGTGGTTATCTAAAGCTATTCCAGTTCTTTTTAGGTAAAGATGCAGTGAACTTTAGCTGCATAGCACTGAGCATATGACTAAATATAATGCTCAGTGGGCACAAATGAGTGATATTTTAAATAATTTAGTTCTTTATTAGTTGTTATGATAGACAAAGGTTGACAACAGCCATTTCAAACATCGTTTTTGCGATTGCCACTCAGTGATTAAGATGGAAAGTCATATATTTGCTTTCCCAGGCTTTCTGGCACCTACCAGAGGTAACCATGTAACCTAGTTTTGGCCAGAGACCCATTAAGAACAATAGGCATGGCTGTGGACATACAGCTCTGTAACTGAGATTGAAGCAAGCATGTCAAACTCAAAGGCTAACACAGGCCAAATAAACAAGGTTTAAGTTTATGTGGGCCACAAAAAAAACCAAAAGCTTCAATTTTCATAGGCTTAGTTTGATAGAGATATGTTGAATACAAAGGGCAGAAATAAATGAGTAACAGTTAAGATCAAATAAATATTTTAATAAAAATTAATATTTTTTCTTGAACATTAACTTATCAGACACTGAATAACTGCACAAATTAATAAGCATAATGCAAATCTATTTTTCTTGTTTTCTAAAAGTGAAATATTTCCTATTGTGCACACCAAACAAGTCAGTATAAGACTAATGACGTGGCAATCAGCTGATAAAATACTCGCTGCTAATATTAGTGGAGAGCAATGGTGCTTCTGAAAGTAAAGTGCATAAGGGAAATGAATGCAACACGATTATAGTAATCAATCATTAGTGAACATTGTAGTTCGTTATTAATAATCCTATATAATAAAATCCTAGTATGCAAATGACCAAACCTCAGAACGACCGGTGGAATGACCAGTCATTATGATGCACACTGACCACTTGGGGGTAGACACTTCCTGAGAAGAAGGCTATGGGGGGAGAGAACTGGCCGGCTACCTCCCCCAAACCCACAGTTGGTCATCCCCTGAGGGCACAGCACGGGCTGAGAGAACCCCCCTTCTTCTGACATGCACAAATTCCATGCACCAGGTCTCTATTTAGGTATAACAGGATAATGTGAAAATTAAGTAACAAAATTTTTATTAAAACATTTCTTACTGTTATATTGGCTCAATCACAAAAATATTCATTGTGGGCTGCATGTGGCTGCTTTGAGTTTGACATACTTGGTCTGAAGGGACATGGTTTCTCCCATCTCATGCTCACTTTGTTGCATGCACTTGTTGTATGTAATGTTATGTAAAATCATGTTCACTATAACAACTTACATTTTTATTCACATTTACTTATTGTCTTTGGAGCAAATATTATCAAATTAATGCAAGTTAAATGCACATTAGATGCAACTCCAGAGTTATTATTTATGAGATGCTTAGCATAGAACCTGGCCTTCAGAAAATGGTAACTGTTGTTACTGTAAATACAGCATATGATGTTTGAGGCTGAAGAAATTGAGGTTGTCTAGGGTTCATCTTGGGTCCTGAGTGCAACATAGAACAATGATTTAGGGGATTTTTTTTTCCTGCCACACCAGCCAAAATTTATAACAGATGAATGTGGCCAAGGGAATAATGTCACTATTTTAAGGATTAGGTTATATTATCAATTTTATTTCAAGAGAAAAATTCTAACATAACTGCCTCACAATTATAGGCCAAAATGAACATGACCCCCCCCAAATAATACACGAATTAAAATTTTTATTGTTTGAACTATAAAGTATTTTATTTACACAAAGAGTATTTTTATTATAACATTTTTTTTTTTGCTTTCTTTCAAATGTATGACGTAAAGGTTTTCAAAGGACAAAGTGATATTAAATGTAATGCAAAATGTCAGGAAACCCTAATGATAAAATTTATCAGGGAATCATTCATCAAGGATGTTAACCATTTTCTTTTTTTTCTTTTTTAAAAATATATTTTATTGATTTTTTTACAGAGAGGAAGGGAGAGGGATAGAGAGTTAGAAAGATCGATGAGAGAGAGACATCGATCAGCTGCTCCTGCACACCCTACTAGGGATGTGCCCGCGACTAAGGTACATGCCCTTGACCAGAATCGAACTTGGGACTTTTCAGTCCGCAGGCCAATACTCTATCCACTGAGCCAAAAACGGTTTCGGTGATGTTAACCATTTTCAACTAAAGCCAACCTGAGCCAGAAATAGTTACAGGTGATCTGTTTTACAGTGTTGACACATATGTCTAACAAGATCTTATACCATTGACAAAAAGTACTATGACAAATACAGTAATATGATAATCTTTGTACACTTACTCTGTAAATAACATGCATTTGTAGTTCAAAATATTTTGATACGTTAGTTGCTCCGGTCAGATTGTGGTGCTCAAATATAATGAATCATACATATGAAGGGTATGACATAAATATAGCGTAAGAAATTACCCAAGAGGAAGACATAGTGACCTCCTCTTCTTATAGGAAGTATTTATTTTTCAGATTACAGTGGGCAGGGATATAGCTCTGAAAGTTTCCTGAGGATTCAACATTTAAAAGTAAGAATAACAGTGATAGACAGTAAAACTCTTAGAGCAGTAATATACTTTTGTTCAAGTGCTGTCATGTATTTTCTACTGAAAGCAAAGTTGTCTAAACTTGTACCTTATCACTTGTTGCTTGGTATAGGATTGTCTTGTTTTTAAACAAGGAGGAAAATCTTGTTTTAAGGTGACTCATAGTGACGTAATATATTAGTAACGGGGTGGTGCTCAATATGAGCGAGCACTGGTAATAACAGATACTGGCAATTTTCCCGTAAAATTTAACTCATCTTGGGAATTCTTAGGAATCTGTGTTTAAAAGTACTTGGTTGCTAGAACAATGTCTTAATAGTAAGAATGGTTAAATATCACTGCTATATGGCCATGAAAAGTTAAAGTGTGGCACTTTAGATGAGTTATAATTAGCTTATACTTCTTTTTGTATGTGTGTGTTTTATATATATATAGCTTATACTTCTATGACTTTAAACATCTAGCAGTCTCTCTTATCTATTATTGTTTTTCTCTTCCTGTCTTTTGAGACCCATTTGTCTATGATTGGATGATTTATCCATTTAAAGTTAATTAAATTCAGCTGCTGAACCCTATTTCATTTTGTTTGGTTTATAAAATCTTACTATGGTTATGGAACTAGGTCTAATGGTAAGTTGATTTTGGTATCATTATAGCTGTACAAATATTGCCATGACATCTGGGAATGTGGTTTGCTAGTAAAAGGAGGACAGGTATGGATAACTAGAAAGATATATAGACATTTATTCTCCTAATTAGAGATTTTTATAATTTCCTATAAAAAAGGTTCTATCAAAACTTCAACTTAAGCCCTTTTTACAGTAAGAAAGATTACCGTGTGTGTGTGTGTGTGTGTGTGTGTATGCCTAAGCAACCATTATGACCGGTTAACCAAACGCTCAATGCAGGAGCTGCCCCTGGTAGTCAGTGTGCTCACACAGCCAACCTCCCTGGGTCCTTCCCCCATGCTGGCTAAAATTGGCCTCATTGGGGACTGGGCAAAACCGCCCCAATTGGCCCGATCACTAGCCAGGCTGAGGGACCCCACCTGCACACCAAGCCTCTAGTTTTTTAATAATAAATCTTCTAAAGATAAAAGAGGTTTGGAAAAACTGTTAATGAAAAACTTAGGAAAAATTACATGATTGATTGGCAGTCTTGGAGAGGATTAGAATTTTTTAAAGTAAGAAAATGTGTAAGCTGTTGATGAAGAGTTGTCTATTTGGTTCTAGTTCTTAGTTTTTTTTGTTTGTTTGTTTTTATTTGGAAGATTTCAGTTAGTTAAGGAGTTCCAGGATAATAGGGTAATAAGAATAGTTCTTATAATAAATATAAAAGTTTACTGGTATATATTTGAAGGACTGTTGGCTAGTTCCTAAGGAAAGTAGACAGTGAGTGTACATGTGCAAATGATGCAACATTAACTTAGTATCTTTGGAGCTCCTTTTTGACATTGCCTTCAGTTCTTTTAAATATCTCCAATTCTTCCTTTGAAGTTGAATTTGTTTTTTGGAAAAGCCAAGAATAATTCGCATCCATATCTGATGAAAATTAAACAATCCAAAACATCTTGTCTTTTAATAATCAGTCCCCACCTCAAAGCTGAGGGGCAGTGGCTGGTGCATAGCCATGGAGCAGATGGCACATCAGAATACTGTCTTGGGGATTTGGCAGGGAGATGCAGAGCAGGGAAGGGAGCTCTAAGCCATGGAGCTGTATTCACAAAATTAATAACTTTTGTGAAAGAAATAAAGGGAAAATATGCTTGTCCATAAATTAGTGAGATAAATGTTTGTGAATCATGAAGTATCCAAGCAGATAGTCCAAAAATGTTTCAAGTAATTGGATATTATAGAACCTCTCAAAATGATTATTTGAGAATATTCATTTCATTTTTATTTTTATTTTTTAAAGATAACATTCATTTAAAAATAAATATCTATTGTGTTGGCTAGATAAAGAAATTCATTAGTTTACTATTTTATAGGCTTACATTGAATTCTTTATTTTTACTTTGAGATATATTCTCAAAAAGTATTCACCATGAAAAATTAACATAGATTTTGTCTATTGTTTCCTACCTTTCCTAGATGCCTCTACCACTATATATATATAATTTAGAGGCTGAGGAAGACAGTCTCTTTCACAGCAAATATGAGGGGGAGAGAGGGAACCAGAGAGAGTAACACTGAAGAATATTTTGAATTGATCCATCTCAAAGATAGACTAGTTAAAATTAGATTATTTAGCCCTGAATGGTTTGGCTCAGTGGATAGAGTGTTGGCCTGTGAACTGAAAGGTCCCAGGTGAAGGGCACATGCCCGGGTTGTGGGCTCGATCCCCAGTGGGGGACTTGCAGGAGGCAGCCCATCCATGATTCTCTCTTATCATGGATGTTTCTCTCTCTCGCTCCCTCTTTCTTCCTCTCTGAAATCAATAAAAATATATTTAAAAACACACAAATGTACTTTAAAAAATAGATTCTTTACCCCCTAAAGATGTTAAGTGATAGGGGAAAAAAACCACTTCAGATGAAATGAATAAATTATTGAGATTGTTTTTAGTGGAACAGATTGCTTTTAGTGGGGATAAATAAGGTATACTTATAATTTATTATCCAAACCAGGATAATAATGAGAATGAAAGGGAATGCTAGTAATTATTTCACTTGCAATGTTAAATAGTGTGTACAAACCTGGTATATGTGGCTACCCTAGTAATAGAACTCAAATTTATCTTGATATTTATTGGACAAGTTTTGATTGAGGGAGAAAAAACTTTATTTGGAATTTTTTCTTATAATATTTGTTTGAAACCACCTTACATAAGTTAGTTATTTCTTTCTTTGCCTTCTCAGAAATGTTATACATATACATATCTTTATAATATTATATTGGAGTTACCTGTTTAAGGGTGAGACTCCCCATTAGACTGAGGTCAGAAACTTTTCTTGTTCACTATTTGAAACCTCCTTAGTGTCCAGAATATAATAAATATAGGGTGTCTTAAAAATTGTATATATTTTAACAGCTGATAACTCACTTAATTTTTACTCCTTTTTAGGTTTAAACTGATTTGAAATAATGGGTGAAGCCAGACTAAACTTTGAACAGAGAAAATGTATCCTAAAGTGCTACTAGACTTTTTATGGGGATACAATAAATATATTTTATTGACTTTTTTACAGAGAGGAAGGGAGAGGGATAGAGAGCTAGAAACATCGATGAGAGAGAAACATCGAACAGCTGCCTCTTGCACACCCCCTACTGGGGATGTGCCCGCAACCAATGTACATGCCCTTGACCCGAATCAAACCTGGGACCTTTCAGTCCGGAGACCAATGCTTTATCCACTGAGCCAAACTGGTTTTGGCTGAATAGTTAGATTTATAGGCTGTGTTATACATTTGTTAAAGTTAAAATTTAAAGAATGAAACAACATATAATTAAATTCATGAAAATGACCATTTGAAATTAACCAGAAATAAAGTGGGTGGGAGTGGGGCTGAATTGACTTAATGGACGGTAGATGGGCAGTTGTGAGGGCAATCGTGACTTATGTGAGCGCAGCTACAGTGGAGTGGGTGGTTAGAAGACCATTGTGTTGCAGTAGCTTAGAAGATAAATGAGTGGTTAGGAAGGAGAGCTAGCAGGTAGATACTATTTCCAAAATCTTGTTTCTGAAAGAAAGGAGAAGAAAGTAACTAGAGAGTGTTGGTGTGAAAGAAGGGCTCTTTTTGTGTTACTTGTAAGAGATTTGAGAATTTTTTCTGAAGGGAAGTAGTCCATAGGCAAGCAAAGGGTCAAAATATGGCAGAGAAGAGAGGATGATTCATGGAGCAAGATTCTGAGAAAATGGGAGGAGAGATGTTACAGAAGACAGTTGAAGAGATTAGATTTGGATGGCTGTGAAGTATTTCATTGAAATCAATGCAGTGATGCCCTTAGGAGCTTCTTTTCCAAGTAAGAATGTGCTTTTGGTGTTTGTGTTTGGGCTACAGGGTATAGATTTATGTACTGAATCTTCCTCCTTATTGTCACTTTCTTCTGTCATTGCATCTTCCTCTAGTAGCTCGTTACTTCTGCTGATTTGCTGCTTCATATTTGCTTCCAACTAGAAAACCAGGAATCCAGGCTTTTCAGAGTTTAATAGAAAGTAAGAGTAAATAACCTGAAGGTCTAAAAGGCACTGGTCCCTTGCCCCCAAGGGAAGGGATTTTCTTTTCTTTTCTTTTCTTTTCTTTTCTTTTCTTTTCTTTTCTTTTCTTTTCTTTTCTTTCCTTTTTCTTTCTTTCTTTCTTTTTTTTTTAACGTAAGGTGGCAAAGGAGTTGCTTTGGAATTTCTACATTTTTCCAAAAGATAAAAATACCACTAAAGGAACCTAGAATTTTAAAAATTTATATATGTACCATTGAAAATGTCTACTATTTTCTCTACTTTTTAAAATACAAAATGCAATTTTCATCATTAGAAAACATTCCTTGGTGATAGATATCTTCATACTGTGTAGTGTTCATACAAAATTTTACAGTTTAAAGGTGGTATTTAACTAGAACCTAGTCAAGTAATGAGATGGAAAGGACATAAGATTCTGAATTATAAGTATTAAAACTTGCAAGGGTAAATATTTTGCAATTGGTAGTGCCAGGCATTTGTGGTGTGGTCTATACTAAAGGCTTTTTATTTAAGTGAGTCACTATATAATGATACACTACTGCTCTGTGTTTTGTTGTTACTGTTTTTAAAATCTTTATTGTTGAAAGTATTGCATTGTTTGCAATTGTTTTTCCTTCCAGGCAGTTGCTCTGTCTTACCTTTGTTGTCAGCTCAATAAGGTTAGCTGACAGTCCTGGCTGGTGTGGCTCAGTTGGTTGGGCATCTTCCCATGCTCTGAGAGAGAGAGAGAGAGAGAGAGAGAGAGAGAGAGAGAGAGAGAGAGAGAGAGAGAGAAACATTGATATAAGAACAATAAATTTATTTTCTGCCTCCTGCATGTCCCTACCTGCAGTCAGAAACCTGGGCATGTGCCCAGATCAGGAATCAAACCGGCAACCTTTCAGTGCAGGGGACAACATCCAACCAACTGAGCCACACTGGCCTGGGCTTGTCCTTTCTTTTTTAATGTAGGCTCTAGGCATAGAAGTTCACACTAATTTTATTGTTGCTATTATATTGTTTCTTGGATAGGAGCCAAGATTTCATGCTAATGTTGTATTGTGCAGTTATCCAATGGATTCTAATAGTCACCAATTCCTATTATGAGATACTAAAGCAAACTTAAAGCTATAAGCTCTCAGTTTCCAAGACTGAGAGCTAGAATTTGCCTAAAACCAGCATGTACATAATTAAAAAGAAATAATTTTACCCTTCATAAGTTTGAAAACCAAAAAGCAAGCATATTTAACACTTTTTTTCTGTTTTTAAAAATTAATTAGGATTATTGAAGAACTTAGCTAAAATCCCCTGTTTTATTAAGATACTAATCTCAATGTACTATAATTTACCTATTGTTGGATATTTGTGTTGCAATATAAATTCTGTAGGGAATTTTTGTACATAAATCTTTATATACATTACTGATTTTTTAAAAATAAATTGTGGAATTTACTGAGCCCAAGATGTGAAAATTTTCATAATTTTTTATACAATGTTATATTACTATTCAGGAAATTTTCATAATTTTACACTCCCAGCTATTGGTATGTGAGAGTTCCTCTTTCTCTTTTCCTCAGAAGCTTTGGAAGCATTTATAATCTCTTATCTTTGCTATTCTGAAGGATAAAAATTATACTTTATTTTATTTTTCAGTTTCAATTAAATAACTAAGTAGGACATGTTTATTTTCTGATTTCTTTTTTAAAATTAGTCAGAAAACACTAATCCTATGTAATAAAAGGCTAATATGCAAATTGACTAAACAGTGGAACAACAGTCTCTCTGATACACACTGATCACCAGGGACAGACGCTCAGTGCAAGAGCTGCCTCCTGGTGGTCAGTGAGCTCCCACAGGGGGAGAGCTGCTCAGCCAGAAGTCCTGAGCTGGGCTTAAGGCTTGCAAGAGCAGCAGCAGTGACGAGAGCCTCTCCCACCTCGCCTCCTTCGCAGAGCTAAGGATATCTGACTGCTGCTTAGGCCCCCTCACCCGAGGACATCCCCCAAGGGCTCCCAGACTGCGAGAGGGCATAGGCGAGGGTGAGGGACCCCAGCCATATGCACTTTGGGGGCGAGCAGGCTGGCAGGGGAGGGCTTTAGGAAAGACAAGGCAAGCAGGCAAAGATGGTTTATGGATGATCAGGGGAGCAGTTAGGGGCATTAGGCAGGCAGGCAGGTGAGTGGTTAGGAGTCAGTGGCCCTGGATTGCAAGAGGGATGTCCAAATGCTGGTTTAGGACATTCCCCGAGGGGTCCCGGATTGAAGAGAGTGCAAGCCTGATTGAGGGACCCCCCCCCCATCCCCGTGCACAAATTTTGTGCACCGGGACTCGAGTGTAAATAGAATAATGTATCTATATTCCACACTACCATGAAAAGGATTTGTTTATTGCAAGAGAGTATATTTTCAATTTTTGAGAGACTAGAGGTAAATTTTCAGTTGCTCTAGGAATATCTCAAGCTTTAACCAGTGTTTAGTAGGATATTAACATTCTGAATCCAGTGCTCCAGAACATAAATTTGCCAGTTCTCTAAAAATACTAGATAAATGGAAAATTCAACAGCCCTACTTCAGTGGCTTGCTTATGATTCCACCAAAGGGCAAAATGCAAGCAAGACTGCCAGCTGCTCTGAATCTGCAAGCATTTGTGCAGAACTAATTTTAATAGCAGATGTTGGTGTGTGTTTTTTTAAACGCAGCCTTCCCTCTGAGAGACATATCCCATGACTTCTAGATGCCCCATAACCCTGTTAGCCAGAGTTTCATTCCTAAAATTCCATATTTTACTTCTCTTCCTTGTCATGTGGGAAGTTTCAGAAATGCCTAAAGGAATCTCACAATTTCAGAAAGACTTGGTACTACAGAAGAAAACTGTTATTTTTGTTGATCAAATGAATAATGAAAGCATGGGAGTTCTACTGGGAATTTGCTGAATCAATGTCTAAATGATGACACATACAGATTTTGGGTTAATGATATGAATATTTCAGGTCTCCAAAGGAGCTCACACAGGCCCAGATAGGTGCCTCTGTGACAGCTGTCATTATTTTCACTCACATGTCAAGAGTTTAATCCAATATGGTTTTTTCCCCCTCTGGGGCTTGCCTACTGCTAAAAGGCTAAGTAAATTCTTTCAGTGTTATTATTAGTTTTTAAGTTTGTTTTTTTAACTTCATAAAATTAAAAATTCAAAAAGTTATGTTAAAGGGTGTACATATAGTGAAAGGTCTTCTTACTTCTGTCACCTGGACATCCAGGTCTTCTCTTCACATACCACTAATGTTATTTTTCTGTGTCTGTTTCTGGAAGTGTTCTATGCATAGACAAGCAAGTGTGTGTGTGTGTGTGTGTGTGTGTGTGTGTGTGTGTGTGTGTATTTCTTTTCCCTTTTTTACACCAATGGCATCACAATATACACTACATTCTGTGCCTTGCCTTTTCCCCCCCACTTAGTCTAACTCAGAAATATCTCATATCAGTACATAAAAAGCTCCCTAGATAAGATTTCATTGCATAGATGTGTGCCATAATTAATTAACTAACCAAATCCAGGCATTAGTTATTATAATAAGTACTGCAATGAATAACAGAAAAATATCATTTCATCAAATTACAATATTTTTAGAAATAGAGTTTCTGGGCCAAAGGAAAGGTATAGTTTTATTTTTAATAGACATAAAGGTTTCAACTCTAAAAACTAAACCTGGGAAGAAATAGGGGTCATAATTAGCTGACCAGAGATTCTAATCTATGCCACTAAATGAGATATTTTTCTTTATGTAAATAAAAATGGCAATGAAAATGCTAAATTATTACTTTTAGTAATACTTTTCAGTGATCATTAATCACTTATTTAGCAATTTAAATTATTTTCTTATTGCCATAGGCCAGTGATTTTCAACCTTTCTTATCTCATGGCACTCATAAACTAATTACTAAAATTTTGTGGCTTATCAAAATATATTTTTTGCCAACTTGACCAAAATATTAGGTATAATTTTGATTATACCTATATTATTATTGTCATATTTTTTATTTGACAGTCTAAAGGAAAAGAGGTCAATGTCCCTGACTAAATTAGTTAGGTATTATATGTTCTAAAAATACTTGTGGGACCGAAACCAGTTTGGCTCAGTGGATAGAGCGTCGGCCTGTGGACTGAAAGGTCCCAGGTTCGATTCCGGTCGGGGGCATGTACCTTGGTTGCTGGCATATCCCTAGTGAGGGATGTGCAAGAGGCAGCCGATTGATGATTCTCTCTCATTGATGTTTCTAACTCTCTATTTCTCTCTCTTCCTCTCTGTAAAAATTCAATAAAATATTATTTTAAAAAATTAAAAAAATAAAAATTCTTGTGGCATACCAGTTGAAAAATGCTGCTATAGAACTTCAAATCATTTACATAATTCTAAGGAAGTTGATTTATTCAACTTGCTATCATCCTAAATAGTGCTCTGCAGTTGTAAAAAAAAAAGTTAGTTATAGCGCTGAAACCAGTTTGGCTCAGGGGTAGAGCGTCGGTCTGCAGACTGAAAGGTCCCGGGTTCGATTCCGGTCAAGGGCATGTACCTTGGTTGCGGGCACATTCCCTGGTGGGGGGTGTGCAAGAGGCAGCTGGTCGATGTTTCTCTCTCATCGACGTTTCTAGCTCTCTATCTCTCTCCCTTCCTCTCTGTAAAATATCAATAAAATATATTTTTTTTAAAGTTAGTTATAATGCATCATGATTTTAAACTCATTTGCAATGAACTAGGTTTAAACATTTATTAGGTTCCTCTTATATGAAGTTATTGTATTTTCCCTTAAAGTCTTTGCTATATTAGTAATTTACAATCTGGGCAAAAATCCAGAAAGTATTCTTTTCATCATTTAGTGTCATATTAAGATCTGTGCTTTATCCATTTTTTAATCTTTCCATCAATGAGTGGTGCCTGGCCAGCATCCTTTCATGCGCTTATTTGCTCTGTCTTTTCTTGGTGAGGGTCTGTTGAAATCTTTTATTTTTTATTAAGATGCTTATCTTATTTAGTTGTAAGAATTCTTTATATATTCTGTATACAAGTACTTTGTCAGGCATATTTTGAAAATATTTCTCCTACTCTGTAGCTTACTTTTTGTTTTCTTAAGTGTGTCTTTCAAAAGTTGTTTCTTGCCGAAACCGGTTTGGCTCAGTGGATAGAGCGTCGGCCTGCAGACTGAAAGGTCCTGGGTTTGATTCCAGTCAAGGGCATGTACCTTGGTTGCGGGCACATCCCCAGTGGGGGGTGTGCAGGAGGCAGCTGATCAATGTTTCTCTCTCATCGATGTTTCTAACTCTCTATCCCTCTCTCTTCCTCTCTGTAAAAAATCAATAAAATATATATTTTTTAAAAAGTTGTTTCTTTTTATTTTAAGCTTTTTCATTGTTTTGTTTTTTTTTCAGAAAGGAAGGGAGAGACAGAGAGAGAAACATTGATGTGAGAGTGAAACATCTATCAGCAGCCACTGTCTGCTACTAGAACATGTCTAGAACATCTGCTACTTTGGGCTCGAAACCCTGGCATGTGCCCTGACTGAACCTGCAAACGTTTGGAGCATGGGAGGATGTCCCAACCCATTGAGCTACACCAGCCAGGGCTCAAAGTGCAAATGTTTTTAATTTTGTTGAAATCCATTTTATAAATTTTTAAATGGTTTTTGTTTTTGTGTCATTAAGAACCCTTTGCCTAACCCAGTGCCACATTTTATTCTAGAAGTACACCTATTTTATTTGGTTTGGTAATCATTTATATGGTTGTCATAACTAGTCTTCCCAATTGAAGAAATAGGCTCAGAGAGGTTAAAGCAATTTGCCAAGGTCATTTAGCCATTAGTTGTTACTATGTTTTCTGATCCCCAATTCTGTGTTTTTCCTACTGTATAAATTTGTGCATATTACATAGTAAGATCATATCAGCTATCCTGGGGGGTGATCATTTAGTTTTTCAGTTCCCAAGGCTTTGCATTCTGTCATTTCCTGTTAGATCTATCATTTGTTTAACATGTCAGAGGGCAAGCCATGGAGGAATTGTTAAATTTACTGAGAGTACTTTTTAGTATTCTCATAAAATATATTTTTTAATTACTTGGATTCAATCTAAATTTTGATTTATGGAGCATAGTATTAATAATATAAGAATGCATAGTGGGTAATCAGCTAACAAATATTTATTGAGTGCCTATTCTAATTGCTAGGTACTGTGTTTAGTTGCTGGGTATATACAGTAATGAGTGAGTTAGGTATACTTGATCTCTTTCCTCATGAAACTTGTATTCAAGAGTAGTGGTTGGCAAACTAATTAGTCAACAGAGCCAAATATCAACAGTACAGCTATTGAAATTTATTTTGAAAGTCAAATTTTTAAAACTTAAACTTCTTCTAACGCCACTTCTTCAAAATAGACTCGCCCAGGCCATGGTATTTTGTGGAAGAGCCACACTCAAGAGGCCAAAGAGTCGCATGTGGCTCCCGAGCCTCAGTTTGCTGACCCCGGGTCTAGAGTAGTAGCTTCCAAATTCTTGTGACTGAGATCCACAATAAGATGTACATTTTACATTATGACCTGATATGCTTGAGTATGCATACACCTAATGTCAAAAACAGAAGTTTCATGAAATAATTCTTCCTTTTCCTTCATGAAGTATACTCTAATATTTCCTATTCTATTTGGTTAAACACACACACACACACACACACACACACAAACAAACAAACAAAAAACCACCACCATGTTGCTACAAGCCACTAACTTGATTTTACAAGCCATTAATGGTTCTCAGCCTGAAGTTTGAAAAAAAAAATTATTAGTAGCTGGTTGATTACTGAATTTGGGCAGCACTTTTAAAAATTGGTTTGCTGAGCCCGGCCAGCATGGCTCAGTGGTTGAGCATCGACCTGTCAACCAGGAGATCACGGTTCAATTTACAGTCAGGGCACATGCCCAAGTTGTGGGCTCAATCCCCAGTGTGGGGCATGCAGGAGGCAGCCGATCGATGATTCTCTCTCTTCATTGATGTTTCTGTATCTCTCTTTCCCTCTCCCTTCCTCTCTGAAATCAATAAAAATATATTAAATAAATAAATAAGGTTTGCTGGGAGAGCATGAATACGTGGTCTACCTCTTGAAGTTCCCATCTGCCCACTGATCAAGTAGAATGAAGAGTGTAACTACATGTTCCCCCCAAACATACCACAACTTTCAAAATTTCAAAGGAAGTGGTAACTTCCTTTGTAAGATTCTGTAGTGCTGGCAATGACAATGCTTCTTTTCTTGTTCTCAAAATTACCAGGCTCATTATAGACTTAGGAGTATGTAGGAAATAACTAGTTAAGAAAATTTGTCTTCTAAACATGAATGTTAAAATAGGCACAAAAACCTGAAAAACTGTTATAAAAAGATTAAAAAGTCTCTTTATTTGATTGTTCGGAATTGAGGAAACTGGGGCTATTGCTTAGCTAGATGTAAATGATGAACAGTCCTTGGAGAAGGGAGTTTTATAAATCCTAACCACAAGTGACCTTTTTGTCAAAATATGAAACTGTTTCTTATGCTTTAAGCAAACAACTCAGAGCTTCAAACCACAAGAGGGATTTATCCACTCATCTCAGTCTGCAGTTATTTGAGGATTAGAGAAGAAATGACATTGCTTCACAAATTTGAAATTAGAGATTTTTAATCAGAGGAAGCTTTATTCTGTGACACTGTGTAGTCTAATTTCTACCCAAATTGGACCTAAAAATTGGGGTTTGGTAGTAAAGGTTTTTTATTTTTAATTTCCAATGAGAGTGTAACTACTTTAGTAGGGTGATTTTCACTTTGAATCTTTCTACCCACCTTCCTTTGACAAATCCACATAACCTAATAACATTGAGCTGAGGATTTGGAGAAAATATGGTCCAGATTTAAAGTTTCTGGAGGGTACAGGGTTCCACTGCGTTGCCTGATGGGCTGGTTTTCTTTCTAATAGAATTTATTGTGGTAAAGGTTGAGAGTAAATTATGGTATTTTAAACAATAATTTTCTAAGATTCAAGTGGTTTAGTTATCAACCAAGCATACCAGTATTATTCTTATACTAGTATTTGCTCTCCATCTAGAACAGCCGTGGGCAAACTACGGCCCGCAGGCCAGATCCGGCCTGTTCGGCTGTTCTATCCGGCCCTCAGAGCAGAAAGAGCGGAGGGTTCTCTTGCTCTCCCCTCCGCTCCTTCACCAGCAGCCCAAGATGAGAGTGCCAGCATGATCAGGTTGCTTTTGTTTTAGCCCTCTGGTCCAGTTTAAGAACCCATTGTGGCCCTCGAGTCAAAAAGTTTGCCCACCCCTGACAGTATCTAGATAGTGAGGATAGTGAAAATAGCAAAATGGGCTTAGGATAACTCCCACTTTCTCTGGTTCATTGTTGTTATTTCCCCAGTTAGAAGATAATATGTTTGGAAATAACTTCCTTGATAATGAAAAACAGAGATCCTCCCTTTTAGAGGATATCAGAACTAAGATTTTTTTTTAGAGAAATTATCTTCGTAGAAGGGGATTTTCTGCTGGAATATCCTGGTTTCTGGCAATCCTGATCAGGCTCAGATAATTTTGGCTCTCAGAACCTGGCTGATGTCTATACAGCATTGCACTTGTCACTTTGCTTTACTTAGGGGTGCTGCCTGGTCCTGGAGTTCTTCTTGTGGTGAGTAATGTCCCATGTAAGAAGTCCATGCATCAACTCCAGGATTTTCTCTAGAATCAGGACAATCACTATCATAACTTTTATGTTTAGTATGTATCCTTGCTGCTCATGAAAAAAGCTCTGGTTTTACTGAGCTTATCTCTGTGCAGAGGCTGATCTGGACTTTAGTTTCTGCAAGGACCTTCATGCACTAGTCTCTGTTCTTAAGAAACAGCCACTGTCAAAGGCTACTCATTCTTTTCTATAAGTTGCTATTCAGAGGAACTCCTTTCTGTGGCAGTAATCAGAGGGTATTGTTCACAAGGGTCTCTGCGGAGCCCTTGGCCTGGGCAGGTGATCTTCCCTTCCGAGTTCCCTGGTCCTGCATCCCTCCTTGTCACTCTCCTCTTTTGGATCTATGGTCCAGTATCATTGCTCTTGTCAGTTGGGGCTAAATCCTTGATCTGGCCCTTTCCTTTGGCCTGAAGTTTAGGGACCCAACGTGTTTCCCGTTGGCTTCCATAGGATCCACAGTCCCTGGAAAGCTGCCATGGCTCTAGTGGGAAAACTCTGGAGATGTGACTGTGAGACCTTAGAAGCCAACCTGAGTCAAGGAGCATTGCAAGGAGACACGCTTGAGACTGGCCCTGGAGCCTAACCTCAAATTTGACTCCCAGCAAACTCATCTTTAAGGCATGGTTGGCATGGATTTGGGGCAACCAACATTTTCTTGGTTGTAGGAGGCATTTCTTTGTCACTAGAACCACTACACTACTTCTTAGCGTTTGGGAGTTTCTCACCACAATGGTTTTTATGATACTTTCCAATTGTGGTTTAAGAGGTAAGAGCCCCTTGGTATGGACCATCTCCTTGGAATCTCTGACCCTTGAAGCAATTTCTGAATCCATCTCCAAAATCCTTTTCCTAAAATGGATACTAAACTTAGAGAAACGCCCTCTTTCTTTGATCAGTTCTTCTCCTTAGACTCTTGCTCCTCTGTCTCTGGCTCCGGGGCATTGCTATTTTATGTCTGGAATCTCTTCAGACACTTTCACTCTCATCCTTTTGCTCATTTCCTTACATTGCTCAACGAATAGTCAGCTTTGACTTCTATTAGCCCTCCATAAAGTTCCACTTTTCTAGGTTATTTTCTCTGGTACTAGATGAGAGGAGCTGAAAAGTCTTGTCTGTTTCTTCCCCTTGAGAGGAGTGGGAAGGACTGACTCCACAGGCCCATGACTAGTATTTGTCTAAGTGACCCTTCTTAGAATGCTTTAGTAGAAACTGAATTTTATGTCATCACTTTGTCTCCTATCTGCATGAGGGTTTCCCCCAAGGAGTTTGGCTGTCTTACTATGGTATCCATCCCTGAAATGTGTGTGATTAGGGAGACCAAGGCAGAGAAGGGCTGATTTTTGTAATAGGGCTTCTCTCACCTTGCAACAGTTTTATGAATTCAAGGACCCCAAGGGGAAAGCCCTACCTCTATCACACCCAAAACTGATGTGATTTTTAGCACATGCTGAGAGTGGATCAGGGAAGGAGAGCTCGAGAGAGATATTCAGGTGCTGTTTCCTCAAGTAGTTTTAATGATTGATGTAACTGTTTCTTCAGAGAATAGGGAATGAATTTCTTTGAAAGATCATACCTGAGGTTTACAACCTTTTAGTTTCTTCAAGGCAGCTTCTTTCATCATAGTCCAGTTAATAATTAAAATACAAAAGTGATCTTTCTGCATTGTGAGATCTTGTGGTCAGAATACTGTGTTAGTCTTTAATTCTAAGTATCGTTTGCCTTCCTTGTTAACCTAGATTCCTCCTCTCATACTAGAGGTAAATCTTTCAGTTCTTAATATATTGAAGAAGATATTGAGCTCTTTATATGCTGGGAAATAGGACTAATCCTTGGTTCTAAGTGAAAACTGTTCTTTTCACAATCATCTGAAACCTGACTTGGTAACGTCTCAGGATTCTATCTCAGTTACAGCAATCTTATGCACTTGTCTTTCTTTCCTGGCACACATCCCCAGACAGTTGTCCAAGACAGGCTTTTCTCTTTCTTGCTCAGTGTCTTCTTGTCTTCAAATTCCTCTTGTTTTCTGAATGCCCCTAGTTTCTCTAAAATAGCCTTCTTTTTGCTCTTCAAACATATATTCCCCAAAGGATTAACAGAGCCTCATCTCTCTGCACACTGTACGGAAGCATACAGTGGTCATATTACATGGTATACACATTAGCATCTGAAAAACCCAGTTCACCTTTTTTCCTTCCCAATTCACTTTCATAGCCCAGGTTCCAAATCTAGCTACACGAAAAATTCTCAAAGGTGTTTCTGTGGCAGGGGTTGGGGATAATTGATGGTTGTGTTTAAACCACATAGAGCTCTAATACATTGGTCTGAGCAGGGAAATAATTAGAATTCTAAGGTTTTAAAGACCATGAAGATAATATGTAGGATGACTTACTAAATAAATGGGGGCCAACAAGAATTATATGCTTTCAAAATACATGGAATTAAGCCTTCTGCACTTTCTTGTTTGGCTAATCTGCTGTCATTCATGAAGTTGGCAGAACTGATAAAAAATAAAAAAATAAAAATAAACCTCCTACACAGAACAGGAGGAAAGGTAAGCAGCTAATTCGTTAATAGCAGAGGCCTAGCCAAAAAGTGGAAAATAATATGAGTATTTGATTTGCCTAAATTGAGACAAACTAGTTTCTTTATGGATTGTATATCAACTTTGAGCCACTTAATTAACAGCTAGAGACATAAATCCAAAGATTTCTTTTGTATCTTGAGATTTCAGATCTAAAAGTTCTGAGTTGCTGCTATTTTATTCTTATTCTTTTTGTGGGCTTTCAGTGAGGGCTGACAATCCACCATCTGCTTCTTTGCCTTTCCCTGTGTTTACTATATAAACTTGTTCATTACTTGTTTATCAATTTATTCTTTTGTGGATGATTATTTTTTAGAATCCTATATAAGCATTTATTAAATACATAAATTCCCTTTATGTATATTGAAAAGCCTGTGCATATCGAAGACCACTTTTACTAGTACATCTCACTGACAATGTACCAATTTCCTATTGTTAGTTTTGCTATCAAGAACTAATGTTAGCCTGGCTGGTGTGGCTCAGGATGGTTGAACATCAACCCGGGAACCAAGAGGTTGCCGGTCTTGATTCCCAGTCAAGGCACATGCCTGGGTTGAGGGCTCGATCCCTGGTGGGTGCTGTGCAGGAGGCAGCCAATCAATGACTTCCTCTCGATGTTTCTATCTCCCTATCCCCCTCCCTTTCTCTCTCTCTAAAAAAATCAATAATATATATATTTTTTAAAGAACTCGTTTTAGAATGATATGATTCCATCATTTTGTTTCTAAAGCAATGCTTTAAGTGCTATCTACAGATGCAAATACTTTAGACTAGCAGCTCTCAAACTTAATTATCTATTAGAACCCCTGAAGGCTTATTAGAGGCTCATTTCTAGACCCTATCCCCAGATTTTCTGATCTGGGAGATGCGAAGGTGGAGCCTAAGAATTTGCATTTGTGACATATTTCCAGGTGATGCTGCTGGTGATCTGAAGAATCTGAAGAATCCCACACTTGAGAATCACTGCTTAGGGATTTTTCTCCTATTTTAGAAATATGCCCATTAAGGACAGATGTTTATATCAGAAAAAAAGAGAAGGGGGAGAAAAGAAACTTCAAGGAGATGACAGGGTTTGGTGAACTTTTAAAAATATATATTCAAATTATCTCTGTGTGAGGGTGTGCATTTGCTATTACAAGTAATGTAGCTTTTGTAGAGGACCTGATACTGTCATAAGTGAACATTCAAAGAACTAAAAGCAGGACCTCTAAATCCACAAAATATTCATATATTAAGTCATTATGTTGTATAACTTAAACAAATACAAATATGTCAATTATACCTTAATAAAATGGGGCAGGGAACCCTCTAAACCTTCTCTCTGTTAACTATAATTAAAAACTTAGAAGAGGAGGGATAGGTGGAAGAGTGTGAAATGTTGTTATCTAAGAGACTTGCATTACAATTCTTGCTCTGTCACATTTAATGAATAATTTTGGAGTGTGTAACTTCACTGAGTGTTTTTTTTTTTAATAAGGTAACAAATGTTAAATGCTCTGATTATGGTAACCGTCCATCTGTTATTTTCATAAAAGCTGACCTCCTCAGTTGCTTTTGTACACTCAGGAATCTTTTCAGACTCAATGGGTGACAATGCCCTCTAGTTTTGTTGACCAGGATTAGGATATATAACTTCATTGGCCTTCACGGAGGCTGAAAAGACAGGTATATGACATTTTCATCTTCATTGGTAGAACTGGTAGTGAGAGAGGTAAGAAATGACTGTTGATAAACAACAGAGATAATCTACTATAGGGAGATAGATTATAATCTATACAAAGATTAGAGATAGTTCTAAGCAATGTATCATTAATTTGTATAAACTATCTAGGCCAGGGATCAACACACTTTTTCTGTTAAAGCCTGACAGTAAATATTTTAGGTGTTGAGGCCACAAATGGACTCTGTTGCATATTCTTTGTCTTTTTTGTTTTTTTCTTCTAACAACCCTTTAAAAAATGTGAAAACCGCCCTGGTCATTGTGAACATTGTCCCATGCACTGAAAGGTTGCAGGTTGATTCCAGGTCAGGACACATGCCTGGGTTTCAGGCTCAATTCCTGGTAGGGGGCATGCAGAAGGGACCCAGTTGATGTTTCTTTCTCTCATCTATGTTTCTCTCTCTCCCTCTCTCTCTAAAATCAATAAAAACATTTTTTGAAAGTGAAAACCATTTTTAGCTTACTAGCCATATAAAAACAGGCTGTCGTTTGCCAACCCCTACCCTGAAGGCTCAAGGAGAGGGAAATTGGTGAGACTGAAGTAATCATTTTGAAGCTTTCTGAAATTCTGGGATTTGATTGGTGCTTTCAAAGATGTATAAGATTTATATTGAAAAGGACACTTAGGTTATTTCCATATCTTGGCTATTGTGAATAATTCTGTAGTAACATAGTGGGATATATATATATATATATATATATATATATATATATATTCAAATTTGGGTTATATGTTAGCTCAACTCCTAATTTTTTTGGGGGGAGGTGGTAATGTCTATAATATTTTCCATAGAAGCTGCACCAACTTACATTTCCACCAGCAGTGTAAAGGGTTTTCTTTTCTCTACACCCTCTCAATAACCTAGACTTGTTATTTTTTGTCTTATTGATAGTAGCCATATAGTAGAATAATACTCAGCCATAAAAATGATGAAATATTGCCATTTGTGACAACACGGATGGATCTTGAGACTATCATGCTAACTGAAATAAGTCAGATGGAAAAGGACAAGAATCATATTATTTTACTCTTATGTGAGATATAAAACAGAAAGCAACAAATGAACAAATAAATTCATAGACACAGAGAATAGTACGGTGGTTACCAGAGGAGAAGGGGGTGGAGGGGAGGATCAAGGGGGTCAAATATAAGGTATGGAAGAAGACTAAACTTTGGGTGGTGAGCTCATAATGTAATATACAGATGATGTGTTATGGACTTGTATATCTGAAACATATATAATGTTATTAACCAATGTAAACCCAATCAATTTAATTTTTTAAAAAATGATTTAGATTGAGAGATTATATTCTTTCTGAAGGGAGTAATGAGTAGAGAAACAAATCTTTGGTACCATAAAAAGAGCTGCGTGTCACATGCAAGGAGTGGAGAGCAGCAATACTTTTGCAAATGAAATGGGATAATTGCACGTCAGAGTTAAGGAGTACTGTGGCATGAATACCTGCACTGCCTCAGCCACTGACAAGCCGACTTGCTAAGTAGATAAAGATGCTCTTTTGGCATATAGCCACGTTGACTTGGGGCCCAAGGAAGGCAGTGTCTCATGTAACAATTGGCTCTTCAGGAGCTGTTGCTACTATGACTAATTAAAGGACAAACATCATGTGTTTAGGATAATGAAGACTGTTGGTCTCTTAACCATACATATACACAAAGATAATAACTTATCTTCAATATGTGTTATTGTTATTGGCAACGAGGAAGAATTGAAACAACTAATGCTAAGTCACTTGAACATTTGTTGGATGTGTTCTGGGTGCCAAGCCCTAAAAGATATAGTTGAAAAGCTCACATTCTAGAGGGAGAGAAACAATATATATAGACATAATTACAATGAAGTGGGTTAGAAAATATGTGCAAGGAACTGTGGATGCCTAGAAGAAGGGACCACCAATTCCTTTTGCTTTAAACTTTCAAGTTGACTCAGTCTAATTATTGCTGTCCTTCAGTGCCATAGATTATATTCTTAATACTAGCCAATGATCTTACATATTTTTGCCATTGATTACAAAGAGGCCTGTGTGTTGGATCCAATCCAATTCCTCAGTCTCTCCAGAAAGCAATTTCAAACGTTCTGCTGCTACTACTAAGTTTTTAGGAACCTCTTTATGTGCAAGTACCTGGGCATAGTATTGTTTTAGTATTAATTTTGAGCTTCCCACTTGGCTGGTGTAAATATTGGGTTCTAAAAATCAATCCCTAGTAAAAGTTGCAGGAAAGAAGATTCTATGGTAGGCAGAATAGTAGTCCCCCAAAAGAGAATTTATCTTAGTCCCCTGTAAACCTGTGACTATATTGTTACATTATATAAAGGGAGAGGGGAGATTAAAGTTGCAGATGAAATTAAGGTAGCTAATCAGATGACTTTAAAATAGGAAGATTATCCTATATTATCCCAGTAGGGCCAGTGTAATCATAAGTACCTTTAAAAGTGGGAGAGGGAGACACTGAGGATGTTGGATTGATATGATATAAGAAAGACTCAACCCATTTTTACTGACTTTAAAGATGGAAGGGAACCACAAGCCAAGAACACAGGTAGCCTCTACATTCTGGAAAAGGCAAGGAAATTATTCTTCCTGTATTGGTTTGTTAGGGTTGCCATAACAAGTACCATAGACTGGGACTTAATTCACAGAAATTTATTTTCTTATATTCTGGAGGCTAGAAGTCAGAGGACAAGGTGTTCGCAGGACTGATTTTTCTTCATCAGGCCTCTCTCCTTAACTTGTACATGTCTATCTTCTCCCTCTGTCTTTACATTGTCTTTCCTCTGCATGTGTGTGTCCTGATCTCTTCCTCTTAAAAGGGCACCAGTCATATTGGATTTGGGCCCACCCTAATAGCCTCATTTTAACCTAACGACCTCTTTAAATACCGTATCTCCAGGTACAACCACATTATGTAGTACTAGGAATTGGAACTTCAACATAAAATTTTGGCTGGAGGGACATATTCCAGCCCATACACTTCCCTGAAGCTCCCAGAAGAAACATGAGTCTGCTACCATTTTGATATTAGGACTCCTGACTTCAGAACTATAATAAATTTGTGTTGTTTAAGCCATCAAGTTTGTGGTAATTAGTTATACAGCCAATTATAAAACAAATACAATTACAAGTAACTTAATGATGGACTGATTAACTGAATTGTGGAACTTCTATAAAACAGAATATTATGCAATTTCATAGCCTAAGGATGACCTACCTGATCAAAAATAGTGAAACAAATGTCCATTGACTGGTAAAGAGATGAACAAAATATAATACTAGTATATACATACAGTGAAATACTATTCAGTCTTAAAAGAGAAGGAAATATGACACATGCTACAATAGGGATGAACCTTGAGGACATTATGCAAAGTGAAAAAAGCCAGTCACAAAAATACAAATACTATGTGATTCCACTTATGAGGTACCCAGAGTAATCAAACTCATAGAAACATAAAGTGGAATAATAATTGCCTAGGACAGTGGGAGAAGGAAACAAGGAGGTTTTTTGTGTTTTTCTTTTAATGGGTTTATATTTTTAATTTTGCAAAATGAAAAAGTTCTGAAGATTGGTTGAATAATATTGTGAATATAACGTTAATAGACACTATATTTGAAAACGATTAAAATGGTATATTCTATGTTGCATTATTTTACCACAGTTTAAAATTTTTTAAGTAGTTAAAGATATTGTTAAAAGGTAATGACAGAAAAATAGGTATAGTTTGAAGTACTTCCATTATATATTTTAGAGAAAGGATATACTAATATACATATGCAATGCTTTATGCACACAGAATATTTCTGAAAAGATATTCAAGAAACTGGCATAGTGATTACTTCTGGGAATGGGGCTGTAGAGAACTAGGAAGTAGGGGACAGGATTGGAGAGAAAAATTAAAAACTTTTTGATACCTTCTGAATCTTATTTACTGTGTGCATATATTACATATTGAAGTAATGTTTTTTACTAAGCTCATAGACACAAAGACAGATTAATGGTTGTCTAGGTGAAAGGAGTCAAAAGGTACAAACTTTGAGTTATAAAAAATGTAAGCTATGGGGACAAAGTAATTTTTAAAAGATTTTTTTTATGTGTCACTTGAAGTTAGGGACTGCAGAGAGATTTTTCTCAGGTAGGTCATCCTTAGGCTATGAAATTGTTTTGTCAATCCACTTACATTTAAGTGTCAGAATAAATAAGACCTACTTCTTGTCTTTGCCTTTAAAGGGTTAAAAGAGCTTAGTCCCAAAGTGGTGATCCGGCTTTAGGGTACACATGCATTTATTGTTTGAGGTCTGTCAGAACATTTTCAAAACCGCTTGTTTCTTTCAGAACAACTACAATGTACTCACATAGTTAGAACTTCCCAAAAAAGGTTGTAGACAAAAAAGATGGAGAAAAAAAGGAAAGACAAAAGAAATGCAATACTCAATGTTTTCTGTTTCTCAAAAGCACATAACCTAAAACAACAATATAATAAGAGAGACTTGAGTTACAACAGGTTTTGACTCTTGTGGGATTATTTCTTAAGACTTCTGCTTGCAAATTGTTAGGTAACTACACAAGTTAGATTTTAACACTTTTCAAAACATCCTTCTTAGTACATGAGTACTTGCACCATATATTCTATATAAAGATTGCAATGTTTTATTGCTGTAATTCTTGTTTAGAAGCTGTTCTTGGAACTTTTTGTTATACATGGATGTGTTTTTCTTACCAACAACCTTAGCCTATATTTTTCTCCAAACAATACTTGGCCAAAGGGGTACTAGTACTTGGCCACAGAGCCATATCCTTGTTTTTGTGGGTTTTGGAGAGCCATAAAAAGCAAAAACAAAACACTATTTTTGGAATCTGTTTAGTTATCTTTCCCTTTGGTTTGGTGTTTTACTGTAACTAATTCAGCACCCAGAAAAGTGCTTAGTACATACTGGGGGTACGATAAATGCTAATGAATGAATCTCTGTGAGCTCAATAATCCAGGGTTATATAGGGAATACAAATTTGTCTTTATTTGGAAGTGAAAACTTAATAATTTTATAGAAGCAAAATTTTCCTAGATGGCAGATGTTTCTTTGAAAGAGAATGTAATCCAAGTGTGTAATTCTTTTACATGTAGGAAGGAGATTATTATTACTATAATAATATTTATTGTTGTTGTTAGGAACAACAGCAGTCGTAGCAACATCAGTAGTTAAGTCGTGCTAAGTGCTTTTCTTTCTTTTTTATTTTTATTGGTAAGTACAAAAAGTAATGGTAAATAAGGGCTTTTCTTACATTATCATTCACACAGTCTTCCCAGAGATTCTGTTGGATAGCTGTTATTGTTGTGCCCATTTTCATAGATGAGGAAATTAAGCTCAGAGAGATTAGGTAATAGGTTCAAAATCACATAGCTAGTAAGTGGCAGGGCCAGAATATGAACTCAATTTAGTTTAGTTAAAATTTGGACTTGGTACTTCCAATGCTAGAATATGAGTTTAACTTAATTCTCTTCAAAATTTCTACTGCAGTGGCTGAAGAGACATGATAAAAGAAAGGGAGGGAGGGTAGAAAAGAAGGGAGAGAAAGAAAAGGAAATTGATATCTGTACTAAAAACTGGGTATGATCACCATCATCATGCTAGAACAAACATTGGAGGAGTTTCCACAATATGAAATTCAATGTTGAGGTAAGGGTCCACCAACCTGAGAAGTACTGTATATATTCTTAGCTTACTAAAAAAGTTTGAAACCAAAAATTGACTGTTCATTTTTATCTGTTGGCCATAAAACAAAGTCAAGTAAGTGTTCCTTCACCAAAAGACTTTTCTTTCAGGAGTAAAATAGAGGATTGCATTCCTGTAGGTGCAAACATGGCAAGTCCTGTGCACACACTCCACAAGAAGTGGGGGGAAACCCTTTACAAAGGGGAAGGGGAAGTTAAGGAGAGGGGCTCTTACAGCCATAGAGCTCTGTTTTAAACACAGAGTTCTTTCTGTAGGGTTTCCTGAGGACATAAGGTTTGAGAGCTCCTCCCACAGATCTTCCTGATTCCTGTCTAGGTAAAATCTTTGTCATAAATTTTGACATTTCAAATACCTTTTAGCATCTATTTAGATAATCTTATCATTTTTCTTAACAATATGCTGACCTAATACGCTAAATTGTATTGATAATATAATTCCTAAATATTAATTCTTGGAATAAGACCATTATAGTCACAAGCAAAACAGTTTATTCTGCAGAACCCAGGAACAATTCAGGAACTGGAATTACCCAGGACCTCAGAAGGCATAGGAAAGATCTTGAAATATCATTTGTCTTCCATTAGGATGTTTAGAATTTAATTTAGAATGAAATGTAAGTTGCAAGTAAATACTTGTTTCCTGAAGCAATTATTTTGATCATTTTGTTTTTATTTTTAAATTTTTAAAAAATTTCTGGAGTCCTCTGAACATTAACATCAAATGATCCAGTGAAGTGAGACCAGCTGTTAACTCTTAAACAGCGTGGATCAGAAAGAATACAGCAACTAGTGTAGGTAAAACCAACAAATGGCAGATGGTGGCCAGAGGAGCAATTGTATTTAATGCAACCAGCACACTTAACTTGATATTTTGTATATTAATTAATTGAATTTCAATTGATAAGTATGCAGTAAAGTTTTAAAATAACTGTAAGAATGCAAGTGTCATTAAGGACCTCTTTCTTAAAAGATCATTTTCAAAAAGCTAGTGTAAACATGAAATATTTATAAGAACGAAAACTTTAAAATCTTAACTAGAGTAATTTGGATTAATTACCTTGTATTTTTCTCTCTTTTCAGTTTGTATATGCTGAAAATGTGGCAGTGACATTTCACTTTTGATCTGTCTAGTATTATCTGTTATCTTTTGTAATATAAGAATTTAGGAGAGCCGAGACTGGTTTGGCTCAGCGGTAGAGCGTCGGTCTTCGGACTGAAAGGTCCCGGGTTCGATTCCGGTCAAGGGCATGTACATTGGCTGCGGGCGCATCCCCAGTAGGGGGTGTGCAAGAGGCAGCTGGTCGATGTTTCTCTCTCATCGATGTTTCTAGCTCTCTATCTCTCTCCCTCCCTCTCTGTAAAATATCAATAAAATATTTTTTTAAAAAAAGAATTTAGGAGAATTAAAAGCAGCTTTGATTTCTACCTTATAATTCCTTCAAATGTTTTATTTTTTATTTATTGAGCCTTTAGCTTTTATAATGTGACTTTTAGAAGTCTTCAAGTATTTTTTAGACTGACTAAAAGTAAAAAGACAAATGAGTGTAAAATTTTTCCCCTCCAAAATGCAAGAGAGTGACCCAGGGGAGCCGTGTGCCCCGGGAGAGCCTTGTGCCCCGGGGGGAGCTGTGTGACCTGGGGGGCGGTGGGACCCAGGGAAGTCCCTATGTTCATAGCAGCACAATTTACAATAGCTAGGATTTGGAAACAGGCTAGATGCCCGTCAGCAGATGATTGGATCAGAAAACTATGGTACATCTACACAATGGAATACTATGCTGCCATAAAAAAGAAGGAATTCTCATCATTAGCAGCAACCTGGATGGAATTGGAGAGCATCATGCTGAGTGAAATAAGCCAGTCAATGAAAGAGAAACACCACATGTCCTCACTCATATATGGATAATAAAAAACATTATAAACTAATGAACAGAAAGATAGATATAGTGACAGTAAAGCAACAAGCAGACTTGTTGCTTTGACAGTGGGGAAGGTAGGGAGATCTGGGGGAGATAAGAGATCAACCGAAGGACTGGTATGCACGCATATAAGTACAACCAATGGACACAAAACTCTGGGGAGGGAGGGCATGTATGGGGTGGGGGGGCCAATGGTAAGCAATGTACACATATAATACCTTAATAAAAAAATGGTGGAAAAAAATAAAATAAATAAAATTTATTCTTAAAAAAATGCAATGGAGTAAGGAATAAAAGACAATGCATTTGCAGGATTTAGAAAGTGATTTTAAATGCTTGTGGGTTTGTTTGTTTGTTTGTTCGTTTGTTTTTCCTAAAAGAGGAAGAGGGGAGGGATAATAAAAAATGAGTCGTTGCCGAAAGTGGTTTGGCTCAGTGGATAGAGCATCGGCCTACCGACTGAAAGGTGCCGGGTTCAATTCCAGTCAAGGGCATGTACCTTGGTTGTGGGCACATCCCCAGTGGGGGGGGGGGTGCAGGAGGCAGCTAATCGATGTTTCTCTCTCATGGATGTTTCTGACTCTCTATCCCTCTCTCCTTCCTCTCTGTAAAAAATCAATAAAATATATATTTTTTAAAAGAAAAATAAAAGAAAGATGAGATGTGGTTGTAAGAAGAAAAAACAAAGATAGGCAAAGGATAGCAGTTGGAAAAAAGTAAGAAGGAAATAAACCAAAAGAAGGCAATTCCCAGAAATAATAATTCTGAGCTTTACTTTCTTTCATGTAAGTTTATTTGCTCTCTCAAACTCTTAACATCTACAGGTGTTCTTCAGGTTAAAACAGCCCCAGCTTTGAAAAGTCAATGTAGGAGTCAACTAGCATAGCCATAGAGTAGTTATAGATTATTCCGTTTCAGCCACTGGTAGTAAGATTTTGTTTAACAGCTTATTGAGCTATAAATGACATACAAAAAAACTGCACAGGGTTAATGTATTTAATTTGATAAATTCGGACATATACATACACCTGTGAAGCCATCACTATAATCAAGGTAACAACATATTCATCACCTCCAAAAGTTTCCTTGTGCTCTTTCGGGTTTGTTTTTGTTTGATTTGTGGTAAGAATATTTAACATGAGATCTATCTTCTTAACAAAAAATATTCATGTACAATAGAGTATTGTAGATACTAAGCTATACAACAGATCTCTAGAATTTACTCATTTTGGATAACTGAAACTTTATTCCCATTAAACAACAAGCCCCATTTCTTCCTCTCCCTCAACACCTGCAACCACCATTCTAGTCTGCTACTCTAAGTTTATTTTGAATACTTTAAAGAAAAGAATCATGCAGTATTTGTCCTGTGGCTGGCTTAATAATTTTACTGGGTATAATTTCCTCCAAGATCATTCATGTTCTCATATATGGCAGGATTTCCCCCTCCTCCTCTTCCTCCTCCTCCTCCTTTAGGCTGAATAATATTTCATGGTATGCAGATACCACATTTTCTTTATCCATTTATTTGTCCATAGGCATTTGGGTTGTTTCCATATCTTGGCACTTGTGAAAAATGCTGCAATGAATATGGGAGGACAAATATCTCTTTGAGATCCTGATTTCAATGCTTTTGGATTTATACCCAGAAGTGGGATTACCAGATCATGTGGTAGTGAGAAATTTTGATGATATAAGCATATATATCTCCATGGAGGGATAGCTGGGTTTCTGACAGCTGTTTCCTAAACAGCAAGCACTTGAATAGAACTTATTGGGTCACAGTTGGAGCTTTTTCTCTTTTTGTGTGTGTGTGGCATTGGGAAAATACTCTTGTGTTACCAGCTAATTGTTTCACTGTATTGTTCTGCTTTCCTTATCACTCTTCCAAATAGATTGGAGAGTGGAAGAAAGGTTTTAAATTGTTTTGTTTTGTTTTTTAATCTGTCAGAGAGACTTGAATAGGGCATGTCTTTTGGCTCATCTTATAAACACTTGCTAGCAGAGGGCTAAGGAAGCTAGTGGTTAGATCATCCCCCAATCATGTACTATGTTATATTTTAAAGCCTGTCTCCAAATAGTCATATTAAATATGTACCTTTAAATATGAGGATAAATGAACACAATCCTACCATTCTGAGGAGTCCAGAGTACATACTTCGAAGAGTTAGTAACATCATCTTTACAGAAGAACATCTCATTGCCTATAAATTGGGAACCACAGAAATGCTTCAGCCAGCTAATCAAACATAATCAACTTTTCAATCACCTAAACAATCACCTGTTGGCTTTTTCTTTCCAAAATAACGATTGCTAATCAGAATTGCAGCTTCTCACCTATGAGCTAACACAGAATCAGTGATTTCTGCTGGCTTTTTCCATCATCCTTGTCACCCCATTTATCTGGATCTCTGAAACAGTCTTATTTGTATTACAGAGCTCTCATTGGGAAGACAGTGAATCAACAGCATTACTTTGCTATGAATGTGAAGAATCAGAAATCTTTAGTGATTCCAATGTACGTAGGTATATGATTTTATACAGTCTTTGGTGATTAAGTAAAAGCTCCTTGGCTTTTAAATGCAACTGGGATAGTGCCTATTTTTTCATCTATTTGACCTCACTCAGCAAAATATCTGGGAAGGCAAATAAGTGACTTAGAATGAATGTATATACAATAGTATGGTATATTTGTATGCATAAGAATCTCGCCTCAAAGCATATCTATAAAAAAATAGAAAAGTACTGTATCCTGGAAGCTTGAGTAAGCCTCCCTCAAAAGAGATTATGATTGTTTTTGCCAGGGGTAGGAATGGGAATTCTTTTTCTTTTTCTGGCCAGTAGTTTCCTTTTTCCTGTGACAACTGCTTAGCATTGGTGCTGCCACTATCCCTTTTCCCCCCCATATACATAGACTTGATATGTCCTACCTGTTGATAATGTTAAGCCAAATAGTGTAATTACTTGGCTGGAGAATCAGCTAGATCATCTTAACTACATTTCATGAGATATTAATAATTTTATTTATCTCATCTGACCTCCAGCATAGTTGCTGAATTATTGCAAATTACCCATGGAATCAGGCTAAAGTTGCAGAATGACTTAAATTTACTTTTTTAAAATTAAATATATCTTCCATAAGAATAACTGCCTTTGCTAACTATATTCTACAAAGCTTGATGAGAAAATCTTGTTTCTGTCAACTTCAGGATGTTTACTGCA
Organism: Vespertilio murinus; assembly: GCA_963924515.1. Classification (NCBI taxonomy): domain Eukaryota; kingdom Metazoa; phylum Chordata; class Mammalia; order Chiroptera; family Vespertilionidae; genus Vespertilio; species Vespertilio murinus. The sequence goes on along the minus strand of OZ004718.1, from coordinate 31,802,533 downwards.
TAATAAGCACTCCATAAATTTTGTTGAAGTTTCACCAACGGAAGCTCTCTCTTCAAGTAACCTGTGGCTCTCAATTATATATCACCATAGCTCCTTAACTGTCTTCTTTACTTTGCTTTCATGGCACAAGGAGGGTGATCACTATTTTAGAATCTCATTTGACTATTATATTGATTTACCTAGTTGCACTTCATTCAGCGTTGATGAGAAGTCTGGAATGGCATGAAGTCATTATTGTGACTCACTAATAGCTGAAGTGGTGCTCATTGCTCTAGTTCTTGAAAACATTAACTGATGAATTCACATGAACACTCACTTATTGTCAACATTTGCAGATGACAGACTTAGGGTAGAAAGGTTATATTCTTTGTTTAGTGTGTGATAAGCAGGGGCAGCACTGACATCAGATCTCAGCTGACAATCATCAGTGAGCTCATTATCAGCAGGCAGCATCATCATCGACAGAATATGTGCCAGCTCCTTTTATAGTATTCTACAAGATTTATTTTGTTCAGTCAGTGGTGCAGTCCTCTGGACTTGGATGGATTTATTGTTTTGACTGATTTTGTCTTAAAGAGACCAGTGAGTGGCAATCTACATGAAGAATATCTTTATGAAGTTGAACACGTGGTGAAATGTGATTCTAATTTTAATGGTTTTCTTCCTTAGAAACAATTTGTTGGGTATATGTATTTGCAGATTACCTGGATTGCTTTTTATTATCAGAGCTTTCATTCATTTAAATCAGATTTGTTTTACTTTTTCTCTTCAAGAGGCAAAAAGTAGTTATATATACTTGGCTGGTTTTTTTTAAGGTATTAGATCCTCCTTCCATTTTGTTTGTAAAGGGAGTATTTCCCACACTTTTTTCCCTTTTCTCATCTCCCCATTCTCACCCTCACATCAAAGGAGATTGAAGAGCTCCTTCTCAATTTAAAGGCTTAAACTTGAAAAAGAAATTATTTGTAGAGCAAACAAATTGAAATCCCCACTTTGACTTTTCTTCAAAGAAAGTGATATGGCATCTGGACAGCTGTTTGAAATAGAAGTTAACCTGATGTAAAGAAGAGTAGAAGATAAAGTCAATCCTGAAGAACTTTCTCTTTAATCTTGGCATAACAGAAATATGAATTTGGTTAGCTATATTCACTCACTCCTTTATGTGTGCATTCATTCATTCACAAAGCATTGATTGACTGTCATGTACAAATCATCAGGCCCAGGGGCTATGAGGGTTAGGTATAAAATATAAATTCTACTCTAAGAACAAGCATTCAGCAATAAAAAATAATGTCTGATTATCTAATGTGAAATATGGTGACTATAGTTGATAAACTATCCTATATAAGAAAAGCCTAATATGCTAAGTGTCCAGTTGTCTGGTCATCTTGTTCAATAATCAAAGTTTAATATGCTAATGATATGCTAAGGCCACTCAACCACTATGATGTACACTGACCACCAGGGGGCAGACAGTTGACTGGTCAACCAGTTACTATGACATGCACTGACCACCAGGGGACAGATACTCCAACCAGCTGGTTAGCTTGCAGCTGGGGTCTGGCTGATCAGGACTGAGTGAGATGGGCTGGACATGCCCTGGAGCTGTCCTATGGTCCCTCCCCAGCTAGCCAATCTCCAGTATCCCTCCCTGGCCCCAATTGTGCACTGGTGGGGTCTCTCGCCTGGCCTGTGCCCTTTCTCAATCTGGGACCCCTCAGGGAATGTTGGAGAGCCAGTTTCAGCCCAATCACGCAGGCCAGGCCAAGGGACCCACCCCACTGGTACATGAATTTGTGCACTGGGCCTCTAGTGTGTTGTATAATTGCTAAAAGAGTGAATCGTAAATATCCTCATCAGAAAAAAAGAAAAGAATAAACCTGTGAAGTGATGGATTAATTAACCAGATGGGGAGAATCTTTTTACAATGTATGTGTATATCACATCACCACAATGGTGCACTTTAAATATTTTACACTTTTGTCATTTATACCTCATTAATGCTGAAATTTTTTAAAAAATCTACCCTAGGAGAATGTATAATCTGTTTTTCAGCAAATTAATTTTATGGTATTCATGGAAAGCCATGAAATGGAGAAAATCATTCATATGCAGTACATGGGGAGAAGAGCAGAAATCTATAAATGAGTGGAAGGAAGTTTGGCTGGAGGTAAAGGGATGGCTCTCTATGGAAGAGGGTTGGCTGCTTTAGATCTTCTGGGGCTTTTCCAGAAGAGAGGAGAGGAGTGTACCAAGGTTACTGTTCCCACTCAGCCTCTAGGGAACCATATGAAGGACAGAAGCAGCTACTTGTTCCTTCTGCTGTGCACATGCTGGTTGGAGGCCCCAGAGCAGGATGACTGTGTGACAGGAAAAGATGATAGAAGAGGAAGATACTAGCCCTAGCTTCAGGAATTTCACTTTGGCTCTAGATAAGAAAGATTATAGGCAGTGACTAGGGCAAGTTGTAATACTAGTGGCTGTAGCAACCACTGAGACTCCTGAGTGTCTTCTCCACTCCCCACCCCCATAACTACTTCTGCCGTAAAGGAGGAAAAAGACTCTGCATGAGCTGAGATTCCAATTATTGTGTTTGTGGGGGTTCAGCTAGAAACAAATTAATTCATCTCTGTTGTAGGGTTGTTTCTTCTCCAGCCTGGAGATCAGGAGAATGCTTGTTATGTTAGTTTATTTCCTAAGAATACAACTAATATTTTTGTCTCCTTTCCATGCTCCTCTGACCCCACTCTCACCCTCTACAGGAAGAGGGACAAATATAGGTGATTATGCATTTTTTATTATCTATTTATTTATTTATTTGCTTGGATATTATATCCTTGTAGGGAATGCATTTTTCCTCTGTGCAATCAAATCAGCTTTTATGTTTAAACTAGAGGCCTGGTGCATGAAATTCATGCACTCAGGGGGAATCCCTCAGCCTGGCCTGTATCCTCTTACAGTCTGGGACCCTTGGGGGATGTCTGACTGACAGCTTAGGCCAATGGTCAGCAAACTTATTAGTCAACAGAGCAGCAAACCCCGGCTTGTGGGCCACATGTGGCTCACGAGCCGCAATTTGCTGACCACTGGCTTAGGCAGTCGAACATCCTTAGCGCTGTAGCAGAGGCTGGAGAGGTTCCTGTCACCACTGCTGTGTTTGCCAGTCGTGAGCCCCGCTTCTGGCTGAGTGGCGCTTCCCCTGTGGGAGCACACTGACCACCAGGGGGAAGCTCCTGCATTGAGCACCTGCCCCTGGTGGTCCATGCGCATCACAGTGACCAGTCGTTCTGCCATTTGGTTGATTTGAATATTAGCCCTTAATTATATAGGATAGTGCAATGAAAGGCAGAGGTATTACCTTTTGTTGTTAAAGAAAGAAAAAGCTACCTTCTAGAATCAAACGTGGAGAGGCAGACAAAAAGAAAATCTAAAATGTAAGAATTGCTTAGTTTAGAATACTTTTTGAAATTAGATTTGCATTCTCCTCTAGTGCAGGACAAATATCTCAGAATACAACAGTATCCTTCTAGATAGCATCTGCTATGGATGTTTTCATTTGTATCATTTTGTGGAGTTGGAGAATGATTTTGCAGAGAGAGAATATTTAACCTAATACTAAATTCAAGATGAAGTATTTAATTTTTTTAAAAAAGTTATTAGCTTTGGAGTAACCTACCTATATGGGTTGAAGATAAAAGGGACTTGAATCTTCAGGCTTCTAAAGCATCCTGTTCTTTTTGTATATTTTAAGTTTTGGAATAAGTTGTATGGGATAATAAAAACAATCAATGAATGATTTGTTAGCTCAGAAGTAAAACTACACTTAAGAGGGGGGAACTGGCCCTGGCTAGTTTGGCTCAGTGGATAGAGCACCAGCCTAAGGACTGAAGGGTCCTGAGTTTGATTCTGGTCAAGGGCACATACCCAGGTTATAGGCTCGACCCCGATAGTGGCATGCAGGAGGCAGCTGATCAGTGATTCTCTCTCATTGATGTTTCTTTCTCTTTTCCTCTCCTTTCCTCTCTGAAATAAAAAAAAAATAAGAGGGGGAAACTTCTATCATCATTAAATCTACTTTAGTAAGTCTCTCAAGATTGTGAGCACAAAGAAGGTGCTTGTGGATAAACCTGAAGATATAATGATAAGCTGGCTGACTGGGAGGTGGTAATGTAGGCCAACAGCATGTACATGTGGTCATTTTTTTATGATTTATGTTTACCCTCTCGGCTCTCTGTGCTGTGTGTATTTTTTATTTATTTTTTAGACTCTATTTGCAGAGACATCATTGCAGTAACAAACACACACAAATATAAAAAGAAAAACAACAAAAAATAAAAATTATTACTGAGGAGATGTGGATTTTATTATGAGTTTCAAGTGGCCAGTTAGTCAACAGCAAACAGTTGTCCCCACCAGGATTCAGGATTATTTGAATTGTTTTTGCATTATCTCTGCTGCATAGTACTAGAGAGATTGCTAATAAGGGCACCTGTTCAGGAAATGAGGTAAAAGTGTTGCTGGTATTATATGCATGCATATAAGCATAACCAATGGACAGAGACAGCAGGGGGGTGAGGACATGTACAGGAGTGGGGTGGGGGAGCAATAGGGGATATACACACATATGTAATACCTTAATCAATAAAAAAAATCATTTTAAAAAAAGTGTTGCTGGTGGCAAAAATGTGTTTTATCATGAACAGTATTTCTATTTTTTTCCTTTGGGAGGGGATCTGATCCAAATGATTACACTGGTAGAAATCTTCTGTGATCTTAAACTTCTTTTTTTTGTTCTAGAGTAAGATATAAGAAAGAATAGCTTGACTGTTTTACCCTAGAATAACAAATGAGAAATAATTTTCAACTTTTTTTAAAAAAAATCTTAATTTATTAGATGACATGAGAAATGAGACTTGTAATAATCTTAAGTATAAAGGGAATTTTAAAATTTTGCTTTGTCATTAACTAAGTGGTTCTCATCATGGCTACACATTAGAGTCATTTGGTGACCCTTTTAAAATAATTTAATAACAGAGTCTCACCCCAGTCCAGTTAAATCAGGATCTATGCGAGTGGGACCCAGGTATTGGTATTTTTAAAATACTCCCAGGATTGTTCTAATGAGAACAAGGGTTAAGGACCATTGTTTTAACTCTAGCTATGCTAAGTTTTGCACCTCCAAATCAGAGCTTCAATCTCCAACATTTACTTCCTTGAAGAGCTGATAAAATGTGATATTAACTAAAATCATAAAAGTTGACGGTGTGTATGCATTTGATAATTCAGGTACAATACAATTAACTTATTTTCAGTGAAATTCCTTGGGTAGGCTTTTGATAAAAGAGGAACAAGACCTTAGACAGGTAGCACAGGTGGTTAGAATATCATCCTGATACACCAAGGTTGCGGGTTTGATCCCCAGTCAGGGCACATACAAGAATCAACCAATGAATGCATAAATAAGTGGAACAACAAATCAATGTTTCTCTCTCACCCACTCCCTTTCTCTCTCATCCATAAATTTTAAAAAAAAATTAAAGAAAAGATAAGATACTGAAATTGAGTGATCCAAATCCCTAGTAATCCTGTGACAATGAAGGGTAAAGTGTTCCAAAAGGTTATTACTCTTCCCGTGTCAACGCTACTAGAAGCTAGCAAAAAGACTAAAAATTAAAGAGCACTATTGTACTTTGTATATTATACTCTTATTGAAATAAAATATTCAGCCCTAGCCGGCTTGACTCAGTGGATAGAGTGTCAGCCTGCAGACTGATTTGATTCTAGCTAAGGGCACATGTCTGGATTGTGGGCTCGATCTCCAGTAAGGGGCATGCAGGAGGCAGCTGATCAATGATTCTCATCGTTGATGTTTCTATCTCTCCTCCTTCCTCTCTGAAATCAATCAATAAAGAAATTATATATATATATATATATATATATATATATATATATATAAAGTGTACTTATTTTGCACTTTTATGTATATCTTGATGAGTTTTCACAAACACACATCAAGGAATTGTGTAATCTTTACCTAGATCACAAAATGGAGTATTATCATCCCCCATTCACCAATCTCCTCTTCTACCAGCTCCTTAACTCTGGCCCCCTTCCAGTCACTATTCACCCTCCCAGCCATCACCTCTAGGAATAACCAGTATCCTGACTTCTTGACCATGTGATTTTGATGTGGGCATCAGGCTCTGCGTGTTAGAGGACCCTCTCTGACCTCTAGAATCAGGGCTTAGCATCATGTATGTAATAGTTAAAGAGCTAAGACTCAAGGGTCAAAGTCCCACCACATACTGGCTTTGTCACTCCACTTCTCTAAGCCTCACTTCCCTCTTTTGTAAAATGGAGAGACAATAATAGTACTTGTCCATAGAGTTGTTATAATAAAATGAGGTAATTTATGTAAAGTATTTAGAGGGCTGGGCACATTATCTGTGCTGAGGGCAGGGGCAGATATAGGATTCCATGGTGTCACCATCTCTTCAACAGAGTCAGAACAATGCCACTGTTGTCTGTGAGAATAATTAAGCTCATAGTCCAGCTCTGGAGAGAAGGAGGAGGGGAAGTGGGCATCCTAATCATCTTTCCCTTTTTTACCATTCTTTCTTTAAAATTTATCTTTATTGTTAAAAGTATTATAGATGTCCTATCCCTTCTCCCATTGACCTCATCCACCCTGCTCCTGCTCCCTCCCCAGGCCTTCAACACACTATTGTCCGTGTCCATGGGCTATACATATCCTATCTAATAAAAGTAATATGCAAATTGACCATCATTCCAACACATAAAATGGTCGCCCCCATGTGGTCAAAGATGGCTGCCCCAATGTGGACACAAGATGGTTGCCACAAGATGGCCAGCAGGGGAGCGCAGTTGGCAAAGGGACCAGGATTGCAAGGGAGGACAGTTGGGGAGAACCAGACCAGCAAAGGAGGGCAGTTGGGAGGGGGACCAGGCCTGCAGGGGACAGCAATTAGGGTCAACCAGGCTGTCAGGGGAGGGCAGTTAGAGGTGACTGGGCTGGCAGGGTAGGGCAGTTGGGGGGACCAGGCCTGCATAGGAGGACAGTTAGGGGCTACCAGGCTGGCAGGGGAGAGTAGTTAGGGGCAATCGGTTTGGCAGGGGAACAGTTAGGTGTTGATCAGGCTAGCAGGGGAGTGGTTAGGGGGTGATCAGGCTGGCAAACAGAAGTGGTTAGAGGCAATCAGGCATGCAGGCAAGCAGTTGGGAGCCAGCAGTCTTCAATTGTGAAAGGGATGTTCAAATGCCCATTTAGGCCCAATCCACTGGGATCGGACCTAAATGGGCAGTTGGACATCCCTCAAGGGGTCCCAGATTGAAGAGGGTGCAGGCTGGGCTGAGGAACACATGCACACACACACACACACACACACACACACACACACACACACACCGTACACGAATTTCCTGCACTGGGCCTCTAGTATGCATATAAATTCTTTGTTTAATCTTTCCCTGCCTCCCATTCTTGATTTGACTTGTGTCATGTCTAAGTTGTGGCAACTTCTAAAATACTTTTCAGTTCATAAAATGGCCATTGGTAGGCTAGAAACTTTCACTTACACATCTTTATATTTGCCACAGTGCCTAGCATAGTAATTTGCAAAGTGTACATAATTAATGCCTTGGCTAAAGGAATCTAAATATGCTCAGGTACACTGTACTTTTGTGTGCTAGATTTGTATTGATCTGACTTCTGGTCCTTCTTTTAATCAGATAAATCTTTTTGAGATACCAGGTATTAAGAGGATACAAAACATAGCAGTGAAATAATTGCAGGCAGAAACCAGGAGCTTGGCCTGATTTTTAAAAATCAACCAAATAAAAGCTACAAATAGCCAAGTTAGCTTTCTTCCATAATCTGAGGTGGGTCTGTTCCGGTATACTTAACCCTTATATTAGTTTATGAGAGTGGTGAAAACAGGAAACAGCAGGGCTTGTAGGTATTTTTATTAATAAAATTGTATAGACTTCTTTTTATAGATTACAGTTTGGAAATAATTTACCATTTGGTAGTTAAGCAAGACAATTTATTGAGCACTTACGATTTTCCAAACATGCTAAATGATTTCCATTCAATTTAGTGTTGAATCCAAGTTTTCCAGGTTAAGTGCTTTTAGTATGTCTTGTTTAAAGCTGAAGAAACAGGCTTATGCTTGCCTAAAGTATGGGACAATGCTGATAAGGACAGCCAAGTCTGCTTGACACCTCCTGCTTGAGCTCTCAACCCGATTGCCTTTGCTTTTGAATGGATAGTGTCATTCTGGTGCTAGGATGTAAGGGGCTAATGGAATAGTGGTTCTCAACTCTGGTTTGCACCAAAATAATCTGTGGACACTTTTTAAAACAGATACTCAAGTCTCGCTTTTGGAAGTTGCTCATTCAGTGGGTCTTGGATGAGACTCAACATCATTATCATTCATAGGTGTTTCTTCATGCAGTCAGAGTTCAGCATTGTGGTTCTTAGAAATTCCTTAGAGTGGAATTGTAAGATTACAGATTTGGGGGCATCTGAAGACCAAATCTGGAATATTGTAAAGACACGTTGTTGTTAGACGTGTAGGAAAGGAGGAGGTCACTGAAAAACAACCAGGTTTCATGTTTCAGGTAGTGATTAAGATAGTATTTATCACTGGAAATTGGATATATCACTGAGGTATTTTATAGCCAGATTAATTCTCCATTCCTTTTAGGAATTTCTCGAGTGTTCCCACTATAATACTCAAGCAATCTTTCTCAAGCCTTGTTTGCTCTCCCAGATATCTGGGCTCTCAGTGCTTGGTGTGAAGTCCTGATTAAGGCAAATGTCACAGGAGAGTTGTAAATTTAACAAACTCTTAATATCAATGGAAACTTCTTTTCTGAGTTCCTCCTAATGCCTTTTGTGTGTTTTTTTGTTTTGTTTTTTGCCTTTTGTTTAGTAGTAGTAGTAGTAGTAGTAGCAGCAGCAGCAGCAGCAGTAGTTAGTAGTAGCAGCTGCAGCAACAGTAGTAATCTCACAGTGTGCTTTGGCAGAAGGGAAGAGGTACTAATTCTTTTCACTTTACAATTAGGAAAGTTGAATTACAAAGGCCATGACTTGCTGAGAACTATAATTTAAATAATGGCTAACATTTGTTGACCACTAAACCATGTGACTGACTGTATATTAAATGTTTTTTACATGAGTTATCCCATATTATATCTCTGAGGAGTGTCATTATCCCTATTTTTGAAGAAAACTGAGTTCATTTAGTCTACAATTATTTGTGTGAGTATCCATTGGTGAACAAATCAAACTCTGCCCTATGGGATTTATAGTCCATTGGGAAAGATACATAATAAAAAAACATGTAGGCATTCAATTATAAAATGGAATAGTACTATGAAAAATACAAATGGGGAAATAACAATAAAGAATAGCAAAGCAGAATCGCCATTGAGATAAAGAATTGTTAAGAAGGGCTTTTCTAACATGGTGATATTTTAGTCCAAAATAGTTAAGAGATTTGCTTAGTCACATATCCAGTGAATGGTGAAATTCGAGTCTAAATCCCAAGATTATGCTCCATGCTATACTGCCTATTGGAGTTGTGCTTGGAATAGACTCCAGGCTTGTGACTTTCCTCTCTGGTCTAACCAACATTCATACAATGACACTGTACCAAATTTCCAGAAAGGGCATTATAAAATTTATAAATTATAAATTATAACCTATATATATAAAAGGCTAATAGTCTGTCTGACCAGTAGCTATGATACGCACTGAACATCAGAGGGCAGACACTCCATGCAGGAGCTGCCATGACACACACTGGCCATTTAAAAATAAATGGTGCTGACAAACCAACACTTGGCTTCCCCCAAGTGGAATACAGGCCCTGCCACCACTCAGGAGTAACACCCCACCAAATCACAGCCAACGCTGCCAAGACCCCATGGCGCAAAATGTGGCTCACAGCCCAGCCCAACCTGGAAATGGTCGCTGTGGGCACCAGGTAATGACATCACATAGCAACACCCAGCTTCCTCTCCCTAGTGACTAGCCTCTTTGGCATTTCTTCAGCCCAGGAACCTGACTTGCTTTATAGCCAGGTGCAAACATTTTACAGTTTAACCAAAGATGAAGCATTTTCACATGCCTCATCTCATTTGATTTAAAAGGAGGTAGAAAAAAATTTCATAGTCATTATTCATTCATTCCACAAATATTACTTTAAAATAAAAAAAAATTTTTCTCAAATGCCCACAGCCTAGAAAGAGAGATATATAACAGATATATAAATTAGTATTGAAATATAGTGTGGCAAGTGCAATAATAGAGCTGTGTATACTAGATACAATTGTGACATAAGAGAGAGTCATTCATTATTTGCTTGATATGTCAAGTTTAAAAATGAATAAAATTTACATATATACTCTGATTACTACATAAAATCTATGCAGGGTCAACAAAAGTAGGATTATAGTTGTGAGTATGTTAAACACATAATTTATTCTTTCATTATTATTTATTGACTATAAGCCCAGTGCATGAAATTCGTGCATTGGGGGGGGGGTAGGGTCCCCTTAGTCCAGCCTGCACCCTCTTCAATCAGGGACCCCTCAGGGGATGTCCAACTGCCAGTTTAGGTCCTAAACCGGCTGTCGGACATCCCTCTCACAATCCTGTACTACTCGCTCACCTGCCTGCCTGCCTGATTGCCCCTAACTGCCCTCCTGCTGACCTGGTCGCCCCTAACTGTCCTCCGCTGCCAGCCAGGTCACCTCCAACTGCCCCCTTTGTGCCGGCCTGGTTGCTCCTAACTGCTTCCTCCCTCACCCGCTGGCCTGGTCACCCCTTACTGCCCCCTCTCCCTCCTGCTAGCCTGGTCGCCCCCAACTGACCCCCTCTGCCAGCCTGGTTGTCCCAAACTGCCCCCTCCACCCCCCCGCTGTCCTAGTCACCCCTCACTGCACCCCCCACCAGCCTGGTTGCCCCCAACTGTCCCCCTACTCGCCTGTTGCCCCTCATACCCCCCACTTGCCGGCCTGGTTGCCCTATGAAGCCTGCTGTTCAGTCGTTTGGTCATCCCTCACTAACCCTCCTGCCAGCCTGCTTGTAGGCAGCCATCTTGTGAGAGCATGAGGGTTAATTTGCATATTACCTCTTTGTTATATAGGATTATTATATTATTTATTTGTATTACTACTTTTGCCCACCCTGTATATAAGTAAATTATTGAAACTCATAGAAGCTGACATAAATAAGAGTATCCAGATGGTGAGGATATAAAGGGCTTTTAGAATATCAAAGTTGACTTATTTATATTTTAGATTCAAGGTTTTTTTTTATTTTCTTTAGATTTTTAAAAATAAAGTAATCCAGGATTCTGCAAGGTCTTAGCTCTAGATTAACATCTCCTACTTGTAGTCTTAAAGATGAGAATATAGGAAATACTGCATTTGCCCAATCTAATGATAAAGAGTCGCCATCGCACACCTCTTAGCCTAAATCTTTCCGTGCTACTATGAAGAGCCTTGGAACTGATTCCTGTGCAGGTTATATCTGTAGACGTGTCCAGTGATCTTCAAAGGGAATTTCCTTTTAAATATTTTGGTATGTAACTGATTTTTTTTCTTCTTCAAGAGGCTTTTATAACACTAGCAGACCCTCAATGGGGCCAATTTTAGATACCATAAAGGCGAGCTGCAGAGTAGCAAGAACTATTTTAAGCAATTCTCGCACTCAGAAATTATGGCCCTTCCTATTATGAGCTACATAAAACAAATAAATACCAATTAAAATCCACTGGAACATTAATCAAATGTAATGTTGCTGTGTCATAATACTTTAAATTCTACATGCAAAATTAGATCCAGGACTGAGGATCAACTTTATCATTCACATTTTAACGCATTACTTCATTTCCTTCTTCATTCGTGTATTCCAATGGTCTGGATTTATGACTCTATCTTGAACTTTTTAAACTGGGTCTCTCTGGAACAGCAGCACCAGGCACAATACCCAAAGTGAAGCAAAACTGATACTTCCTTCTTTGGCTTTAGTCATACTTCCTTGCCTGATACCTATTCCTTAAGGACATGACCTTAGTTTCTATTTCTTGTGTTTATGGTTACCTTTCATTCAGTTATTTACTCAACAAATATGTACAGAATACCTCCTATGTGCTAGATAGATACTGTGCTGGTTGCTGGGGATATAGTGGTACATATGAAAAACATGGTTCTTCCCTGGTGTTCTACTGGTAGTAAAGAAAGGTGGCATTAAACATCTAATTCTGTGATGAAATTTTAAATTTTGATTCTGAAAAGAGGAAAGTATACCATACTATGAGAAAGTAACCTGACCTGCGTAAGGGTTAGTAGTCAATGGAGGGCTCCCTCTGAGACCTGGTTTTTTTGAGTTGTGCCCTGAAAGGTGAGTCAAAGTCAGCCAGAAAAAAGTTGAGGAGAGAGAGTGAGAAAAGAAATACAGGTCAGAAAAGCTATGGCATATTCAAGGAACCAAAAGGATGCCCATGCGATTGGAACATAGAAACTGAGGGAGGAAGCCCGGCTGGTTTGGCTCAGTGGTTGAGCATCAGTCTATGAACCAGAAGGTCACAGTTCGATTCCAAGTCCCTTGCCCAGGTTGTGGGCTTGATCTCCAGTGTGGGGCATGCAGGAAGCAGCTGGTCAATGATTCTCTCTCATCATTGATGTTTCTCTCTCTTTCTCTCTTCCTTCCTCTCTGAAACCAATAAAAAATATTTTTTTAAAAAAAATAAAGGAGGAAATAAGCCAAGGTGATGTTGGCAAGGTCAACAAAGGCCAGATGGTACAGTCTTTTAAGATGAATTAAGGATCTTGGACTTTATTCCTCAGGTAATAAGGAGATATTGAAGACTTTTCATTTGGGGAGTGAACATGTTAACATTTTTTAAAGATCTATCCCGCTTTACTATGGAGAATGGACTTCTGTTATATATGTTTATTTATATTAGCCAAAGATAGTTGTGACTTCATTTTTCTGTGATTTGATTTGGTTAACTCATTTGTTGGGGGATGAGCTCTTTGGAAGAAGGTTGATAAAAAGGCTGTATGGTATGGTAATGAATAGTGTGTGAGCCTGGATAAGTTACTTTCCTTATCTAAGTCTCAATTTCCTTACCCAGAGAATGGATATAATAAATAGCATACCTGCTTTGTGAGGTTATTGTGAAGATTAAATAAGATAATGTCTGTAAAACACGAAGACTTGGGACATTGTAAATATCCCATGGAGTAGTTTTCCATCCATAGGTCACTACCACTGGACTGGAGGAATCTAGCCTAGTCAACTGATACAGAGACATCATGCATAATGTTTAATTTTACAAATGTCATTTGTAGATGGAAATGGAAGCTGAGGAATGGTTGCTTATTTTAACCCTAGCTTTTGTTTTGCTTTGAAGCTGGCTTTTCACAAATACCAGTGAGATGGTTCTTGACACTTGCAGGAAACTCAACAGAATGCAGTTAGTTGCTTGGAAACGCCTGTACCTCTTTGTTTCCCACAATACTAGGTAACTAATGTATGTAATTATACTGCTGAGCAAGGCTTCAGGTTGATCAAGGTTTAATTGTTGACAGTATTTGAAATGTTAATAATGTCTCCCCATAGACATGTTCCAAAATAGATTGTTCCAGCTTTTCAAAAGATTTAAATGCCACTGATTCTTCATTCACTGAGGTATAATTCTAGAGCTAGAGACTGGGATCTCCCAGTTTTTATATTTTCTAAGAAATTAGTACGCACATGGAAAATGCGTTTTGTCTTCTGCTTTAAAATGTACCATGTTGCATGCTTAAAGAAATTATCACCATGTGGCTTTTTTATCTTTAGCTTGGTCTCTAAAATTATACATTTCTGCTTTTGATTCATTTTGTGGAATGAGGGAGAGGGGCTAACACATGCTATCTTTATGTAAAAGTCCTGGAGAGTTTTGGGCAGGTGGGAGTCTATTCTAAAGGTTTACAGTGGATTCAGAACCTGCCAGAAAGTCTTTGTTTTATGTTTAAATGTGTCTTCAATCTTGAGAACATAAGAAACAATATTTTAAAAGGGTTTTTGCTACCAACTCCTACAAAGGGAATAATTTCTTATATAGAGTTCACTGCAATCAAGTTTTCCTATTGAATTTGTCAGACTTCCTGTGGTAAGATGGTTCACTGATGGTGAATAATTCCATTTAAAAATAAAAGTGGACTTTGTGTGTTGTTTTTTCTCTTGTTCAACAAGAAGGCTCCACCTGCATAATTAAGCTCTTTTCTGCTACTCAGTGCTCTAAGGGAAGACGCAAAAGCATCAGCTAAATTGTTCTGTCAAAGGAAGGGTTGTTGGATGGGAAAGGAATTGGCCAAAAATAGAGCTTTGCCCAGCTGTTGCAGGAAGAAAAACAGAGGTTTTACAACAAGTAACCTTTTTCTCATTCTCCTTCTTCTCCTTCTCCTCCTTAGTCCCCCAACCCCCAGTCCCCTGGCCACTCAGGGCTGGCTAGAGGCACAGGCAAGCCTCAAATGGCAACTGCCAGGCTGCCCAGGGCCACCCGAGGCTCAGTAACTAGGGCCAGCTGAGGCTTGCGCTGGCGGCAGAGGCAGCAGCAGAGGTGTGATGGGGCATTGCCTTCCCCTGATCGCCAGGTCACCTCCCGCCTCTGAGGGCTCCTAGACTGTGAGAGGGAGCAGGCCAGACTGAGGGATTCCCCCCCTCACTGGGCCTCTAGTTTGTAATATGAAAGCCAAAACTATATGAGTTTATATAGCTGCTATTTTTGTGGTATGGTGTGCTTTATTTGGGGGGGGGAGCTTATCTGCTCTACTCCATGTGATTCTGGTGGGGCTGACAATCATTTGGCTCTGCTTTTCTACCACTGGGATGGTCATATGTTCATAGATCCATGTCTATGCTTATTGCATTCCATCTGATTGATACATGTGAGAAATACATTTTTTATGTTAAAATATGCTAAATATTTCAGGTGAAAAATATTTTAGTATACCATCTAAAAACCCTAATTTCCACAGTATGAAAATATTAAATGTTTTACATATGTGATTGTTGTAGTTCAGTATTAAGCTATAGGCTGGAAGTAAACAGCAGTGTTTCCTGGTTCCATGCTTTTAGGGCTATAATTTCTGACCAAATGATAGTTGTCTTGTTTCATATTATGTGGCAGGACAAAGTCTATAATGACAGGTGTTTATAACTCAGACACCATGTAAGCACTCTAGTCTTGCCCATGACAATTTCTCTTATG
The DNA here is from genome assembly GCA_963924515.1 of Vespertilio murinus. NCBI lineage: Eukaryota > Metazoa > Chordata > Mammalia > Chiroptera > Vespertilionidae > Vespertilio > Vespertilio murinus. The sequence goes on along the minus strand of OZ004718.1, from coordinate 31,787,240 downwards.
TGGCCAGAACCAGAACAATAATGACATCTCCCTAACCAGGTCTTGGTATCTGAAAATAGAGAACCCTGACAGGAAATGGTTCAAGAACAAAAGTCTGATTTAGCCAAAACTGGTTTGGCTCAGTGGATAGCGTGTCTGCCTACAGACTGAAAGGTTCCAGGTTCGATTCCAGTCAAGGGCATGTACCTTGGTTGCAGGCACATCCACAGTAGGGGGTGTGCAGGAGGCAACTGATCGATGTTTCTAACTCTCTATCCCTCTCTCTTCTCTGTAAAAAATCAATAAAATATATTTAAAATAAAAAAATAAAAATCTTTATTAAAACAAAAAGTCTGATTTACAACCATGTAGTGTCAGTATGGAGGCCTTGAAATTATAGTTTTGGGGAGATAACCATTAAGGAAGGCGCCTGCAGTCTGCAAAGTGAGTGTGTAGTAAAGGCAGCAGTGAACTCTATAGCCATGAACATACCCTTTGAGCTACCGGTATGCCTATTGGAGGCAATGCCATTTGTTTATGCCACTCTCCTTCCCTCAACCTTCATTCTCTACTTCAAAGGCAGATTTATAAAATTTCTTCTGAAATTTTAGGGAAAATTTTACTTTAAAAAACAAAAACAGCTGAAACCGGTTTGGCTCAGTGGATAGAGCGTCGGCCTGCAGACTGAAAGGTCCCAGGTTCGATTCTGGTCAAGGGCATGTACCTTGGTTGCGGGCACATCCCCAGTAGGGGTTGTGCAAGAGGCAGCTGAACGATGTTTCTCTCTTATCAATGTTTCTAACTCTCTATCTCTCTCTTCCTCTCTGTAAAAAAAAATCAATAAAATATATATATATTTTTTTAAATAAAAACAACAACAACAACTATATAAGGCCCTGACCAGGTGGCTCAGTTGGTTAGAGCATTGTCCTGATACACCAAGGTTGAGGGTTTGATTCCTGGTCAGGGCACATATAAAAGAAGCAACCAATGAATGCATAAAAAGTGGAACAACAAATTGATGTTTTTCTCTCTTTCTGTAAAATCAATGTTTTTTTTTAAAAAAAAAAATATATATATATATATATATATATTTTATTATTTTATATATATATATATATATATATATATATATATATATGAGAGAGAGAGAAATCTTTAATATCTATGTTGTAAAAAAATATATATATTTTTTTTTAAATAAAAACAACAACAACAACTATATAAGGCCCTGACCAGGTGGCTCAGTTGGTTAGAGCATTGTCCTGATACACCAAGGTTGAGGGTTTGATTCCTGGTCAGGGCACATATAAAAGAAGCAACCAATGAATGCATAAAAAGTGGAACAACAAATTGATGTTTTTCTCTCTTTCTGTAAAATCAATGGTTTTTAAAAAATATATATATATATATTTTATTATTATATATATATATATATATATATATATATATATATATATATATGAGAGAGAGAGAGAGAAATCTTTAATATCTATGTTGTACTCTCCAGCTTGTGTGAGGTGCAACATGGGCAGAGCACATTTTGGTACTTTAACATTTTTACCTATAAAATGGAATTTCTACCTATTTTCCTGTCTCACTTCTGATTGTGTGCACATGGGAAAATGTGGTACAAATGTATTTGTCAGGGCTCTTATTTGAGGATAATAGAAACTGGCTTAAATAGGAAAATAAAGGTTATTTGTTATTGAAATAAAGGTTATTTGTTGTTTCATGTAACATCCGATCAGAGCCTGCCACTCCATTGCCGGCAGTTGGCTTAAGCATGAGCATGTGATCCAGTTCAGAACAGTGAAATGAGAAGGAGGCTGGGGTCTGGGATGCAGGAGGTTTCTGGGTCATTTTTCATTTTACTTAAGAGACATAGGGAAGAACTGTTTACTTCAGCTGGACTGTTGTTGGATATGTATATAATGGACCTTGAATGAGGCTGTCATCTTGGGACCATATTAAGCCTAAGAGCAATGCTGTCACAATTAGGATGGCAGAGCAAAAAAGATGGGGGAAATGGCATTCTTGGTAAAGTTCAGCTACTGAATTAATCAAAATGATACTTTTCCTTATTTTAGCCATTTAAAGAATTTTTAAAAATTTATTTGAGAGAGAGAAAAAAACATTTATTATTGTTCCACTTATTTATGCATTCATTGGTTGCTTCTTGTGTGTGTCCTGACCAGGGATTGAACCTGTAAACTTGGTGTATGAGGACGACTCTCTGATGAACTAAGCTACCCAGCCAGGGCCTTAAGCCATTTTTTGGTGAATTATTGTTACTACTTGAGACTGAAAAACATCCTGAATAATATGTAGAGATATTCTGAGTTCCTCAGACTGGAAAGAAGCTCTTGGAGAGCTGCATAGTTCCACTGGACATAGTTTAAGCTTGGTAAATATTTGTTAGATAAATGTGATTGTCTTTACTTGTATGTATAATTGAAGCATTAAAAACTAAAACACCTTTCTTTCCCTTCTTTAACAATTCAATACAAAAGTCATTAGGTGGGACGAGTACGATATATGTCTTTGGGTGGGCACCACGGCCCAGTGTGGGTGGGATTTTAGAACTCAAGCAGGATAAGGAGGTCATATACATGGGAGAGATGCCTGGAAGCCAATTGTTGGAACCTGAATAGTATGAGAAGGGAGTCTCTCTGGGAAACAAGGATTGAAGGGTGACCCCATATGGAGTGTTAGAACCTGAGGAATGTAAAGAAGGTGCGTCAACCTATGAACCAGAAGGTCATGGTTCAATTCCCATTCAGGGCACATGTCACAGTTGCAGACTCAATCCCTAGTAGGTGGCGTACAGGAGGCAGCGGATTGATGATTCTCTCTCATCATTAATGTTTTTATTTCTGTCTCTCCCTTTCTCTCTGAAATAAAACTTTAAAAAAAGAGAGAGAGATTTCTCTAATAAATTGCCAGTCAGTCTGAAGAATCATGACCCATCTTTCTATGGTGGATTCATTTTGAAGAAATATAAGAATGCTGAGTAATAGAGAAACAGATTTTATATTTACAACCTGTATATACCCTTTAGTTTACATTTATTTTGTTGTATATTATTCATATCACCATTATTGTCATTGGTCTTTATTAACCAATTTGAAGGCAATAACTAGTATGTCTTTTGAATTAGTTTGCTCATACCTCCAGTATGAAAATATGATGAGACTTAGTTCATGTAAAAGTAGAATGGTTTAAAAAGTGTGTTTGGCCGAAAACAGTTTTGCTCAGTGGATAGAGCGTCAGCCTGTGGACTGAAAGGTCCCAGGTTTGATTCCCGTCAAGGGCATGTACCTTGGTTGTGGGCACATCCCCAGTAGGGGGTGTGTAAGAGGCAGCTGATTGATGATTCTCTTTCATCAATATTTCTAACTTTCTGTCCTTCTCTCTTCCTCTCTGTAAAAAAATCAATGATATATATAGATATTTTTTTAAGTGGGTTTGCTTTACTTCAGCAGAAAATTTTTCTAATATTTCATAGATTTTATTTATGTGAAACTGTTTTTAAACTCTTCACTTATATAGGCCAAGGAAAAAGTATTTTTGATCTCAGCGTTGATTATTAAGTTATCCATGCAATGCAGTCGTTCTAAAGGCTGAGGATTAGATCTGGATATATTACATAGCTTTCATATTTGTCCCAGATAGCTATCTTGCTTACTATCCATTTAGATTGTACACACTGAGTATTCAATTCTGTGACTTCTCAAAGGTATGGAAATTACCACTATAAAAACTCAGTCCTATGACACAAATCTCTGTGGAAGCACTTACCTGAGATTGATAGTGACTATGCACATGTGTTCACATAATACACATAGATATAGCTAAAGCCACTATGGATTTTCTTCAAAGCTTAATTTTTAAAATTGTTCTCCTCTTAGATCTTGTAGAAAATATAGCATGAAAGCATTTTATGTGTCATCTCAATTCGTTTTGATAGTTTGAAAGATTTTTTTAAATCTACAGTATACTTTATAGCTACTATTTTACTTTAGTTTCAGTTGACTTTAAGTTATATGAAATAGTACTGTGTAATGTTTCATTTTACCAACATTAAATAGTAGTCTTGATTATTCTTTTCATGAGATATTAAAGGCATTGTTTATCAGGAAAGTTACGTAGGAAATGAGGCAAGTAATAAATATTTCCTGGTAGTTGCTCAAAAGTGTTTGCTGAACAGGATGTTGTTTGGGGAATTCCTTTTTATATCTACTTTTGCTTCTAGAAATTGTATTTTTATGGAATTAATGGTGCCTTTTATTGGTTCTTTGAATTTATGCAAATAATTCATATTGTGATTGTAAAGCAGAAATATTTAAATGACAAAGAGGATGGATGTTTTTAAAGTTAAGCTCACTTACATTAAAATCTGTAAATCAGGTATACCCATCTTGGCTTTTATTGTTTACTTTTTTTCTCCCTTTTCCTTCCCAGTTCTATTCAGTTCGGAGGAGGGGAAATCTAGATCAAAGGATATATTATTAATAGATAATATAGGATAGGTAGAAAAATAATCTATGTTATCATAGGCTTTCTGTAATTTGTCTTTGTTGTCAGAATTCTAATGAGTGTAAGCATCAGTTATGACGTATATTCTATTCTCCCTTGGGGTGGCTGAAGAAAAGGATTGCATTGAAATGTTGGTTATAACAATCTCTTCTGTCCTAGACTGTAAATTGGTGAGGATGTGGCAGGGAGGGATGTGACAACATTTTTTCAGAGTTTAGAACATAAATATTTTCTAAAGTTATCTCAAGATATAAAATTTCAAATAAGACCAAGGAGAAAATCCCTTAAAGTTTGTGCAAAATGGAAGGGAAAGGTAGGTAGGAGCCATATGGAAGTAAAAGTGAGACTGGAGGAAAATATGAGGAGAGATTATTGTTTTCAGTTAATGAAAAACAATAGATACTTAAAAGAGTGAGTAGCTGAAGAATTCCTGAGGTGGATTGGATAGTCTAAATTAAAGAGATATGAGTCCTTAAAACCAAGCCCTTCCCCAGTTGACCAAAAGAACTTAGATTGAAATTATGGTTCAGATAGTATACACATTGTGAGCTGTTACCTTGTGTGTGATTATAATGTACCTGAGATGGGTGGGGAAGATTGAGGTAAGGTAACCAGTGATGATTGCTGCTGTTGGCATTCCAGGTATGCTTGTCATGTAAAAGCACTGTGGCAGTCAGCTAAGCCAGATTCCTAAAGTATAACTTTTCCACTGCTCCATTTTGCAATTAAGAAACATTTTGTACCACATAAATCTATTCTTTGAAATATTTACCTGCTAGCTTAAAGATCTGCTCAAGGTTAAAGGCACTGAAAATGCTCTTTAAACAGCATATGAAGTTTTCTCTTGTATGCTTAATTTCCTCTATGGATAGTTTCTCCAGTTCAACCAGAGTGAAAACTTTGACTTGTCTGCCCTCTAGTGGATATCTGTGATTAACCAGTGTCTTCTGGCTTTAGAAAAAGTAACTGATTTTTCTTGATTGGCTTTCCAAGTTTAAGCTGCTGTTTCCTTAAAGAGTGTGTTATTGCTACCAAAGTAATAATTTATAGTTTTATTCCATTTTCTAAGATGCTAATAAATACCTTCCTTTGCTTCCCCATGGGATCAGGCGTAGAAGCCTGTCAGCAACAACTTATCTTTGTTGCACAGCCACCCCAATGTATCAAACATATTCCTGTTGTTCTTTCCTCTTGCTTATATCTCAAATGCCTGTCAGTCTCTGTGCCTCTTCAGATCTTTTTCTTCCTTCAAGATCAGACTCAAAGCTGATTTGTTCCTGTGAACACTGTAAAGGTTTCCTCTGAAGTGAGTGGGATCTCAACATCACATTGGGTTCCCCAGCCCAGAGTGCCAAAGCCACATAACATTGAGTAAACTCAGGGTATCAGATACTGAGTGGTGTGGCTCTGTGTCAGATACTGAGTTCTCCCTCCTCTCATGTATTTGACTGATAGCTGACCACCTACGGGAGATCCAGTGTCGCCATCCTCCCAATTCCCAGTGGCCCTGACCTGAGCGCATGCCCTGCAGAGGAGTCAGCTGACTATGGCCAGGCTGGGCCCACGGTGCCACTCTTTTGGTAGGCTCTGAAAGAGGGAGAGACTGAATTTTTGGCTCTAGGACAAGGGTCATTTTTCCTTTGCATGCCCAACCAGTAACATCCATTCACATGTGATGTTGAGATCCCACTCACTTCAGGGGGAACCTTTCCAGCTGAGATATCCCCCTGGATTCTCAACTGCTACACATGGGTATAGGGCCAGCCCTTTTCACATTGCCACCCTTCCTATCAGTCAAGAGCAACTTGGCCCTTCCTTCATACGCCCAGGCCCAGCAGAGGTAGCCACAAACTGTGGATTACTTTGTAGCTCCAAACAGGTAGCCCAGGACTGGTCACAGAAGTGCTTTACATTGATCTGCATTAGAATCACTCCCAGGAGGCCCCAAAACAACACACCCAATGGCAGGATTCAGACCACATCAGAGCGTGACTCAATTAGATCAAAAGTGGCACACCCAAAGGGAGATTTCTGCAGGCACCAGATCCTGCTGGGACAAATTCCTCTGCATGGGTTTGATCCTCATGGTTAGTCAGACCAAGTCAATCTTACCCACAGATGTGCCAACAGCAATCAAGATTCAACTACAACAGGAAGGTTCACATAACCCACACAAGGGACATTCCAGGAGCACCTAGCTCAGATGATCAGGGAGACTGTGCCATTGAGCCCTACAAGATATGCATATAAGGCCATGATACCAAGACCCGGAGGCATCGCAGATCTACCTAATTCATAGAAACAATTACAGAGAGGCAGACAAAATGGAGAGACAAAATGGAGAAACATCCCCCAAATGAAGGAACAGGAGAAATTAATAGAAAAAGACCTAATTGAAATGAAGGCAAGCAATCTCCCAAATATAGAGTTTAAAACAATGGTTAAAAGGATGTTCAAAGAACCTGTAAAGTTTCTGTTGAGAAATTAGCTGATAGTCATATGGGTGCTCCTTGTAGGTAACTAACTGCCTTTCTCCTGATGCTTTTAAGTTTCTTTCTTTGTCTTAACCCTCGCCATTTTAATTATGATGTGTCTTGTGTGGGCCTCTTTGGGATACTCTTGTTTTGTATTCTCTGCGCTTCCTGGACTTGTAAGTCTATTTCTTTCATCAAGTAAGGGAAGTTTGCTGTCATTTCTTCAAATAGGTTTTCAATATCTTGCTCTCTCTCTTTTCCTTCTGGCACCCCATTATGTTAATGTTGGTACACCTGAAGTTGTCCCAGAAGCTCCTTATACTCTAAATATTTTTGGATTCTTTTCTTTTTACTCTTCTAAATTGTTGTATTTTTGCTTCTTCATATTCCAAATCATTGATTTGATTCTCAGAAACCTCTACTCTGTTGTTGAATCCCTGTAAATTATTATTATTTGTTTCAGTTAGTATATGCTTAATTTCTGACTGGTCCCTTTTCTTGTCTTTGAAATTCTCACTGAGATCCTTGAAATTCTCACTAAGTCCCTTGAAGCTCTCATTAAGATCCTTGAGCATTCTTATAACCATTGTTTTGAACTCTATTTTGTAGTTTATTTGCTTCCATTTCATTTAGTCTTTTTCTGGAGATTTCTTCTGTTCTTTCATTTGTGACATGTTTCTTTGTCTTTTGGCTGCTTCCCTGTGTTTGTTTCTATGTATTAGGTAGAGTTGCTATGTCTCCTAGAATTGGTAGAGTGCCCTTATGTGCTAGGTGTCCTGTAGAGTCCAGTGGCTTAGCTTCCCCAGTCACCTGAGCTGGGCACCCTAGGTGTGCCACTGTGAGGGCTGTGTCCACAGTCTTGTAGTTGAGCCTTGATTGCTATTGGCATCACTGGGAGGAATTGACTTCCAGACCATTTGGCTGTGAGGATCAGATGCAACTACAGTGGAAGAGTAGCTGTGCAAGGAGACACCCCTATGTAGCAGGATTTGCTTCAGTTGGGCTTTGGTACTTACTGAGTCTGCCCCATGAGTATGTTGCTCATGAATGTGTAGAATTATAATCTGGTATGGTCTAAAACTGTCCCCTAGAGCCTCCCAGAAAGTGCAAAGTCAGCCACTGCCTGGGGCCTTCCACCAGGAGCTACAAAGCGATCTGCAGTTGGATGCTACTTGTGTTGGGCTTGGAAGTGCCCACACAAGGCCAAGCTGTGAAGCTAGGCAAACTGCTTCTGGTGCCAGGTCTTGGGCCTCTTATTGATAGGTACAGAGTATGCTGACACCAGCTTCTGCTTGTTTGATATAGTTTAGGAAAGTCTGAAGCCTCAGCCAGGACAGGCCATTTATATGGAAAAGCTGCTGCAAACATCTTGAGGTGGGGCTTTAATTGGATGGGGCAGGGTCTCAAGGAATCATCAGGGCAGAATAAATAGTGTGAGCCAGGCAATGGAAACTCAGATATGGCTGCCAGTCAGCTCTGCAACAGGGGGAAGTCACAACATAGGAATAATGACCCCTGAAAGTACTCCTGTCGGGGAGAAAGCCGCCCTCAAGTTCTTGCTCTGATGCCAGACAATCCATGTCCTCCCTGTATGTCCTGGATCCCCATAGCCACTTCCCCAGCGCTGGAGCTCAAAGTCTGTATAAGTTCATGTGCTGGCCCTTTAAGAGGAAGTGCCTGAGTCTCCAGCAGCCTCCATGCCACTCAGCCACAATCTCTGCTGGTTTTTACAGCCCAGAGTTACAGGGAATTCTCTTCCCAGCACTATAACTCTAGGCTGAGGGTCTAGTGTGGGGCTGGGACCCCTTGCTCCTCACAGAAGGCCTCTCCAACTAAGATATCCTTCCTGATTAAAAACTGCCACATGTGGGTGTCAGACCAGCCCATTTCACATCTCCAAACCTCCTACCAATCTCAATGTGCTTTTTTCTTTACTTCTCTAATTGTAGGTCTTCCATTGAGCCAGATTTCAGATGGTTTTGAATGATGGTTGTTCTGTATTTTAGTTGTAATTTGGATGTGGTTGTGGGAGGCAGCAAGTACCAGCCTCCATTTTGGTTCTCTATCTTGCTTTCTTCTTTAGTTCCCTCCCTACCCACTATCTTGGGATAGAAGTACCAAAGTCAGATTCTTAGTTTAGAGGCAATTGATTATAGCAGAAATATAGACCTGAGTTCAAATTCTGCTATGCCAAAAATTGGCTTTGTGACCTTGAGCAAGTCCTATAGGGTTTTTGGTACACGTTAAATAAAATAACATAAAGTTACTTAAGGCCCATAGTGATGCTCAATAAATGTTATTCATCTTTGTACATGCAACTGGTTTTGGCCCCTTGTGCCCTCTAAGGAAGTATCAAGGGTGTTTTTGCTTTTTATTTTTCTACATGCTCTCATCACAATTATCATTGGTAGAAAAATTCACTAAAGAGCTGAAAATAATTTGAATTATCCCCCTTTTGATCTGCTCATTTTTAAAGTATCCCCTTTTTGATCTGCTCACTTATGTATGAGGGGAAGGGTATGAAGCTAACAATGGCCCATAAACATGTAAGAGGGTGTTCAACCTTATTAGTAATGAGGGCAAGGCAAATTAAAATGAGATAAACACTATACAGGCAAAAATGAAAACATCTGATGATTCCAAGTGTTGACTAGAGTTTAGATTAATTAACTCTCACTTCTTCCTGGGGGGAATATAAATCAGCACAGCCACTTTAGAAAATAATTTGGCACTATCTTATAAATTTGAACCTTTACTGACTCTACAATCTTCTGATTCCACTCCTAGATGTATATTCTGTTGGCATTCTTGTGCATGCAGACCAAAGGACATGTATAAGAATGTGTATAACAGGCCTGGCCAGTATTGCTCAGTGGATAGAGCATTAGCCTGTATACCAGAAGGTCATGGCTTCAATTCCTGATCCAGAGCAGTTACCTCAGTTGGACATTCATTCCTGGCCCTGGTGGGGGTATATGTGGAAAGCAACCAATCCTTCTTTCTCTCTTTCTTTCGCTTTCTCTCTCTCCCTACCTCCCTCCCTTCCGTTCTCTCTTCAAAAAAAAAAAAAAATCAGGAGGATTCTGAAATGGGGTTCAAGCAGGACGGCAATGAGAGAGAGAGAGAGAGAGGTAGTGAAAGGGAGTGTGTGGATGTGTGGTGTGTGTTTGTGTGAGTGTGGGAGGTACAGCTAGATCTCAGCAGAGGGGTGGTGGACCTGGCTCACATAGCTGGGCAGCCTCTTGACTTGCCACACTAACTGTTGGGTCTGAGCGCCTTTGCCAGGCGCTGGATCTTCTTGGGACACTGGATGGTAGATGGAGTTCTTCACTGCAAAGTCCCTTACAGGTAGCCACACACCGGCTGACGAATGAATACGTCTTTCCTACAAAGAGGCAGTAGCCTCTATACCCACAGCTATTATCTGAGCAGCTGCATGCTACCTCTGGACCTTCTGCCTCACAGAGCAGTGGCACCTAGCTCTCCCTTAGAGCTAAAGCCTCAGTAGCCTCTCCAGCCTCTCACCTCTCCCAGCCTTTTCCCCCTTCATATTGCAGCAGCACCAGCCTTATGTCATAGCTGCATCCTCTGTGCCTGCCTTTTCTTCCCAGTACACTGGCTGGTCAGTAACCTACTTTAATACTATTTAGACAAAAGAGGCATCTTGCCAATAGTTACATCAATCATTTTGGCTACAGAAAAGTACATGTGAGCATTGTACCGTGCGATTGCTGTCCTTGCACCTGTGAATGGCATCTTAGCCTTGAACATTCTAAGATTCCCATGTTAGAGTGGTCTTGGCCATACTAACAAGGCCTTCACTCTCTAATTGGCCTTGAGTATCTGACGACTCTGGCATGGTTCCCACACATAGGTTATAACACACTCGATTGTTTTATGTGCCACTAAAAAAAAATAAACATTGCAGGCAAACTATGATTCAGTAATTTTTTATCACATTGATTTATCCTAAGTTATATATGTTAGAATCAGAGAAAATATGGACCATCCATCTTTTGAGTTTATAAGAAAAAAGTAGGACAAAGTGTTGAGGAAGATGCCTAACAGTTATACATACTTAGTAGGTAGTAGCCATTATGTTGATGGTAATGGTGATTTGATAATGAGCACTTTGTGAAGTGGTGCTCATTGTTTAGGTTGTTCTTTGGGGATCAGAATCATCAATAGGTCATTGTGAATTTTTTAAAATATATATTTTATTGATATTTTACAGAGAGGAGGGGAGAGAGATAGAGAGCTAGAAACATCGATGAGAGGGAAACATTGACCAGCTGCCTCTTGCACACCCCCTACCGGGGATGTGCCCGCAACCAATGTACATGCCCTTGACCGGAATTGAACCCGGGACCTTTCAGTCCGCAGACCGACGCTCTACCACTGAGCCAAACTGGTTTCAGCAATAGGTCATTGTGAATTTGAAGTAGCATAAAAACATATGTAACAATAGTATAACATCTTGAGTTGGTTTTTAGAGGTAATTCTTCAATGATTAGTACTTTGTTATCAATGAAATTTGTAGACTATTTTTGAAGTTGCCTTCAGGAATAACTTCTATTAATATAGATCAACTTCCTGGGTTAAAGTCATTTTTTATAGAGAATTTAGCTCAAGTACACAGCATGAAAAAGATGTTCCTACATGTAAAGCTTAGTAAAATTTCATTGTTGATATTGTGATATGAGACCTCAGGTTGTAAATTATTTTTCTCATTTTTCTGTCTATACAGGAGGCAGACAGTGGAGAGGAGGAATGCCGGTCACAGCCCAGGAGGTATGTTTATTCATTATATCCTATAGCTTTTCTTTTTGTTGTTGTTTTTCTTTTGCAGTTTGCATTTAATATTATCCTGTATTAGTTTAGATGTATAGCATAGTAGTTAAACAATCATGTTCTTTGCAGAGTGGTCCCCCCATATTTCAAGTACCTACCTGGCCCCATACATAGTTATTATTATACTGACTATATTCCCTATCCTGTAATTTACATCTCTGTGACTGTTCTGTACCGTAACTACCAATTTGTACTTCTTCATCTCTTCACCTTTTCACCCAGTCCCTCAACCCATCTCTCCTCTGTCAACTGTCAGTCTGTTCTCTGTATCTGTGAGTCTATTTCTATTTCATTTATTTTGTCCTTTAGATTTCATATATACGTGAAATCATATGGTATTTGTCTTTACCTGATTTAGTTCACATCTATGGCCATATCCTGTAGCATTTCTGTAATTAATGTTCTTTCTCTAATTTTTCTTCAGTCTTTTCATATGAGCTTATCCTGCTTTTCCAAAATGCTTAATTGGTCTCTCAAAATAGGATTGCTTTAAGAATTCAGTTATTGACTCAGATTTAAAATGGTAGATTGCGCCGAAACCGGTTTAGCTCAGTGGATAGAGCATCGGCCTGCGGACTGGAAGGTCCCGGGTTCGATTCCGGTCAAGGGCATGTACCTTGGTTGCGGGCACATCCCCAGTGGAGGGTGTGCAGGAGGCAGCTGATCGATGTTTCTCTCACATCGGTGTTTCTAACTCTCTATCCTTCTCCCTTCCTCTGTGTAAAAAGTCAATAAAATATATATATATTTAAAATGGTTGATTGCATTAGGTTGTACACTTGAAACTAATATAAATTTTATATGTTAATTATGCCTCAGTAAAAAAATAAAATGTTAGATTGCTTTTTTTTAAAATGCAGAAAGGCCATTGTTGGTCTAGTTTGGGTCCAAGTCTTCAGAACTATCTTGAGTAATAAAAAAGCTAACTTTCCTTACCTTTTAAGAAAATATCAACTGAAGAACATTTCAGCCTTCAGCTTTATACTTATATTTGTCATTCATTTTTATATTTTTCATTTCCTACAGACTGCTTAATATTTCACTTTCTAAATACAAAGGTTATACTGAGTAACATCCCCAGTACTTTCAAATACAATGAAACTCGTTCAATTGGAATAGTGAGCATATTGTTATAATGGTACCAGTAAAAGAAAAAATTATGCTGCCATTAAAAACATTATGAGATATCCAAGAAGTATGAGACACATAACATTTATATTACCTCATTTAAGTAAGGAGATAATATAAATATAACATATAAATATAACATTTAAATATAACATTAACATTTAAATATAACATTTAAATATAACATTATTATATAAATATAAATATAACATATAAATATAACATTTATATGTTATATTTATATTACCTCCTTTCTCCCTCCCATAAGAAAGGGTCCTCACAAATTCTACTTGATCATTTAAATGTTACCATACTTGTGTCCTCTGAACTCAATCACATGAGCCATATGGATGATACAGGGAAAGGGTACAATAAGCATGCTCATTGTGGAGAAGCTGGCTAAAGAAAATGCTTCCTTAAAGATGAACTAACAGGTGTTTGTTGATATATACCTTACTCTTATAAACTACAACCTAACATAAAAAGTTCCTTTTCCTCAGTAACTAAGGTTATTGGCAATATTTTTCCTGTCTTGGATATCACACAAAAAAAATGGCTTAAAGCTTAATGGCACTTAAGGAATATCTGATAGTGAAGTGTCCTTTTTTTATTTTTTATTTTTTACATAGGTTAAAAGATAGAAACCAGAAGAAATTTTAGCTGAATGCTTACCAGAGGCTTCATAATCTTATTTCCATTAGAATGAAAAAGAATTCCAGAGGATTCTTAAACTTTCTAGTAGACCAAATTTAAAGTTAATATTAAGCTTTATGTATTGACTTAACATCTATGGAGATAATTGTTGTTCCAAAAAATGATGAAGCTATTCTATTCACAGCACTGAATTGTCAAGCCATTAAGAATCACAAAGACCCCTGTTTAAAAAATTGTTGCTAATAAATCATTAATATGGCTAGCAGATAGTATTTATAGGCTTCTTTTAGTCACAAGAAAAGGATTACGTATAAAAATAAGAAATAAGAAAAATTTAGTAGCACCTATTTTAAAAAATCAAAATTTACTGTTGTAATTTCTTACATGGTATGTTTCCCAGGCTATTTCTAACTCTAATTACTTTAGTCTGACTAAAAGCAAATAAACTTCTCATGAGTGTCAAATGAATGCCTCTTGTATCTAGATGGTATATAAGAGGTTGATTTTTGTATATTTGGCTACTACTCTGCCATTCTCCATCACTTACCACAGAATAAACAAGCATTGAGTTAGCATCTCTTGATTGAGCATGCCTAAACTCATCTTGTAAATTTGTGGGTTCAGTTGTGGTTTGAAGAGTAAATAGTATATCATTAAACCAATGCCAGTTCCAGGTAATAAAGAAGATGTTGCATTAATGATCTCTTATTTTAACCAAATGTTATTTATTGGAAAAGTCATAAGTTAAAAGTACTTTTAATATAAATAGACCTAATCATGATGCCTTTAAAAACAATGAAAAGACAACCCAGAAAATAGGAGAAAATATTTGAAAATCATATACAGGGCTAAAGTCCAGAATATAAAGAACTCTTACAACTCAACAACAAAAGACCCAAACAACCTAACTTAGTCAGCTCAGGCTCTTACAACAAAACTAGAGGCCCAGTGCATAAAATTCATGCAATGGGGGTATTGTCCCTTAGCCAAACGTACACTCTCCAATCTGGGGCCCCTTGGGGATTATCTAACTGCCTCTCACAATCTAGGACTGCTGGCTCCTAACCACTCACCTGCTTGCTTGACTGATTGCCCCCTAACCACTTCCCTGCCAGCCTGATTGACACCTAACTTCTCTCCTGCTGGTCCAATCGCCCCCCCTCCCCAACTATCCTCCCCTGCTGACCTGGTCACACCCAACTCCCTCCCCCTGTTGACCCGATCGCCCCAACTTTCATCCCCTGCCAGCCTGATCGACCCCCACTGCCCTTCCCTGCCAGTTATTTTATGGTGGCCATCTTGTGACGACATGAGGACAGCCATCTTAGGTGGCCCTCTTGTGACAATGTCAACTGAGGGCATGATGCCACCTAGGTTTTTTTATTATATAGGATAATATAGACCTAGTACTTAAACAGCAGGCATTTATTTTTCACTGTTCTAGAGGCTGGAAAATCTAAAATCATAGTGTAAGCAGATTTAGTTCCTCCTGAGAGCCCTCTTCCTGGCTTGCTGTGTCCTCCCATGGCTGTGAGAGGGTGTTCTGGTCTCTTTCTCTTTTTATATGGCCACTAACCCTATTATGTGGGCCCTAATTTCATGTTATCATTTAACTCTAGTTAACCTCTCAAAGGTCCCTGTCTTTAAATACCATCTCATTGGGGATTAGGGCTTCAATGTATGTAATTGGAAGGTGGGGGGGGAGACAAACATTCAGCCCACAACACTCTACCCCTGCTCCTCCCCCAATATATGGCCTTCTCACATACAAACTATATTGATTTCATCCCAACAGTCCCAAAAGTCTTAACTCATTCTAGCATCACTCTATATCTCAAAGTCCAAAGTCTTATCAGATATGGATAAGACTTGAGGAAGAATCCTTTTCCATATATGAACCTGTGAAACCAGATAAATTATGTACTTCAAAATCCAATGGTAGGACAGTCATAGAATATACATTACCATTCCAAAAGGGAGAAATAGGTAAAAAGAAGAGGTAACAGGCCTCAAGTAAGTCCAAAATTTAGTGAGGCAAATTCCATTAGATCTTAAGGCTCAAGAATTATCCTCTTCGGTTTGGTACTTTGCCTTCTGGACCTACGGGGGCAGTGATTTTTTCAGGAATTACTGGGTGGTGGCAACCCTGCACCTTTGGCTCCCTTGAAGAGCTACCCATGCTATGTTCTATAATAGGTGAACTACGTGACATTCTTCTGGGCTTTGAACCAAGGTAAAGGCAACCTTGTCCCTTGAACTCCAGTCCTGTGGTGGGAGCAGCAGCCCTAATGATCTCTGAAATTGCCTTTGGGGTCCTTCTTCCTTTTTCTTGAAGAGTAATGCATGTTCATACTTCCTTAATTTTGAATCATTTTCTTTATTTTCTTCAGTCTCAGGTGGCAGTATTTCTGCTGGTAATCCCAATCCTGGCTTCTGTTTAAATGACCAATTGGTTCACAAATTAATCTCCTTACAAATAGTTGGCCACCATACACTTCACATTTACTTAGGAACATGCTCTATTGTTTTGCAATATGGACAAGCTGAAAATTTTCTAAATCCTTAATTTCTTTTTTGCTTCACAATTCCGTCTTCAATTCATTTCTCTCTTCTTGTATTTTACTATAAGAAGGAAGAAGGAGCTAGGCTGCTCCTTCAACACTGCTTAGAAATTTCCTGAACTGAACATCCAGTTTCATCTCTTACAAACTATATTTTCCACAAAATATTAGAACACAAACAGCATATAGCCAAGTCCTTTGCTGCTTTATATACAAAGGTTGCCTTTCCTCCCTGCCTGTACCATATTCCTCATTTCTGTATGAGACCTCATCAGAATGACTTTCACTGCCCAAATTTCTGCCAACATTCTATTCATGATTATTATGTACTCTAAGAACTTGGAGGGCTTTTTCTCCAGCTCTCCTCTTTTCTTTCTGAGTTCTCACCAGAATTTCCTTTTAATACTCCATTCATAGCAATCTTACCTTTTTCTAGCACACATTTCAAAACTTTTCCAGCCTCTACCCCAATTATCCACTTCCAAAGCCCCTTCCACATTAGGTATTCATTATAGTAGCACCCTACTTCTCAGTACCAAAATCTGTATTAGTCAGGGTATCCCACAGAAACAGAATCAATAGGAAATATATAGATATATTTGTTCTAAGGAATTAGCTCACACATTATGGAAGCTGAGAAGTCTCAAGGTTTGCCGGTTGGAGATGCAGGAGAGCTGATGGTGAAACTTCCTGTCTAAATCTGAAGTCAGGTGGAAACAAATGCCTTAGCTCAAAGATAGTCAGGCAGAGAGAGTGAATTCTTTCTTACCTTCCCACATTGGAGAGGGCAATCTGTTTTGCTGAATCTACTGTTTCAAATATTAATCTTATCCAGAATCCCCCTCAGAGACATAATGTTTAACCAAATATCTGGGCATCCTTAAGCCTAGTCAACCATAAAATTAATCATAACACAACCTCAATTTAAAAATGGGCAAAGAGCCCACCTGATGTGGCTCAGGTTTGAACGTACACCTATGAACCAGGAGGTCACAATTGGATTCCCAGTCAGGGCACATACCCAGGTTTCAGACTTAATCTCCAGTAGGGGAAGTGCAGGAGGCAACCGATCAATTATTCTCATTATTTCTCTTCTCCCTTCCTCTCTAAAATCCATAAAAATATATATTTCTAAGAACTTGAACAGATATTGCTTCAAAAAAAAGTAAACAAATGGCTAATAAACATATGAAAAGGTATTCAACATCACTAATCATTAGGGAAATGCAAATCAAAACTACATGATACCAACTCACATAATTAGGATGTCCACTACTGAAAAAAACAAAATAAGTGTTGTTGAGGATTCGAAGAATTTAAACCCTTGTGCACTATTGATAGGACTGTTAAATGATTAAAGAATGGTGAGTCTTCAGAAAATTAACGATAGAATTACCATATGATCCAGCAATTCCACTTCTCAGTATTTACAAAAAAAGAATTAAAAGCCAGGTCTTGAGAAATTTGTACACTCATATTCATTGTTGCACTATTCATGACAGCCAACTTCTTCATCTTTCAAAATATGAGGACAGTAACTGTGTCTTTTATCTCAGTATCCACAGCAATTAGCATGTAATTAGCACTCAGTAAATGTTTGTGGAATGAATAAATGAGAATAAAATAATATTGACATATCTACGAGAAATGATAGTTTTATTAGAAATTAATCGGGCATGTCTTTGTGTAAGATATAGTTTCACCATAGTGTTGTGTTACTAATTCATTCAATTTGTGGGAAAATCTTTCCTCCAGATTTGTCTCTGATACCTCATCAAGTTTTCTTTATCTTTGTTTATTTTTTACTGCTGAAATATGATTTCATTTAATTCCAGCCTGTTTGATTAAATAATTTGTTCATGTGTTTAAATATAAGGCCAAGAGGCACATGAAAACATGCTCAAAGTCACTAATTATCTGAGAGATGCAAATCAAAACAACAATGCGGTACCATCTCATACCTGTCAGAATGGCCAACATCAACAAATCAACAAACGACAAATGTTGGCGAGGTTACGGAAAAAAAAGGAACCCTAGTGCACTGCTGGTGGGATTGCAGGTTGGTGCAACCACTGTGGAGAACAGTATGGAGCTTCCTTAAAAAACTGAAAATGGAATTCCCATTTGACCCAGTAATCCCACTACTAGGAATATATCCCAAGAAACTAGAAACACCAATCAGAAAAGATATATGCACCCCAATGTTCATAACAGCACAATTTACAATAGCTAGGATTTGGAAACAGGCTAGGTGCCTGTCAGCAGATGATTGGATCAGAAAACTATAGTACATCTACACAATGGAATACTATGCTGCCATAAAAAAGAAGGAATTCTCATCATTTGCAGCAAACTGGATTGAATTGGAGAACATTATGCTGAGTGAAATAAGCCAGTCAATGAAAGAGAAACACCATATGACTTCACTCATTTATGGATAATAAAGAACATTATAAACTAATGAACAGAAAATAGATATAGTGACAGTAAAACAACAAGCAGACTGTCAAATGACAGCGGGGAGGGGAGGGAGATCTGGGGGAGATAAGAGATCAACCGAAGGACTGGTATGCATGCATATAAGTACAACCAATGGACACAAAACTCTGGGGAGGGAGGGCATGTATGGGAGGGAGGGGGGAGGGGGCAATGGTAAGCTATGTACATATATAATACCTTAATAAATTAAAAATATATATATATAATGACAATAAATGCACTGTATTCTCCATCTTTTGTCTGTGAAAAGAAGACAAATGTGCTTCTCCTTCAGTACATGTTCTAGTTAAAGAATATATTAACCTAGAAAATATTTTACTTCCAAAACTGAAACTCTATACCCATTAAATAATCATTCCTGAACCTCTCCTTAACCCAGCTCCTGGCAACCAACATTCTATTTTCATCTCTAAAAATTTGACTACTATAGGTACCTCATATAAGTGGATTCCTATAATGTTTGCCCTTTTGTGACTGGCTATTTGACTTAGCATAAGGTTCATTCATGTTGCTGCATATATTTGAATTTTTCCCTTTTAAGGCTGAATAATATTCTATTGTAAGTATATGTCACATTTTGTTTATCCATTCTGCTGTTAATGGACATATGTGTTGCTGCTACCTTTTGGCTATTATGCATAATGTTGCTTATGAACATGGTTGTATAAATTTCTTGTAACCTTGATTTTAATTGGGTATATACCCAGAATTATGGGTCATATGGTATTCTTTTTTTTCTTTATTTCTTTCCTTTTTAGTTATTTGAGTACCCACCATACTGGACCATTTTACACTACCACCAATAGTGCACAAGGGTTTCAAGTTTTTCATATCCTCAACTGCACTTGTTATTTTCTGTTTTTTTTTAGATAGTGTACATATTAATCAATGTGTGGTAGTATCTCATTGTACTTTAATATTTTTAGAAAGTGGAAAAGAAGAAAAGTCCATTGTAAACAGGAAGATATATATAAAATATGTTTGATTTACAAAAGTAGAATTTTCCATGTATTAAAAGCTGGTCCTAATGATCACACTGAACTAAACATCTTTTGCTATTGGCCCTTCTGAAATCTAAATCTCCATCTCTATCCAAAAACTTTCAAGCTGTTTACAAACATTTGGGTGTGGCCACAAGGGGGTGTAAAGAGCTGTCCTCTTGTTCTAGACTTCTGCCACTGTATGGAGTAACCCCTTTAAATTGATAAGTGCACACTTATGAAAGCTCTTTTCCTAGCCACTTAACAGGAATAAGAATTTTCATTTCACTGAAGTACTCTTTGTTTCTGAAGAATGTGTTTACAGATTCTCTTATATTTTTCTGGCATGTTTGGCTTCTAGTAGCATAAAAGGCATTCTTAAATCTGATTTAAAAACTAAATTTAATTGTTGCAGCCCTGATGAAATTAGGTATATATTTTAAAGCTAGGTAAATAATTTTATGTTTTTTCTCCAGATGTTGTTGTTCATGGTATAAACAAACAAAAAGTAAAATGCATTTCCCTTCAATTCTTGACTTTGCCAAATGAAGTTTTGGAAAAGTTGTTTTCATATATTATAAAAGCCTAAAGATTAATAAAGTAACAAATATCTATCACTGCTGGCAGAAGATTCTGAGAAAATGGTGGGATAGGAAGCATCAAGAATCTGTCCTCCTATTTAGAGAATAACTGTACTGGCAGAATCTGTCTGATGAACTATTTTGGAACTCTTGAGTCTGTTGAAGGTTTTCAATTTCCAGGGGAAGGCTTGGAAGGTAAATTGTAGTCAATTTCAGCCCTTAGCAGATACCCATACTCCATCCTCCGCTTAGCACCTTGCACACAGCTTGTGGAAGACAGAGTAAAAAGGACTCTGTCTTCTATATGTCAGGGATCTGTACTCTGATAGCTGATTGCTGCTGCTTGTGATCACAGAGGTACCAACAAAGAGGCAGGCAGCCTTTGTTGCAACTCCCCCAGTATTGCAAAATCCTCTTTCTCCAGCTAAAATGACATCAGCAACTTACAGCACCATCACTTTTTTCCTTCATTTTTTGCTTTTTTCCCCTTTCAGGAGCCAGACATTAAAGATTAGGACATTCAAAATCAACTGCATCTGAGGGGATAATTAGAAAGTGACCATGCATGTCCAGGGAAAGTTTCAGAAACTGCCTGAGAAGACACATAAGTTTATACCTTAGTCTGATTCATGGCACAGAGACAGCCTACAACAATTAAAAATAAACAAACAAAAACCAATAACAATAACAAAAAAGTAGTAAACCTTGGAAAAGATGGAGAATCTGATTTCCAGTTATCACATTATTAGATTCAAATGTCCAAAGTTCAACAAAAATATCACAAGTCGTGCAAAAAGACAACAACAAATAATCATGAAAGTATGACACATTCAAAGGGAAAAAAAATAAATCAACAATTTTCCCTGAAAAATACCTAATGAGAGATATACTATAGGAAGACTTTAAAAACAATTGTTTAAGGGTGATAAAAACTAAAGGAAGATGTGGAGGAAGTAAAGAAAGTGATGTGTGAACAAAATGGAAATATTACTAAAGAGGAAACCTAAAAAGAAACCAAGAAGAACTTCTAGAGCTGAAAAGTACAATAACTGAAATTAAAATTTGCCTACATGAATTCAAAGGCAGAATTGAGCAGACAGGAGAATGGATCATCAAACTCAAAGGTAGGACAGTGGAAATGATCAAGTCTGAAGAACAGAAAGGGGAAAAAGACTGGAGAAAAGCAAACAGAGCCTGAAGGACCTGTGGAACACCATTAAGAGGATCAACATCCACATTATAGGGGTCCCAAAAGAAGGAGAGAGAAAGGGAGAAAGAGACCGAAGAAATAATGACTAAAAACTTTACAAATTTGCTGAACAACATGAATATAAATATCCAAGAAATTTTGTGATTAAAAGTAAGATGAACTTGAGAAGTCCCAAACTGCAACACATTATAATCAAACTTTAAAAAGACAAAGAAAGAATTTTTTAATTTATCTTTATTTTTGAAATTAAGAATCTTAAAAGCAGCAATAAAAAAGCAAATTGTCATACACAAGGGATCCTCAATAGGACTTATGACCAGATTTTGCATTGGAAATTTTGGAGTCTAGAAGACAGTGGGACAATATACTCAAAGTGCTAAAAGAAAAGAACCTGCCAACCAAGAATTAATATCTGGCAAAACTTCCCTCTAAAAATGAGAGAATACCTGGCTGGTATGACTCGGTTGGAACATTGTCCCATGCACTAAAGGTTGTGGGTTCGATTCCCAGTCAGGGCACATACCCAGCTTGCAGGTTCAATCCCCAGTTGGGCATGTACAGGAAACAGCCAATTGATGTATCTCTCAATTAAATAAAAGTTGTAGCCCAGTGGCATGGCTCACTGGTTGAGCATTGACCTATGAACAAAGAGATCATGGTTTGATTCCCTATCATTGCACATGCCTGGGTTGCAGGCTCAACCCCCAGTGTGGGGCATGCAGAAGGCAGCTGATCAGTGATTCTTATCATTGATATTTCTATCTCTCTTTCCCTTTCCCTTTCTTTCAGAAATCAATAAAAATACATTTAAAAAATAAAAGGCATAATTAACTTCATTTAAAAAAAAAAGGTACCAAATATTTGCCCATTCTTCTCCATTTCTTGACCCTCCCATTCCAACCCCCAAAATTAGAATCTCATCTTTCTTCAGGAAATATTCAGGGAACTTTAAAAATTAATAAATTTAATATATTTTCCTTTTTGTTATAAGTTATTTGTTTTGGATGAAAGGATAAAAGGCTACTAGGAAAGGTTTTTCTGAACACTTAATTCAAAACTGCTGAGTTCATTAAAAGGTCAAGGGTATTTTTTTTTTCTTATATTCTTATGCTTGTGAGTTTAAACAGTATAAACTAGACTTTTTTTTTTTACCCTGAAACATATATACATGTACATGCATGTGTGTTTGTATACAGGTTATACACACATAAGCATATATTTCAGGGTAAGAAAAATTATGTGTATATATATCCTATATAATAAAAACCTAATATGGTAATTAGACTGAAGAGCAGAACAAACATATGGATGACCTTCTGGCTGCTCGGGCCCACTGGGGCAAGTGGGCTGTGAGGACCTAGCCCCTTGCACAAGTTTTGTGCATAGGGCCACATACACACACACACATAAGCACACACACACGCACACATATGTATGTGTACACTGAGTGGCCAGATTATTATGATCTCTGAACGCATAATAATCTGGCCAGTAGGATATATGTATTAGAGGAGGCATGAATTCGTGCATGGGTGGGGTCCTGCCAGCCTGGCCAGGGGGAGGAGTCATGGGAGGTTTGCCGGCCTGCCTGCTGGTCAAACTCCTGGTTGAGGGGACAATTTGCATATTATCCTTTTATTCTATAGGATATACAATGAGTGGCCAGATTATTACGAGTTCACAGATCATCATAATCTGGCCACTCAGTGTGTGTGCATCTGTGTGTATGTGTGTGTATTAGAGGCCCAGTGCATGAAATTTATGTATGGGAGGGGGTATCCCTCAGCCCAGCTGGCCTGGTCACCTCTAACTGCCCTCCCCTGCAGGCCTTATCCCTACCAACTATCCTCCCCTGCAAGCCTGGTCCCTCCCAAGTGCCTGCCCCTGCAGGCCAGGTTCCCCCCAACTGCTCTCCCCTGCTGGCCTTCTTGTAGTGGCCATCTTTGACCACATGGGGACGGCCATCTTATGTGTTAGAGTGATGGTCAATTTGCATATTACCTCTTATAGATAGATATCTTATAGATATCTGTGAACACATAATAATCTGGCCACTCAGTGTATATCCTATAGAATAAAAGGCAAATTGTCCTCTCAACCAGGGGTTCGTCCAGCAGGCAGGCCGGCCAACTGCCCATGTCTTTTCCCCCTGGCCAGGCTGGCTGGACCCCACTCATGCACGAATTCATGCACTGGGCCTATTTGTATATATGTTTCACTTGTGTATGTTTATCTTTTAAATATATTTTAAAGATTTTTAAAATTGATTTTTAGAGAGAGAGAAAGGGAGAGAGAAATATCAATCAGCTGCTTTCTGTATCTGTAGGCCCCATACCAGGAATCAAACCTGCATATGTCTGACCAGGAATCCAACTGACAACCCTTCGGTATACAGGATGATGCTCAACCAACTGAGCAACACCAGCCAGGAATGTTTTAAATATATTTTAAAAGAAATAGATACTACCAAAAGATTTCCTATTATATCCCAAAAGAACTCTCAATAACCACCATCATCAAATTCCATATCACTTCAACCTTCATATTTAATTATCTCAAAAGATGATGAGTAAACCATCTATCTAATGGGGAATTTTTACAAAGTGAAATTACAGAGCATTTAATAGAACTAGTATGTTGAATATTAGTATTATTTGTAGAATATATTCTTCAGAAAAGAAAGTTCAAAATGTTTTTTATATTTTCACAAGTTGTTAGCGATCAAACTTTCTGAAAAATACGATTTCCCAGGTAAAAGTAAAAATGTATCCCAGAGTAGCATCTATTCTTCAAATTATGATTAAGCAGGAAATGTATATAAATTATAGGCATATAAATGTTTTCAATAATATCTGTGTAATGGCAGGGAATTGGACTATATTGTTGCTATTTTTCTATCTTTATTGTAATATATTTCTATGGATAGAAATTTTAGCTAGTTAGTGTTGATTTTCTTTTTATATATTCAAAGGGGTCAGGAAGAGAAGTGTGGACAACTAGCAGACCAATTAACTAAGAGCAAGAAGATCTGGTTTTAGTTTTGTCTCACCTCTTACTATGCTAAACTTCAGTTTCCTCATTTGTAAAATGAGGACATCTGCCCATCTATCCATAGGATTGTTTAAAAAAAAAAAAAAGCAGCCCAAACCGGTTTGGCTCAGTGGTAGAGCATCGGTCTGCGGACTGAAGGGTCCCAGGTTCGATTCCGGTCAAGGGCATGTACCTTGGTTGCGGGCACGTCCCTGGTAGGGGGTGTGCAAGAGGCAGCTGGTCGATGTATCTCTCTCATCAACGTTTCTAGCTCTCTCTCTCTCTCCCTTCCTCTCTGTAAAATATCAATAAAATATATTTTAAAAAAATAAAATATAAATTTAAAAAAGCAAATAAAATGGCTTATAGGGAGCACCAAATATGTAAAGATATAAAATTATGATACTTTCATTAGTATTTGTCTAAATTCTTTCCCATTTTATTTTACAAACTCAGCCTGATTTCTCTCTCTGCTATGACTGACACCCTTTATATCACATAGATTTAAGATAATTTACTGAGGAAAAACAAGAAGAGAAATTGGCAGACTTTAGTTACCAATAAAGTTCTTGCTTAGTACAAATCTGATGTTAGAAATAGGAGCTTCTCATCTCTGGGTCAGTAGGTCAAATCTGATTCAACCTAAAGTCACAGCCCCTGGGTGCCATTTAGAAAATCCTGTTTAAAGGCACTGATCACCTGTTTTGTCCATTCAATGAATATTTATTAAACAAAAACTCATACTTGCTTCTCTGACCCACTACGATTCCACCATCCTGAGGTAGAAATAATGTATTAATAAACATAACTAGCAGACTATTCTGGTGTTAATTATTCACTGGGAATTTCCCCAAGCTAAGCAGCCATTTGGCAAGAGAAGAAAGAACCTGTTATCAATGACGTAACCCAGACCTAAAACAGCTGTTCTGCTGAAACACCAAACAAAAGTTCAGGAAATTTAGAAGCTGTTTAAAACATATAATTGGTTATGAGCCACCTTTGCTTACAACAATCCTTAGTGTTCTGTGTAAAAATTCTCACCTCATGTTCTAACAGAACTCTCAGCTTCCCTTTTACAGTACATCCAACACTACTGTTACACAGTATTTGTTGTCTGTGCTTGCCAGTTACAACTGAGGGAGGGCTGGGACAATCTATTATTATTATATCCTTGAATTCTTGCACATAGAAGGTACTCAGTAACTTTCCGTAGAAGGAATGAATAAAGAACCATGATTTTCATCTATTTTCAGGCATTGGGGAAGGATCTTTAGCTTCTTTATGCCCATTCCCTCAATTCTGTAATATAAACAATATTTTATAATTTTTCATAAGAATGTGAATATGAAGGTTAAGTGCCTATCATATAGTAAAAGGCACTCAACAAACAGTAACTATTATTAGTATTTTTACTATTACTCCTTTTTATCCATATAAACTGAATTCTTCTCAAAATAGGATTGTAATTTTATGTCCATAATAAACAAATAAATCTTTACAGTACATATTTCAGAAACTTTCGAAACCACTACAGCCTAGTTCTTCATCTAACAAAAAGCAGTCGACATTAAGTTTAAATTCCTTTTTAAATAAGCTAACATATGCCAGGCAGGCCAATTTGGTTGTTTGTTTGTTTGTTTGTTTGTTTGTTTGTTTGTTTTGCTTTGCTTATCTATCCTTCTTAAGAGCTGGAACGTGAAGTTAATGAAATCACTTTTAATATGCAACTGAGTTAAATGTTGATTGTCTTAGGTAGGTTGGAGTGTGAATTCTACATAATACCTTTTTTTAAGTCCTTTGTTGATTTCCATTCACTCTTCAACCCATGACATCTGACTTTTGTTACCTCCACCACCCAAACTGTTGCTCTTATTAAGATTGCCAGTGAATTTTTTGGTCACCATCTTAAATGACACTATTGACCATTCCTTTCTGCAGTTCTCACCTCCTTTGGCTTTCTTATCATTCTTTGCTGGTTCTTTTTATACGTTCTACCCATAGCTGCCCAGTTGGTTTTACTAGCAATTCTTCCCCTGTCCACTTCTTAAAGGCTAATTTCTCCAAGGAAACCATCATTGCCTCTCTTTTACTTTATCATATAGAGGGAAATTTTCAACTTTGGGGGGGGGGGAGGTGGGGGGGGTTAAGTGGAGTCTTATAAATTGTCACTAAAACAAAAAAAGATTTCTGGACCATTGTTCTTAGTTATATAGAAAGAACACTGGTACTAGAGTTAGAAGACCTGTGTTTGTATTGATTGCATGACCTTTAAAAGTGCGTTCATTCTCTTTTTTGTCTTATTTTACTTAGCATAATACCTCTAGGTCCATCCATGTTGTTGCAAATAGTAAGACTCCATCCTTTTTATAGGTATTATTTCATTGTATAAATATACCACATCTTAATCCACTTATCTATGGATGGATACTTAGGTTGCTTCTATATCTTGGCTCTTGTAAATAATGCTGCAAAGAGCTGAAACCAGTTTGGCTTAGTGGATAGAGTGTCGGCTTGCAGACTGAAGAGTCCTGGATTCAATTCTTGTTGAGGGCATGTACCTTGGTTGTGGACACATCCCCAGTGGGGGGGGGGGGGTGCAGGAGGAAGCTGATCGATGTTTCTCTCTCATTGATGTTTCTATCTGTCTCTCTCCCTTCCTCTCTGTAAAACATTGATAAAATATATTTAAAAAAATAATAATGCTGCAAAGAACAAAGGGGAATATATGTCTTTTTGCATTAGAATTTTGGATTTGTTTGGATAAATACCTAGAAGTGGAATCACTGAGTCATATGGTAGTTCTATTTTTAATATTTTTAGAACCTCCATACTGTTTTCCATAGTGGCAGCTCCAGTTGGTGTGGCTTACTTGGTCGGAGTAATGTCCATGCATTGAAGGGCCATGGGTTAATTTCTGGCAAGGGCACATACCCGTGTTGCAGGTTTGATCCCCTGTTGGGAAGTGTATGCAAGGCAACCAACGGATGTTTCTCTCTCTATTCCCTTCCTTCTTCTCTCTCTAAAATCAATCTTTTAAACATTTTAAAGACTGGGGCATTAAGATGTACAAATTTCCAGATATAAAAACAGCCATGGGGATATAAAGTATAGCATAGGGAATAAAGTCAATAATCTATATAATAAAAGCCTAAGCAACCATTATGGTGAATGACCAGAATGACTGGTTGCTATAAAGCTCACTGACCACCAGGGGCAGACACTCAACACAGGAGCTGCCTCCCGGTGGTCAGTGTGCTCCCAGAGGGGAAGTGCTGCTCAGCCAGAAGCCGAGCTCATGGCTGGCAAGCGCAGTGGTGGTCGCAGGAGCCTCTCCTACCTCCACAGCAGTGCTAAGGAGGTAGGAGCTGAACAGTAAGGAGCAAGGGCTCCCGGACGGCGAGAGGGATGTCTGCCTGCCAACTTAGGCCTGTTCCCCATGAGAGAGAATAGGCCAGGTTGAGGGGGACACTCACACCCCCCTTGCTCAGTGCATGAATTTCATGCGCTAGGCCTCTAGTATTATAATAACTGTATGGTGTCAAATAGGTACTGGTCTTGTTGAGCTGATCACTTTGTAGGTTGTGTGGATGTCTAATCACTGTGTTGTACACCTGAAACTAGCATGGTGTTGTGTGTAAACTATAATTGAAATTATTATTTTTATTTTTAAAGTACATTCATTCTTTGAGACTCACTTTACTCTTTAAAAAAACTAAATGCATATTGTGAGGCATAAATAATATATACATCTGAAAATAACCTCAAATTTGTAGGCAAAGTACTATTGTATAATATTATATCACAGTGGTACTTTATCAATAGTGAATGTTATTTTAGTTCTTCTCATGTCAGCTTGTAGCAGAACATTTTCCTGAGATAAGAGAATTCAGAAGTTTTGTGAGAGGGAATAGAAAAGTCTTTTAAAAATTTTTAAATTAATTTCTCTTCTAATTATTTAATGTACTCATTTTGTTAGGGATGCTTATCAACCATAAATAGTTTTCCAGCTTTGGGCTTAAATCATGGTGAGAAGGGGAATTATAAACAAACCATTTTATGAAGTCTCTAGAAAAGGACAGAAAAGTCAAAGCTGAAGTAACTGCTTTAGAGGAAATGTCTATGTAAGAATAAATCAGAGGAACTGATCTTTTCTCTTTTTGTGTTAGACATCATAAAGCAAGTGTTTAAATAGTAATTAGACTATCAAACCTAATTATTATTTTCTGTAAGCATACTAGGTCCTTAAATATCTGAAACCAATTGATATCCCTACTAAGATTCTTAGACAAAATATGAACTAGAAGTTTTTGCTTTGGGTTTTTCCCCCAAAGTTTTATTATAAAAGAAGTAAACATGCAGATAAGTTAAGGATTGTACAGTACACATCCCTCTTGGGTTTACAGTTAACATTTTGCTTACTGTAGTGGCTTTATCAGATATCTACTCATTTATCCATCCCTGGGCTAGAAGTTTTTAAGCAGGAAAAATGTTTTATTTAACCTTCTTCATATATCTCATTTAGCAATCTTAAGAAATAAAAAAAGTTCAATGCTTTACAAGCTATAATTTTAACATTTTAAATAAATTTAACGTTAAATAAAAATATACCATATGTATAATATAAAAATATGAATGGGAAGATAATTGTCAAATTCAGAAGAATAGTTATATGTGCAGATGGTGGGAAAGGGCTCATAGAGAAGTTCACAGTGGTCTTCAACTCTGTGTGTGACTTTATTGATTTCAGGGAGAGGAAGAAAGAAAGAGAGAGAGAAATATCCATTTGTTCCAATTATTTATGCATTCATTGATTGATTCTTGTATGTGCCCTGACCGGGGATTGAACTCACAACCTTGGCATATCGGGACAACACTCTAACTAACTGAACTACCTGGCCAGTGCCTTCAATTGTAATGTTTTATTAAATTCTGAAGAGTAAAACATTAGTACATAATATTACATCTGTTGAATTATTTGGCAGTTTGTTATCCTGTCCATTCTTTGCTATATGTTTGAAATATTCCACAATTGAAAATTAAAGGAAAGCTTTACTACTTAGTTGTCTTTTCCCTGGCAAAGTGCTTTTCACTTCACTTAAGATCCTTTGTTCAGTCAGCCTTCCAACTGAGGTGGATTGAATAGAATCTGACAGCACCTTATCTTTTCTCAGTTAGTTTGATGTACTAACTAAAAGAATGACAGAGTGCACCCTTTCTATCAAGGATTGAGGAGTATAACTTTTGCTTACTTCTTGATTTTGCTTAAGAGAGAGAGAGAGAGAGAGAGAGAGAGAGAGAGAGAGAGAGAGAGAGAGGACACTTCCTGTATTATACTTAAATTCCTTGAAGCTATTTTACATGGTTGTAGAAAAAGTGTATAATTGTGTTAAGTATGTAATTTTCCATGTTCACCTGCTTTCAGAGAATAAAGACATGGAAAGTGAAATATGGCCAGGGAAGCTGATACATGAAAACTTGGAGAGATAATGATGCTGCTCAGCCAGAGCCTGGAAACTTGACCAGCCTAAACAAACTACATAGAACTAAATTGCTTGTGAAAGAGCTGAATCAATCCTGCTGTGATTTGAACTTTTGGCTCCTGAAAGTCTAGGGCAAGCTTGAAAATAAAAATAAAGCCCTTCCTACAGGGTTGTGTTCCAGACCATTTACTGGATTCTCTGTATGAAGGAGGCATCTACCCAAAAAGCAAGAGGCAGCAGGAAAAATCTCAGGCAGTGAAAAAGAATCTTAGGGGTCTCTTCCTATTCCAGGTGTGGGGTGAGCTTGCAGGGGGAGAGAACTTCCATCATTAATTAATGTGTTGATTCCTTCAGGAAATATTTACCTAAAGCCCAAAGAAAAAATATAGTGGGATGTGACATAAAGTATCAACCAACCAGAGTATATTTAGTGCTTATGACTTGCTAAGCATTTATATATATATGCCTCCTTCATGAAGTAAGATGCTATGTAAAAAAAAAGTCTAGGAGAACAAAAAAAAATCTAAATATATAAAAGCCTAAGAGACCGAATGACTGGTTGACTGGTCACTATGACATGCACTGACCACCAGGGGGCAGACATTCAACACAGGAGCTGCCCCCGGTGGTCAGTGAGCTCCCACAGCGGGAGTGCCACTAAGCTGATCAATGGGCACCAGATGCTGCCCAACTCATGGCTGGTTAGCGCAGCTGTGGTGGCAGGAGCCTCTCCTGCCTCCAGCAGCGCCACTGAGCAGAGCAGTGGGCCGGGATGAGTGGGAGCAGGCAGAGCCCCACTGGACTAGAGCTCTTCCCGGGCCACCTGCTGCTTTGTGCACTACTATGGGGCTCGGGCCAAAACTGGCAGTCTGACATCCCCCCAGGGGTCCTGGATTGCAGGAGGGCACAGGCCAGGCCAAGGGACCCCACTGGTGCACAAATCCATGCACTGAGCCTCTAGTTTATAAATATAAGTGCTTTAAAAAGTATCTGTAGTGGATATTAGTTTTAAATGCTGAGTTCTGAGGGGTATGCTAGCAAGAGGATGGCATACAACAGCCAAAAATCATCTTACTGCTATATTTAACATTGGGTTAGGTTCCTGTTATTGCCAGGGCCTGCTAGACATAGCGAGGATGAAATAGAGGGGAAACCAACAGGTGCAGTGAGGTGGGCATTTTTAAGATTTCCAGGATTTCTTCCTTTTGGCAGTAGATTTTTCCAGACTTAACTGTTCTGTAATGAACCTCCATCATCATAGAGACAGTGTAAGAAAACAGGTTCTGGAGCCAGAATTACTGGCTGGGTTTGAAATAGTGCTGTATAACCTTAGTCAAGTTACTTAACCTCTCTGAGCTTTATAAAGATAATAATAGAATCATAAGGTTGTGAGAATTGGATACTACATGTAAACTCTTCCAACCAGCTGAGCCACCCAGTTGGGGTTAATGTGTATTTCTTAAGGGTAGCTATTATATTAATGTATGCATATGAAAAGAAAATTTCTGGAAATATTAACAATTATCCCTGTGAGTAGGATGCTGGAAAGAAGAGTGACTTTTTATTTTACCTTTCTGAATACTGAGGGTGGGAGGTGGGGGTAGGGGGAAGAAGAGGAGTAATCATTCCCCAGGTGTTACTTATGTTACTTATACTTAAAAAAAAACAAAAACTAGTTTTTAAAAGTTTAGAGTGGGGATTAAATGGTTAAATGTTTTATAAGGTGTGTTGGATGTGAAAAGTGATCTATAAATGCCTATTATTTTTACTAAACAATAGAGCACACGGCTTTTGTAACCTGAAGACAGCAGCATTTCAGCATCTCTTCCCACTGGAGCATATGGTGGTTAAGACCATGGGGGATGGATGAATGCCTTAGAGACTGCTTCTCATGGGGTTGATATGCAATCTTTTTAGTATTCCCCATTGCTCTTATGGTGGAAAGTTCCATGGAAGGGAGTGGACGGGCTCAGTGACATTGTTCCATCCAGTGTTTAAAACTATTGTCAGGTATTCTTTTAAATAAAACGATTAGCCACATGGTGATTGCAAAACATGATTGCTTCTAAGAGCCTTTGTTTACAGGGTTTGGTTTATTGTATTGTATGAAGAGTGCCTTTGACTAAGCGTAGTGAGATACCTCTTGGTGCTGTCTGGACAA
The DNA here is from genome assembly GCA_963924515.1 of Vespertilio murinus. Classification (NCBI taxonomy): domain Eukaryota; kingdom Metazoa; phylum Chordata; class Mammalia; order Chiroptera; family Vespertilionidae; genus Vespertilio; species Vespertilio murinus. The sequence goes on along the minus strand of OZ004718.1, from coordinate 31,755,113 downwards.
GTTTAAAAATTAGGGGTGTTATCTTGAGAGTTTTATCCTAGTGTTTTACAGACTAACAAGAGATAGAATGTTTTGCTACTCCAGGTAACAGGGTTTTTGTTTTGTAATTCTTTAAAGTGTTTTTTCCCTTTTGACACTCGGGGGATTAATTTACTATTTATTTCTCTAGTCACACCCTTAGAAAAAAATAAAATAAAATAAATCGCCCTGGTGGGTTTGCCTCTGTGGTTAGAGTGTTGGTCTGCAGGCTGAAGGGTTACAGGTTCTACTCCTGGTCAAGGACACAGACCTCCTTGGTTGCATCAACCTATGAACCAGAAGTTCAAGATTCAATTCCCAGTCAGGGCACATGCCTGGGTTGCGGGCTCGATCCCCAGTGTGGGGTGTGCAGGAGGCAGAAAATCAATGGTTCTCTCATTGTTATTTCTATCTCTCTCTCCCTCTCCTTTTCTCTCTGAAATCAATAAAAAGATATATTTTTAAAAATAGATCTTCTGATTGGTATAATAATTTTTCCTTTTAACTAGGTATGTGCATTTTTAAGCCTAACCCAAGGATATGTTTTGTTTGTTTGTTTGCTTGTTTTGTTTTAAAGATTTTTAGAGAGAGAGAAGAAGAGAGAGAGAGAGAGAAATTGATGTGAGAGAAATATACATTGGTTGCCTCTTGAACACACCCCAACTGAGGATCAAACCCCCAACCTGGGTATGTGCTGTGACTGGGAATTTGCTGCACCAGATAGCCAAGGCTTAGGTGGGTGTCCTATGCACTGAAGGGTTGCTAGCTCCATTCTAGTGTGGGCTCAATCCCCGTTGGGTGGTTAAATTTCAAGAATTTAACTTGAAAAGCTTTTGAAAAAGCCTGGATGAGGGTGTTAAAATAGTCTCCTTAGCTGAGCAGGGTAGTGTAAGAGGCAGCCAATGAATATTTCGTTCTCTCATCAATGTTGCTCGCTCTCTCTCTCTCTCTCTCAAAAATCAATTTTTAAAATATTTAAAAATATGTTTAATGGTTTAAAGGTAATTCTATAAAAATTTACTTGGTCATAGCTAATGCTGTCAAGTGCCAAATTAACACTTTAGAATATTCATATGTCTGAGCCTTGAAAGGGTCAGCAAATGATATGACAAAATTAATTTCAAATCTAACTCAAGCAACATTGTAAAGAAATGCAGCAATTTTCTTCAGGAAACTGTGCAGAGAAAAGCTCCTTCTGACTTCTGGGGAGTAGAAAACTAGCTTAGTGTATTTCATGCTGCTCAATCTAATTTGGAATCCTTTTTGAAGTCCTAGATGCTTGGGTACAGAGAGCTTGCTCCATAGAGCCTCGTTTCCTGACAGTGGAGAGTAAAGAATTAAATTGAGCTGAAACTAAATTGATTGACATTTTGACATTGTAAAGAGTGTGAAAATAAAGGAAATTTTTCAACTTTTTCAAACAGGCAGTAGTAGAAAGAACTATTTCCTTAAAGGTATCTCAGTTTGCAAAGATGATTTAATTCTGTTCTTTAAAAACTGAGAGGCATATTCTAGCACTTTCCCAATTTCTTATATTACAGTTCAAAGCAAGAATTTAACTTGAAAAGCTTTTGAAAAAGCCTGGATGAGGGTGTTAAAATAGTCTCCTTAGCTGAGCAGGCACTGACAGAGGTCTTTTGAGGGAAAACAAAGGACTATGCACTTCTGGGATGTCACTATAGGAATCTATTTATAAAAGACAAGTATACATATTTATGAAATCTTTATCTCTACTGTTTTTAAATGTGAGAGAGATTAAGTGTGAATTGAGTAAGATACATTTCCTGCTGACTTTCTTTTTAATATGTTCTTATCGATTTGGAGAGGGAGAAATAACGGGAGAAGCATCCATGAGAGATCTATCAGTTAGTTGGGCATGCTTGTGTACTGAAGGGTTGCTGGTTAATTCTACTGTGCCCATAGGGTGTCGATGCTCAACCACTAAGCAACACTGACTGGGCAGGCCTACTGACTTCTTTTTCAGACAGATTCAGATGATTACCATGTCATCTTCTTTCCTAAAAGACATCATTTAATGTTGACTTCAATAAAATCTCATCTCTGCTATGTCATGAAAGGAACTGGACCCATCACCTTAACAGTGCTATTTACTAGTAAATAGCCTGCTGCCTTTAAAAAAAAAAAATCACTGCAGGAGGTTATAATAAATTACAGCCTGGAAGAAGTCTTTAAAACTGGCAACTTTGCCAGATATTTAAAGCAATTTATTTTGGGGTGTATCAGCAGATTTTTTTTTTCTTACCCTGCATTTGAGTGCCTGCTGACGCAGCCAGAACAAATTTTTCAAACATTTTCCTTCCTGGGGATGGATGAAGATAATGATGCACTGGACTCCAAGATCCAGACCTTTCACTAACTCTTCACTCACCAACTGGTTCCTTCCTATGACCGGAACTGCAGGAACCTTAGATATCTATTTCCAGTATCTATTTCCAGTATGAGTTTGCCATATTTCTAGTCCCTCAGTGCCTTGGTAACAAGTTTTATGGAAGGATCAACTAACTGAAGAATAATTCTAGTTTTAGACACTGAATTTATAGTTTGGATTATTTCATTACTAGCATATTGAAAATTGCCAGACTTCCCAATAGGAAAAGATATCTGAAAGTTTATATTTAAAAATACACATTTCTTCTTGATTTTAGCATATGTTGAGTCTTATGGTGACTTTTTTTCTAATTTTAGTCTCTTCTCTCTTATAATTGGATAGTGAAATTGTGTTTTTTTTAAATTATCATTAATTTTTGGCTCTGGAATCACTAAGGCAGCTTTAATGATATACATTTTAATCAAGTATTCAGAAAAGCTAAGCATACTGGTGCCTAAAAATATTTGTCCTGATGAGATTAGAAGGAGAAGAGATAAGGAAGCTAACTTTTTATTGAGTGCCTCCATGGGGGCAGCCTCTTTTGTAAGCCACTACATTACATGTACGGTAGGAGAGAGAGAAGATTCTCATTTTACAAGAGCTGGTCCATAGTCAGGTGAAAGGCACTGCTCAGTGAGTTGTTAGGAACACGATAAAGGTTTAAAGGCTTAAACTCACGAAGGCCTCACAGATTGGGGGGCAAGGCCCTAGATCAGGAGTCTTAAAACTGGAGTTCCTATCAGAGTGACATCAAACAAGGTCAACTGGCTTGACTTTGAATTTTTACACATCTGTAAGTAAGAGGATATAATCTCTAGCTTGTCTTCCTTTCGAGATTGTTTGGCACAAAACTAGTATAATTCCCGAGCATGGCTGCACATTGGAGTCACCTGGGGAGCTTTGACAAATGCTGACATCTAGATTCCAACCTCAAGAGATTATTACGACTTGGTTGGTCTTGGGTGAAGTGATTATTGGGCGTTCTTAAATCTCCACAGGAGATTCTCGAGTGCAGCTAAGGTTGTGAAATCTTTGGTTTGGAAGATGGTTAGGAAAGCGTTTTGTAAATCTATTTACAAAGGTTAGCAGACTGTGGTGATTTTTTCCATCATAATTTCAACTGTTTTGTTTTTTTTGTTTTGTTTTTTAAATCCAGCTAGGGGGTTAGAGAACAACCAAAGGATTTACATGCATGCATATTAGCATAACCAATGGACACAGACACTGGCGTTGGGGCCTTGCCTGGCCTGGGAAGGGATGAGAAAGGGGGTCAATTGCGAGAAAAGGAGACATTATAAAATTTTAGACAATAAAAGTATTAAATTTAATTTTAAGAAATCCAGCTAATCTCTGGATTTCCCCATCCTTTAGCACATAGGAAGCCGTTAATAAATTGTCACATTTGTTAACGAGCAGCCTTTTAAAATTTTAAAGTCATCTGAAAAATGGGGTTTGTTTGAGATTCAATGTGTAGAGCCTGTTAAAGGGAACTTTCTGTTGAAACATTCCCAAGAAATGTGAGAGCCTTTCTTGCCCACCCCCGTCTCGCTTCACTACTTCACCCAAGTCGCGGTCTTTTGGGGGATGACCCTTGTCCCCCCAGGCCCGACGCCCGCAGCGGGATCCGGGGAGCGCCACGAACTCTGGGGCGGGGCGCAGGCGGGATGGACCCGGCGGGCGGGCGCGGAGGGTCGGCCCAGCCGGCGCCCCGCCCCGGACGCGGGTTGGGGCGGGCTGCTGGCTGCGCCCGGCCGCCCGGATTCCGCTGCCGAGCCCCGGGGCTGCGGTGGCTGCCTCCGCCAGACCCGGCGGTCCCAGCTCGGCCGCCGGGAGCCCGCGCTGTCCGCGCCTCCGGCCGGGCAGATCCCAACGCGATCGCCCCGTGCCCGAGCCGGGCCGAGGCCAGGATGCGGACCTGAAAGCCTTGAGCCGGCCTCATGACCCTGAGCACGTTGACTCGCGAAAGGAAGGCGCCTCCCTCCTGCACCTGCAGCCTCAGTGGCCCCGACATGATCCCCTACTTCTCTGCCAACGCGGTCATCTCGCAAAACGCCATCAACCAGCTGTGAGTACACCGCGCGCCCTCCTGCCCTCCGCTAACGCTCGGAAAGTTTGCGTTTTAGCAGTCGCTTTCCCCAACCAACATCCTGGGGAGCAAACAAGCAAGCGAGGGCGAAATTGCAGCCTGCGTTCTTGGCGGTCTCGGGGCGTCCAGGGAGGACAGCGGGGTGGAGGTGTGGGGTAATCTTGCAGACAGAAAGTGTCCAGGAGTGGGGGTGGGTGAACGGACAGAAGAATCCTTTGCGATAATTTCTGGTAAACTTTGAGGGTATCTGCAAGCGGGGTCTTCTCGGGGAAGTTGTTTGGTGACCGATTGACAGGCGAGCCATATGGCACTCTGGAGACTGAAGGTGAAGGGCGGTGTGTGTCTTCTCAACAGCAGCCGGAAATGCTCGGGCTCCCAGCGGGTCTTGCTGGTGATCAAGCGCCCGTGTTTGTTGTTTTGGTTTTTGTTTCAAATAAGTTTTCATGTGACCATATGTTTCTGTTGTAAGTCGTTCACACAAAGAAAGGCAGTTTATTCTTCACTCCCGCTGGTTGTAGTCTGGAATTATTTCAAAAACGGGATTTCAGTAGTTTGGCTGGTTGTTGTTTTTTTGTCTTCCCCTGTAGTAGTTAGTACGTGCTCACAACCCAAGCCTGCATGCAAAGCTTCATTCACTAAAGTGCAAGATTCAGGCGCTTCTTTGTGACTGTTTTTGAAGTCTCTAGAGTTTTCTTTCCTTTAAATTTGTGGCTTAGCCATTTTTGAGAACTGGGGGCTGAAGCTGAATCTCACCTCGCAATTATAAAGCGCAAAGCAAAGGAACCCCATCTATTCAAGCCGCATCCTCAAACCAGTGGAGTGGTGTGTTACGTTAGACAGCAGGAGTTTGGTCTTAGCAGTGCGTTTGCACTCACTCCAGAGTGGCTTCGGGAAAGTCGCCTGCTGAGGGTGCACAACTCCTGGAACTTAAGTAAGGATGTGTCTTCCTCCCAGGTCACCCTTGAGGGACTTCTTAATTGAATGTCCAACAACAGAAACTTTCCCTTATTTCTTATTAAAGATCCCAACAATGGCATGTAAAGTGATTTGTAAATAATCTTACATTTATTTTATTATTTTAATTAGTGGTTTGCCCTTCTATCAAAGCAAACTAAACTCATTTGAGTTTCAGCTTTTCCCCTTTGTGTAGATTTCATGGTGGAGCTGCTAAAAAATAGCCCCCACCAAAAACAACAACAACAACACAGTTCTTTTACTGCTCTACTGTAAACTCCACAGAATTAAATCAGCTGTTTACTTGTGTTTTCCTTTAAAAAAAAAAAAAAGGATACGTATGGAATGACGAAGAAGAAAAGGAGTAAATAATCTGAAACTGGACAACCAATCTCAAAATAATAGTGTCAACAATATTTCAGGAATGAAAAAAGTAGTGGGAGCAACTCACATGTCCATCCATGGATGAATGGATAAACAAAATATGATTATAATACAAGTATCTCTTACTTAGTCTTTAAAAGGAAGGAAATTCTGACAAATGCTATAGCATGGATTAACTTTAAAGACATGATTCCAAGTGGAAAAAAAAAAGCCATAACAAAGGGAAAATGCCATATGATTCCACATGTATGAGGTTGCTGGAGTAGTCTGGTTGCCAGGGTTTTGGGGAGGAGGAATAGAGGAAGGTTTGTGTTAAATAGGTACAAAGTTTCATTTGAGGAAGAAGAAAAAGTTTTGGGGATGATTGCATAACAATGCGAATTATTTAATGCTGCTGAACTATACACTTAAAAATGGTTAAAAGGCAAATTTTGTTATGTATGAGCAACTACAGTTTTAATGAAGATCAAATAGGCCACACATTCTCTAGAGCAGGGGTGGGCCATACAAGATCTTAGAAATCATTTTGTCTAGCCCTGCCAAGGCATAAGGGGTGAGTTAGTTAAAGGTTTGACCAAATGTAGCAAGCTGATTTTTAAGCAGAGCATGCTGGTGCCTTCTTTTCTTCCCTCGAGGCGCATACCTTTGCTTTCTCCTAAGCTCTAAGGGCCCTTCTCTTGCCTCTCTAACTTGTTTTCTGAGCCCACGCAGACCAGCTGGCACATTTCTTCCACAGCTCACTTCTACCTCTGTGACTTTCTAAGTAAACTTTTGTTTGTATTTGAGTCTTGGCTATGGATTCTTTCTTAGCCACAACTCAAGTACCAAGATTGCTGAACAAAGGTCTAACATCTGGTGCCCTTTTGCCACTAGCACATCCAGGCTCCACTCCCTCCAACTTGTTGTATCCCCTGGAAGCCTTACCAGACTGCATTGCCTGGACATGCTGTTAGCTGCCTTTCAACTGCATTCACCCAGTGGGAAGTAAGAGAGAAAAAGAAAAAAGATTAAGCAAAATTTAAAAATCAGAGCTTATAAGCTTTTAGTAGCAGCAGGGGGTGGGAGGAGTTTTTAGTCTTGCTTCCTAGTGTAATCAAATAAGTCCAGATTTCTTTGGGTAAGTCATTTGACTTCAGTTCTTCCACTATAAAATGAGAATACAGTGATACCTACCCCCAAAAGATCATAAGACACTATAACACTTTGCAAACTACAAATTCCTGCACACAAACAATGAGTTAATTGAAATTAAACAATACCTAATAACTGCCATTTATTGATTGCTCATTACTGTGCTACTAGTTTAATGTATATTATCTTGTTTAATCATCACAGCAATCATGTAAACTTCTTTGTTCTATTTTCAGATAATGAAGCTGAGGGTTAGAGAAGTTAAGCTATTGTTCAAGGCCACAAAGCAAGTAAATGACAAAACTTGCTTTAGAATCCTGATCTGTTTCTTGGGCAGGTGCTATTAACCACTATAAAAATGATATTCTGTCATTGTAGTGCAAGGTAACTTACACTCTTAGGAATCTTTAACTGGTGACATCTTCAATTTACTAGTAAAAAATATATTTGCTATACTAAGACTTTCGATGCTAAGGTAGACAGTCTTTTAAAGAATTTGCAAAATATTTCTCTTTTATTTTTGTCTCTTGCAACTTTTTTTTCTTAAAAGAGACAAATATCCTAATATTCACTTTTTCTAAAATGTATTTTATTAGTTTTGCTTTAGTCATCATTTTTATTGTCTACTTCATCATTATTTAAAAATCTCTAGGGGTCATTCTGAATACTATCCCAAATTTTGTTAAGTTAAACATTTTTGGCACCTTATGCAGAAGTTCTTAATTTGGGGTCCATGGTCACCTATAATTCTATGGACTGGCTTCAGAAACTCCTTAAGATTATATGAAAATAATGGGTAGATAAATACATGTTAAAAATCAGATTCTCAAAGTAATGTGATCTCATAAAACGTTAAGAATCTCTTTCCTAAAGGGAAGCTCTTTCTAAGGCCTAATATCATAACACTCAACTGGTGTGAGCATTTCTCTGTGGTACCAAATATATAAATAGCAAAGACTAGTGGGAGCAACTAAAAGATTAAGATTTAGAGTTCTAAGAGAAGACTGACTCAAAAAGTTTTAAGTGTGTATGTAGGGAAGGGGGTACTTGGACACATGAATACTATTAGCTCAGTGGTTCTCTCTTCATTGCTGAGGACCCCTCATAAGAGATTTTTTTCCTTCTCTTGTTTGCTACCTCAGATTTGCTGTGGGTTTAGAAGCCATGTAACAAGTCCCGTGAGAATTGTGTCAGAGCAAAAAGGTCAGAATGGGATCCTAAAGACTCTGCTATGGAGAAAGCGCATGACCTTTAGAATATGGCCTTTGGATACTTACATTGGTGATTTCACAGGCTCTTTCTAGTTCCTTGACTTTTAACTGTTATGTACCGTATAGTTGAAAATAGAGAATAACTGAGGTTTTACTGTATCTTATTGGGAATTACATTATCATTATTAGATTAAGATGTCTCCTTGCCATTCTATACAACTCACCAAATATGTGTAACTTTTTATGTATTATTGAAGATATTAAGTGATTGGATTCACTTCAAAAACAAAGTATAGCTACTGTCATGAGTGTTAGTTCTACTAGAGAAAAAAAAATGTGAGCAACCCAGAGCATCATCTAATCAGACTCAAAGTCTTGAATCACACCCCTCAAATGATCGTGAAAAGCTTCATTTCCTTTAAGAGTCTACACATACTTTTTAATAAAAACAGAATTCTGAATTTTTGAAAAATATAGAAGCCTATGTTATTTTTAGAGCCAACATCAATCCCTTAGAAATGGTCACTAAGCAATAGGCCAAGGCTTTTGTAGTGTTGTTATATGCTAAACAAATAGCTGATCAAAAGATAGGTAGCTATTTTTGTGTCCTAAAAAGTTCAGGAAAAGATCGAGAATTATTAGGTAAAATGCTGGCAAAACCTAACATTAAAAGTGTTCCCATTATGAAAACCTGTTCAAAAGTGTTGAGACTTGCCCTAGCCAATTTGGCTCAGTGGATAGAACGACAGCCTAAGGACTGAAAGGTCCTGGGTTCGATTCCTGTCAAGGGCACATACTGCAGCTGATCAATGGTTCTCTCTCATCATTGATATTTCTCTTTTTCTCTGAAATCAATAAAAAATATATTTTTTAAAGTGTTGAAACTTAAATGATTAGGACATTTCTTGATTTTTTTTAACGAGGTTAGCTTGAGCTTTTTGTCCTTGACCTAAAATGTTTATTGTTTTATATATGAATTTGACTTCCTAGCTTGAAGTCTGACCTCAAACTCAGCAAAAGAGGAGTATATCAAGATGATTATCCAAAAATGTATCTTTTAATGAAATTGAAAGGTGAGAACAGTTTTATTTTTATTGAATTAGTAATGGTACTAGTGCTCTATAGTTATCCAAGTGAATTCAGTTTTGCTCTATATTTATCCAAGTGATTTCACATGTGCTCACCTCTGAGTTTAAACTTGCATCTGAATCACCTAGTGTCTTATGAAAACATAAATTCCTGCCCCACACCCCCAGAGTTCCTGATTCTCTAGTTCTGGGTGAGGCTGGAAAAGATGCTGCTAATGATGTTGGACAAGTTATCATCACGTTTTACAGAGTAAAAAAACTAAAAAAATATTAAAATAGTCAAGTTAATATTTTGATGGTTGTTTTTTGCACGATTGTTGTTGTTGGTATAGCTAAACTAGAACCAGCATTTCCTGTCTCCCAATTCAGAGCTCTTACAATCAGTCTGCACTTGAAGTTCTGATATATATATCTTTATATACATACTAGAGGCCCAGTGCACAAATTCGTGCACCAGTGGGGTCCCTCTGCCTGGCCTGCAAGGATCAGGCCAAAACTGGCTCTCCGACATCCCCCAAGGGGTCCTGGATTGTGAGAGGGCACAGGTCAGCCCAAGGGACCCCACCTGTGAACAAATCCATGCACCAGGCCTCTAGTATGCATATAAGATCTTCGGTTAATCTCTTCCTGCCCTTCCCCCACTCCCTTCCTTCTAAAATTCATCAGTCTGTTCCATATTTTCATGCCTGTGGTTTCCACTCTGCATTGAGTGTCTCCCCTGGTGGTCAGCATGAGTCATAACTACCAGTCAGACAATTGAACAGTCGTTCAGTCAGCCGGTTGCTTAGGCTTTTACATATATATATAGATAGGAACATTTCTTTAGGTAAATTTCTAGCAGTGGAATTTCTGGGTCTAATGTTATGTATAGGTTATATATTTGATACATACTGCCAAATTGCCTTCTGAAAAGGCTTTGCCAATTTGCTGTTACCAGTTGTAAGAGTATATCTTTCCCTGTATCTTCACCAACCCTGGTAATAGTAATGATGACATTAAATAGCAGTTATTTTTTTACTGTGTGCCAGGCATTGTTTCATTATCTCATTCTCTCTTCCTAACAACTTATGAGTTAGACATCATTCTCCATTAGAGATGAGAGACACAGAGATGTTGAGTAACTTGTCTAAAATTATAGTCAGGATGGAAACACAAACACAGTCTGACTCCAGGATTCCTACTCTTAAATACTTCTCTATTCGCAAATCCGTATTACTATAGAAGTGTAGCATCCTTTTATATTTGTATTGGTCTTCTTCATTTTTTTGCTATAATTTGCATGTTTGTACTTAATAATCATTTTTCTATTGGTATTTGTTTTTTATGTATTTTGCATTTTCTGAATATGTGGGGGAAATCATTTTTACAAGCTTATTGTATGTCTTTTAATTTTGCATCTTGTTATAAAGGGTTTTAATTTTTATGCAGTAAAATGTGTTAACATTTATGATTTCAGAATTTTGTATCTTGCTTTAAAAAACCCTTTCCACCCACTCCAAGGATTATAAAAGTTTTCTTTCACATTTTTTCTATACTTTTAAAATATTTCACTCCGTAAAACATCTGAACTTTTCTTTATAGTGTGAAGTAGAAATCTAACTACCTTTCTTCAAAATGCATAATCAATTATTTAATACAATTTAGTCCATTCTCACTTCACTGATTTGAAATGCTACAAATATTGTATATTAGCCCTGACTGGTTTGGCTCAGTAGATAGAGCATCGGCCTTAGACTGAAGGGTCCCTGGTTTGATTCTGGTCAAGGGCATGTATCTTGGTTGTGGGCACATCTCCATAGGGGGTGGTCAGGAGGCAGCTGATCAATGTTTCTAACTCTCTATCCCTCTCCCTTCCTCTGTGTAAAAAATCAATAAAATATATATTTTTTAAAATTTTTAAAATATTATATATTAAACTCTAACAGATATTTGGGGTCTTCATCTATACTATTAAGTCTTGTTAATATGTTTTCTGTCCATATACTAATACCATACTGTTTTACTTAGCATAGATTTAGTGGTTATTTTGATATCTTGTATGTCAAGGCCTACCTAATTTTTTTTATGTGCTAGTTATTCTTATTTTATTTTCCAGATAAGTCTTAGAAACAGCTTGTCAATTTTTACTTTTGAAAATCCTCTTGGGGCCCTGGCTGGTATGGCTCAGTTGGTTGGGTATCATCCCATGCACTAGGACAGTGGTCGGCAAACTCATTAGTCAGCAGAGCCAAATATCAACAGTACAACAGTTGAAATTTCTTTTGAGAGCCAAATTTTTTAAACTTAAACTTCTTCTAACACCACTTCTTCAAAATACACTTGCCCAGGCTGTGGTATTTTTGTGGAAGAGCCACACTCAAGGGGCCAAAGAGCTGATGTGGCTCGCGAGCCGCAGTTTGCCAACCATGGCACTAGGAGGTTGCTGGTTCAATTCCCTATCAGGGCTTGATCCCCAGTAGGGGCATGAAGAAAGCAGCCAATCAATCAATAGACGTTACCCTCTCACATTGATATTTCTCTCTCCTCCCTTCCTCTCTCTCTAAAAAAAATCAATAAGCTACTCTTTTAAAAATATACATATTTTTATTGATTTCAGAGAGGAAAGAAGAGGGAGAGAGAGACAGAAACATCAATGATGAGAGAGAATCATAGACCAGCTGCTTCCTGCATGCCCCCAACTGGAGATCATGCACCCAACCCGGGCATGTGCCCTGACTGGAGATAGGACAACAACCTTGGCAGATCAGGACGAGGCTCAAAGGTTTCCTTAAACCAGTGGTTGCCAATCTTTCGGACTTCACAGACCACCAGTCTAACCAACTGTACTACCAGGCCAGAATGTGGAATATATACTTTAAAGAGTGATCAAATAAGTTTACAACTATTGAATTTTCTAGATGTTATATAGCCTTCAAATATCAAGGAAGGGTTAATGATCCTTTGTCATAGTGTAAAGATGCATTTGTGTTTTCATTAGCGGTGGTGATAACTTTGTGTGGCTGTGTGCACCCTTGTGCTTGTTTGAAGTCAATGCAGCAGTAATTGGCTTGGAACTGAAGGGCGGAGGGGGAAAGCTCTCAACTTTGGCCCTATTGGAACCACCTTTAACCAAGTTAACTGAAGAGTAAATGTGCACAATGACGATGAACAAGAACGGTGAGGTTGTGATGTGCTCAAGTCAGATTTTCTTTGTGATAAATCTAGAGTGTATTTAAAAAAAAAAAAAGCATTGCTCTTTGACTTGTGTGTTCACCTGTAAGCACTCCTTAAATTGGGGAGTTTCTTTAGACTTACTTGGAGAAACCACTGCCCAAAGTCAAATAACGGGATGCTATCCTTCATTCTTTGTTCTAACAACTATAGGCCTTGGAGTAATAGAGAGGCTCAAACTTCTACAGATTATCTTGCTCATATTTCTTCTTAGGTCTCTCCAGTAAATGTGAGTCCTTTTGATTGTCATATGTTAAACTACTTAGGGCTAAAGGAGAGTGGTGTACATGCAATCACATTAATGTTTCTGAATTTCTAAGGTGACAGAAAAAATAATTATCCTAACTACTTTAAGTTAGGGTTAGTTTTCATTGTTGAATGACACAGGATGTTGCTGCCCTAACATAATTAGAGTTTAACTTGAAGAAATGTGCTAAGAACATGTTTAGGTGTTCCTGTGATTTGGAAGGGATGTAGCAAATGATATATAAAGAGACACCAAAGGGCAAGTTTGGACTCACTTCCTCTTTGTAGGTTGTGCAAGTTCAGTGACTTTTGTTTTCCGAAATTATCTGTTTTTAGAGGGTGTGACCCTTCTTTTAGTAATCTAAAGGATTTGGCATTAGTTATGTATATAAAGCAACAGAATTCAAAGGCTTGAATTACTCAAAGAAAAACCTCAGTGTAAACCTATTTGAGAGTATGTGTTTTTTAAGTTGTAACATTTCATTTAACAGATATAGAAGATGTAGAATTATTTTATTTTTTTGGCAACCAGCTAGATGGTTCAAATTATTACGTATGTTTGGAAATAATATCTGTCTCATTTCAGAGAATTGTGGAGATCAAATGAAATTGGTTAAAAGAAAAAAAACAATAAAAGTTTCTGATGTGATTGTTACTTTACCATCTTACTTAACATTCCTTGATAAAAAGCCATACACATATTTATGATCCATAATGGGACATTTCAAGCCCTGAGAATTTTAATTGTGGACTTTATATTGCTTGTCTTCTGTGGTGTCTGTATTCTTAAAAGTTTATGCTACAGACTCTTCTGTTTGCAACCCAAGGAACACTTTAGCAATCTTCAACACCTCAGCAAAAGGCTGATCAGGTTTATGAGCTCAGCTTTTGTTTGTCTCATCTCTGCTGTTCTCTGAATTTTGTGTAATAAAAGCCAGTTGATCACCATGAGGGATTAATTATATGAGAATGTTTCTGATTTTTCTTAACTAATTTAAAATAAGTATCACATAAGCAAAAAAAATCATTTTTTTAAGCAAAGAATTCTTAGATACCATTTTTGGGGGACTCTACTGTGTCCCAGGTACCTTAGATTATTATTTCCCCAAAGTTAACATTCTCAGTCCCAAAATTTTTAACTTCCTATTATTTTAATCACCTTTATTTTTGTGAGAAGCTTTATTTTGAGAAATTGGGGCATCAATGGGGGATGTAAATTATCAGTGAATTTTCCTTCCTAGGAGATGAATATAATAGATTCAAACAACGTATGAAACTGTACTTCGTTAACATCCCTTTCACCAATTTGGTATAGAACATTCTATCAACTCCACCTCTGTGATGTTCATCTTCCCCAATAAAATATTATACTCAGTTCCTTAAATATCCTATTTCCTAAGTACTAATCTCTCTAAAAATACTTCAAAGGTCTCTTGGGTCACATATTCAGAATCTTACTTGTCATTTGTTCTTGTAGCTAATAGTCATAGTCTGATGTTTAGAATAAAACAGACTTGAGTTCCAATAAGAGTTTCACCACCTATATATAGACTGTACAACCTTGAATATGTTACACTAGATGCCTGGTGCACGATATTTGTGCACTGATGGAGGGTCCCCTCAGCCCAGCCTGCACCCTCTTGCAGTCTGGGAGCCCTCAGAGGATGTTCAACTGAGTAGATCAAGCCAAAACCGGCTCTCCAACATCCCCCAAGGGGTCCCAGATTGTGAGAGGGAGCAGTCCAGGCTGAGGGACCCCACCCATGCATGATTGGGGTGGGAGGGACCAAGAGAGGGCTCCAGGATGTGTCCGTCCTGTCTAGCTCAGTCCCAGCCAGATCCCAGCAGCAAGTTAACCTATTGGTTGGAGCATCTGCCCCCTGGTGGTCAGTGCATGTCATAGCGAGCGGTTGAGCTGCCTCAGCAGATCATTAGCATAATAAGCTTTTATTATATATGATGATAACTACCATAAGCCTTTCTTGTCAATAAAATGGAGCCAATAATACCTTTGAGGATTACATGTAATGTTTGTGAAGACTAAGAATATGTACTCAAAAAAGTTTAGTTAATATTTTTGTTCTTTTGACATGAACCAAAGTATAGTAGAAAAAATTAGAATACAGAGTGGTATGCCAATCTGATGGTAAAAATTCTATCATTTGCATCATTGTCATAATTTCACCTATTCTGGGCAAAAGGTGGAAGATACAAAGGAATACAGGATGGTTCCTGCAGTCGGGATACTCAGTCTGTTGAGGATCTAACACAAGGTCAATAAAAGGATAAATATGAGCATAATTTAGCACATGCTAAGTGCCAGAGGAAAGGTGAAGGTAGTGCTTGAGGTGTTCAGAGAACGAAAGGTCTTGTAAATGAGCCAATTACTGAAGGCTTTATTAGGAGTAGGATTTGAGCTGGGACTCTGATCTTTATTTCTGGCCCTCTTCAATGTCTTGACTTGTATAAACACAGGTAAAGAGTACTTCAGTGGTGAGTGGAAAGGAAGAACTAATATGGCATATGTTAAGACCCTATTATAAATAATTAGTTTTTGATGAATGACTTCTATTAACCATTTGTGATAAGAAGGGAATCTTTTATACACCAGTGATGTTCTTTAGGAAATTGCTATGATCATATTTTTGATATATGGCGGAATTTTTATGAAGTTTTTTATTATTGAGTTACCCTCTGAGTACACAGCACAGTAAGCAGCATTTGCAGATTTTACATAGCTTATTTAGGAAGGCTGCCAACTTTACAAGGCTGTTATTGAATCAGTACCAGTGGCTGGGAGCACAATATGAAATCCCCATAGGCAATATAAGAACAGAAATAATTAAACTATCTGCTGGTGGCTTTATGATTCATAAAAGAAGGAAAGAAAGCACAATCAAGTAATTCAAAGCAAAACTTCTTTCTCTGCTTCCTCCAGGTGCTTAGCTCTAGATAGTATTACATCAGCATCATGTGGTAGGCAAGCTGGTTCCCATGGTACCGAGGGCTTGTAATATTTACAGTGGAGAGAGCTATAAGGGGAGGTGTGTGCCAATTGCTATTTTTCCTTGTTCGTATTGACTTGGCTACCAGTTTAGTGGCCAAGTTGCCAATTAATGGCTTAACTTATTTAGTGTCCTCTAAGTAATGTATAACTCCTTAGTTTATAAGTCAAATAAATATACATGGAAGCCATCCTAGTGGACATGGGGAACTTTTACACACATCAGTTAATAAAAATCAAGAACTGTATAAGTGCAGGTTACATTAAGCCCAAACAATAGTTTAATGATGTTGATTCAAAGAAGAGTTGCTATAACTACTAAAAATTTAGCCGATTGTGATTTATTACTTTCCTACACTGAGAGAAATCGCAAATTGAGACTACGTAAGAGAAACTTAGAAACCTAAGTATTTCTGTTTAGTGAGTCTAATGAAGTAAATTTAAACCCAGTATAATTTTTTTTTCAAAATTAGAGAAAAACTGAAGATTGTAGACTGGCTAGTTATATCTCTGTAATTTAAAGATTAAAAGCCATTGTTGTTTTAGTCATACTTTTTTCTTAACCTACTGGGAAGTTCTTGAGTGTATCTGTTAAGAACCCACTATAGTCCTGGCTGTTAATGAGTTGGGGCTTGTTCACTTCTGTTGCTCTTCTGTGGTCAGTCTCAGTTATCATGCCTGAGGTTCACTATACCCATGCTACTGGAATTCTCTTTGTTTTTTGCCATTTTAGATGCTTGGAGAAATTCTCAGTAAGACCGTATGCCTCGTTTGTCAGAAAAAGAGAATGTGTTTTAAGCTTTTTAAAAAATAACCTCTAAAAAAATAATAATAATAACCTCTAGTCTCTTTCTCAGTTGAAATAAAAATCAACAAACAAATATTGAATACCAATGCACTTCTTTATGGCAATCTTACAAACCACCTAGGGGGAATTTCCAAATAGAGAATCCCTTTTGCTTTAAAAAGCTGTCTGCTTTATACACAGTAAAGTTGATAATATCTCATTCTTTACCACCCACTCAGCTTAAAAGTGAACTTGTCCTGGGTGATGTTTTTGTTTATGGAACTGGTCTTATTGGTAATTAAAAATCAGCAAAGCAAAAAGTATTGATTATTTTTTAATATTTATAGGTAATGCATGTTTATTATAGAAAAACCAGAAAACATTGTTGCATTACTCCTCCCCACAAAAGGCATTATTCTTATTCTTGTCTCTCAGATATTTACTGTTATCACCATCCAGAATTTTTCTATGTATGTGTATACCTTTAAAAATGGGATTGTCCTCTATCTACTGCCTTGTAATCAAATTTTTTTTTACTTGGCATGTTGGGAGCATCCTGCCATTGTCCTCAAATGCATTATTTATATATTTTTTAAAGAGTTGTTTGTTTTTCACAGAACTGACTTAAGTTAGGCCCTATTGTTGCATATTTAAATTATGTCCACTTTTCTGCAGTTGTAAACAAAGCCTTACTGAAATGAATGACTATCCTTGTACCTAAATCTTTGCACATGTCCCTATAAGAGTAATAGCATATATCAAAGCTCAATTCTGAGATTGCTAGACAAAGGGTATACATATTTCTAGTTTTTTGATACAGATTGCTAGTTTGTTCACCAGAAATGTTGTACCAGTCTACATTCCTGCCAACAATTTTAGTAATTCATTTTCATAGTACTCCTGAAATGATAAAAGTAAAATCAAGATAAATGTTTTTATCCTTTAATTCATACAGACTACTTGGAGAACTTAGAAGAGTTGTTCCTCATTTGTCTTTCCTATGAAGAACCTATTTCATACCTAAACACTGATGGAAAATACTTTAATTTGTAAGCTATTTTGAATAGAACTAGTGGAAAGATGAAATAATAGTATATTGATAAGATGAAGAAACTAATTATCCAGAGGTGGTAGTGACTATATAAGTAGTGCTTATGAATTTAGCTTTGCTCCCCATGTTTTCATTTTATTCTAAAATCATCCCCATTTTTTACTTAGAGAATTTTAGACCCAAAAGGTAAGCAAACAGACTTAATCTAGGGTCCTGCAGCAAATTAATTTAGACCTTGTACAGCATTTCATTGTTTTCTGTTTAGGAAGTGTTAAGCAACACTGAGATTTCTCATAGGGCCATCTTACTAAGCATACTGAAATTTAAAAAGATAAACACATTAATTTGTTAATGCTTGTGATTATACTTATGAGATTAGCATTTCCTGATCCTATTTATAAGAAGTAGTGGGTATATTTCTCAAAGTTGAGGAGATTAATACATCAGGGAATAAGCTGTTTCAATTCTTGAAACAAAAGTTTTCATCTTTGAGACCGAGTGAATATTGAACATAAGAGAAAGAAGAGCGTGTTTCTTGAAGTTGTTAAGAAATCTTACTTTGAATGTCACCAGCAGATCTAAACAGTAGCCAGAGGAGCTCTGGTGGACTTAAATTTTAAAAGGACAAAGAAAAAAGAAAAAAGATGTGAAGGAGTGTTAGAGTCCAGGCCACAGTTCAGTGACTTGTTGTCTTCCTTTATCTGAAACTGAGCTGCTTCCTTAATGAAGGTGTGTGTTTAAATCAGGGGCAGAGAAAGTGTTTTTGGGTGTAGTGTCACCTTTTGTGGTGGCAGCAGTCCTAGACATGCTGCTGGAACACAGAGGATGCGTTGAGCACCTTCTCATCAGATGGTATCTCTGTTGGCTGCTCATCTCTTTTACATAGCAAGCCTTTGTTCACTGGAGGGCAGACCTCGCTGGGTTGGCCCGTCCAGTACCGACAGAGACTGAAGGTGACTGATAAGGAGTCCAAAGGTCAAAAGGGACTAGTGTGGGTTAGTCTGACTTTAAGTGGAAAGGGCATATTTTTGGCCTGCAGACCCCCAAAAACTGAATTGCTGCCTGGGAAATGTTCAATTCAAATCCACCAGCTGTCTCTGCAGTCAGCAGGAGCAGAAAAGAAACAACACATTACTTAACTGGTGTGATTTAATTGAATTGGGTTGTTAGAGATTTCACTCCAGAGATGCTTTCTGTGGCAGTGTCATTTGCTTACTGTGAGATGGCATATAACAAATAAAAAAACAAAGATACTCCATAATCACTGGGGTATTTTGTTGCGTTTCAGAACGGAGAGTCAATTAGATTTGATTCAAGTATTTCATTTACTAACTGGCCTGTTATTAGAATGTGATGGAACACAAAATAGGAAAAGGCAAATAACATTTGCATTTCTAATTTGGGCTACTGCTTTTTAATTAAATTGGCTTTACTAAGGCCCAACTGGTGTGGCTCAATGGTTAATCATCGATCTATGATCCAGGAGGTCACAGTTCGATTTCTGGTCAGGGTACATGCCTGGGTTGCGGGCTCTCTCTCCTCACTGATGTTTCTATCTTTCTCTCCCTCTCCCTTCCTCTCTGAAATCAATAAAAATATTTTTTGTAAAAAAATAAAATAATATAATGGCTTTACTAAGTATTTTGCTAATTTTAGAATTCAAGTACTACAAATATGTGATTATTAACCTGATTAAAAGTCTCCTTTTTAGTATCTGCTTTAAGTTAGCAGTGGTCTTTACATACAGTTACTGAGACTATAAGCTGTTGCCCTTGTCCTGTAGTGGAAAGATTGTGAGCTACATAATTTGCAGGGCCCAGTGCAAAATGAAAATGTGGAGTCCCTTGTTAAAAAAAGATTTAAAATTTTCAAGACAGCAACAGCAGAGCCTCAAACCAAGTGCAGGGCCCTTCCAGTCCCTGGTTGTGGGACTGCACAGACCACACACCCATGAAGCTGGTCCTGACTGTGGGGTGTGCAGTTAAATAGACCTGAAGTCTATCAGAGCTTTGCTACTTACTCACTTGTATTTTTGTGAATCTGTTTTCTCTTTCCATTCTTTATCTTCCTATTCTATCTTTTCTTATTCTATTCTGTCCTCTCACTGAAGTTGGAGGCTCTACTGCAAGAATGGGAATATGTATACTTCTGCCCATAGTCCATTTGAGCACATTCTGGAATAATATTTCCTCCCACTTGGCCAGCGGAACAAACAAGATTAGGATTTCTTTAAGTAAAGGTAATAATTTACTTCACTAAAAATACAAATTACAGTTTAAAAAGTGCTTTCACAATTAATATGGCATTTGGTGCAAACAATTAATTACACTTTTGAGGCAATATTGTCCCTCTCCTTTTATAGATTAAGGAAATTAAGCCTGAGAGAAGTTAAGAAAATTTCTTAATGTCAACCAGCTATAATTGAAGTTTAAGCCTTTCTCTCCTAATGCTGTGCTTTCTCACTACTTATTCTGCCTCTGTAGTCCTATAAGAACAAGGATACGGTAACAGAATAACTTGCTTTCTCAAGATCCATTTTACAGAATTTTCTGCCAATTTTCCAAGAATAACTGCTAGGACATAATAAATATTTGAAATAAGTTTTTACTTCTAGTATGTCCTACAACTTTTGCAATCATACTTGTAGTAATATTTTAGCATTGTTTTAAAGGAAAAGAGATTGATGTTCAGAGATTAAATGACTTGTTCAAGGTTATTATTAAGTGCAAGAGCAGTGACTGAAATCCAAATCCTCTTTATATCCCATGCTTTTATACTATGCTATGTTTACCTCTGATTTCATATCTCTACTTAGTAAATATCTATGCACTCATTTATTGATCACCAGTGTTCTAGGCACTGGGAATGAATAAGTGATCCAAAAAAAAAGCATTTCAGCTTTTAGAACTTACATTTCAGGATGTAAATAAATTATTATAAATAACCAGCTGTTGTTATGGCTATAAAGAAAAAATAAATTAGGACAAAAAGATGGAAAGTAAGCTGGGAGTGAGAGGTTACTATTATTACCAGAAAAGAGACCTGGCTCTAGTAGGTCTGCCTAGGGGTGGGTTCTTAACTTCATGCAGGAAAGTTTTCACTACACACGTCCAGGTTCATGGTAGAGGATGTTTATTAAAGCTGGTGACAGTGAAACAAGGAAGGGCCTAGGTCACAGAGGTGGGCAAACTTTTTGACTGGAGGGCCACAATGGGTTCTTAAACTGGACCGGAGGGCCGGAACAAAAGCAACCTGGCCATGCTGGCACTCTCATCCTGGGCTGCTGGTGAAGGAGCGGAGGGGAGAGCAAGAGAACCCTCCGCTCTTTCAGCTCCAAGGGCCAGATAGAACGGCCGAACAGGCCGGATCCGGCTTGCCCAAGGTTGCACAGATAAGAAAAGGACTAGGTGGGGAAATGAGCCTAGGCTGGGCTGCTTTAAGGGGACATATGTAAAAAAATTCAGCAAGAAAAATTTAATTAAAGAAAAGAGCCGAACCAGTTGGCTCAATGGATAGAGCGTCTGTCTGTGGACTGAAGGGTCCCGGGTTCAATTCCAGTCAAGGGCATATACATTGGTTGTGGGCATATCCCCAGTAGGGGGTGTGCAGGGGGCAGCTGGCCGATGTTTCTCTCTCATCGAGGGTTCTATTTTTCTATCCCTCTTCCTTCCTCTCTAAAAAATTAGTAAAATATATATTTTTTTAAAAAGAAAAAAAAAGAAGAGAAAAAGGGGGCCTTGGGACAGGTTTAGGGATTTGCTGGGGGCAAACTGCTGCTGCCCATTGCTGCTCTGGTTGCAAGCTTCCTAGGTTCTTTAAAGTTTAGGAGATGTATGCTTGTGGGGTAGGGAAGGAAAGGGGAAAGGGGAAGGTTCGGGGGTATGCCTGGGAGAGGGAGTTTGAGCAAGGACTTTGTTTTGAGGGGTTTTAACTGTTGGGAGTTTAGAGGAGGTCTTAGGAGAGTATCTCAACAGAATATTCATTAGTTTTATGTTTAGGTGCCAAAAGGAAATTTATTCCCTTAATTTCATCTGTCCCTGGATATGGTTGGTAAATGGTATTAATTGGATTCCTGGTATCTATCCTCCTGAGTAGGGTTCTTTAAGCTATTTACTTACTGGTTGAGGAGAAGAGCAACTCATTTACTCTTAAGTGTCCTAGGGTTAGGGAAGATAGGACTTACTATGGCTGCAACACAGCAAACTGTGTTTAACTATATGTCTCAGTTTTCCTATTCTGCTTGTCCTGGCTTCCTAGCCTTTCTCACTATGTTAGAGAAAATGGTTAGGAACCAAACTGACATGTAGATACTTGGTATAAATGTATAAATCAATGTTTAAGTATAGCAAGTACAATTGTTTAAGTAAACAATATGAGCCCATTGCATTTATGGATATAATGGCAATAATAGATGAGGATTGTTAACTGCTATAAACATTAACCTTTGTAATAATAGTTAAACATCGCATTTAATCTCTTTTCCCTTGTAACGTGTTATAAAATCATCAGATCAGTAAAGCTTTATATTTAGTCATTTCCTTCTTGCTGAATCACTTGCCACATAAAGTAATGCTTAATGTTTTGGTGATCTTAGATTTGTTACACTCTTAGAAAATCAGTACTATAATGGCATCGTACAGGAAATGGCATGCTCTGGGTAGCTATTAAAATTTCTATAGTATCTGCAATAAAATATATTTTTTTTAAAAATTTCTAGAGTATCCGACAAGTTTAGGAAATGTAAAATCTTATTTGCTAGTCAGATTAATTTTAATGAATTTCAGAATCTTGTTCAAAATCCATTATTGTACTGATATTCTGTTATATGTAGTATTGTAGGACTTTATAGTAAATGAACCTTCACCTAATGCTTAGAAATCTGTATAATATACACATGCTTATTGTAACAGGGAGAGAAAGATTGGCAGTATGATGGAACAGGTAGGTAGAAGATATTTTCATAAGATTTGCATTTTGTGTGCTTTAGAATGGGAGAGGCCAAAGTATTAGATCCTTACAAAGTCCTAACCCTTATCTAATTCATGTGTGTTTCCTCTGGTTTCAAAGTTAAATGCAAGCATCCATCATTTGGTGTTGTTTACCTCTTGTTAGAGCTGCATTGTTATCTGCTAAAAGATGAGGGGGTAGTGTGGAGAGGCTGTTAATTCCCAGCTGCCACGGTTTTTGGTAGGGAAATTATCCGGTTCCTTTAATCCGAAGTTTTATATTAAAGTTCATGAATACAATAATATCATATGCAAAAGTGGGTTTATGTATGATTAGCACTTTTTTTTTTCTTTCTTTCTGGAGGAAAAGTCCATAAGTTCCATCAAATTCTCAAAGGAATCTAATGACCTTCCCTCTTACCACCAAATTAAGAACCTGGATTAGACTGTTTTAGGGATTTGATTTAGAAATTAAGTAAACTCCTTTTAAGTTTAAGTTTTTGAGATTCATTTATCCATTTTTAAACAAGCATTCATGATTTCCCCATGTTGTAAGATTTTTGAGCTAACATTTTTCTCTCTATCAAGAAGGATTATGCAACCTTTTGAATGCTCTCTCTTGTAATAATCTTGGGGTTGATATTCTAAGAATGGTATTTGCATAAGGAAAACCAGAAATATTACTGTAAAGCCTGAATATTTGTGTACTCAGCAAATAGTTAGGACCTATGTGATGAGTGCAGAAAGAAGCAATATTGTGGTAAAGTATTCCTGGTGCTTTGAACCAGGAAGATGAAAATGGCTAAAAGTACTTTGAAGAAACAGTTGTGAGAGAAATTAGGAGAATTTTTTAAAATATATATTTTATTGATATTTTACAGTGAGGAAGGGAGAGAGATAGCTAGAAACGTCGACGAGAGAGAAGCATCGATCAGCTGCCTCTTGCACACCCCCTGCCAGGGATGTGCCCGCAACCAAGGTACATGCCCTTGACCGGAATCAAACCCGGGACCTTTCAGCCTGCAGACCGACGCTCTACCACTGAGCCAAACCGGTTTCGGCAGGATAATTTTTTATTGCATTTGATCCAGATACTTACTAAATTAATTATAAAGAGCTTGTTGGAGGGTTTGAAGACCATTGCCCAGGGCTTAGACATTTATGGAATGAAGCTGCTATTTAAATCGGTTGTGCATTGAGGGTAAAGAATTCTTCAACTCTTTAAACTATTCTTTACTATTAAGATCAACTTCTGCAACTTACCATCTATAGTTATGAATTATCAGAAATGTGAGCAGTCAAGTCATCTGTGCCTTTTTGCTTTCTTGCTCTCTCATATTTTATATAGACATAGATATAGATAGATAGATAGATAGATAGACAGATAGATATAGATATAGATATAGATATAGATAGGTATAGGTATAGGTATAGGAATAGGTAGAGGTATAGGTATAGATACTGAGTGGCCAGATTATTATGATCTTTGAACGCATAATAATCTGGCCACTCAGTGTATATCCTTTATAATAAAAGGCTAATATTCAAATTGTCCCCTCAACCAGGAGTTTGACCAGCAGGCAGGTTGGCAAACCTTCCATGTCCCCTCCTCCTGGCCAGGCTGGCAGGACCCCACCCATGCACAAATTCATGCACCAGTCCTTTAATACACACACACACACACACACACACACACACACACACACACTGAGTGGGCAGATTATTATGCATTCAGAGATCATAGATCATAATAATCTGGCCACTCAGTGTGTGTGTGTGTGTGTGTGTGTGTGTGTGTGTGTGTGTGTGTATACCTTAACCCAACAACTGATTGCTCTGGAGGAAAAAATCTGGGTTTTACTATAAAACTCAAACCAGTTTATGTCTCTTAGAAATAATTAAACACCCCCATTTAAAAAAAAATTTTAAAAACCTTATTTATCTTAGAATTCATAATTTTTATCTTTATTTTCTTCCTCTTCCTAAAGAACCCCTTTCAGCAATTCATATAATTCTGGTTTGGTGGTGATGAACTCCATTAGCTTTTTTTTATTTGTGAAGCTCTTTATCTGGCCTTCGATTCTGAGTGATAGCTTTGCTGGGTAGAGTATTTTTGGCTGTAGGTTTTTGCTAGTCATCACCTTGAATATTTCTTGCCATTCCTATCTGGCCTGCATGGTTTCTGTTGAGAAATCAGCTGACAATCGTATGGGTGCTCCTTTATAGGTAACTACCTGCTTTTCTCTTGATGCTTTTAATATTCTCCTTTGTCTTTTGCTCTTGGAATTTTAATTATGATGTGTCTTAGTGTGTTCCTCTTTGGATTCCTTTTGTATGGGGTTCTGTGTCTCTGTACCTTAGGCTTTTACAACTCCTCTGATTTTCTTTTCTTTTCTTTTTTTAAAATATATTTTATTTTAAAAAATAAATATATTTTTTACAGAGAGGAAGAGAGAGGGATAGAGAGCCAGAAACATCAATGAGAGAGAATCATCAGATCAACTGCCTCCTGCACAACCCCCACTGGAGATGTGCCCACAACTAAGGTTCATGCCCTTTACCGGAATCGAACCCAGGACCCTTCAGTCTGCAGGCTGGCGCTCTATCCACTGAGCCAAACCGGTTTCAGCAGCTCCTCTGATTTTCTTTCTGGTTTTCTCTTCTAGTTGTAGAATTTCCAGTCAGTCAATTTTCCTATAGTTCTGGATAATGTCCATTTTGTTTTTTAGTTGTTTTTTTGTTTGTTTGTTTGTTTTTTGAAATTGTTGTGTGAGGCTGCAGTTAGGCGTTTACCTGTGCCGCCATCTTGGTTTCTCTCTGGTAATCATTTAAATGTCACTGTAGAAATGTTAAAATATATTATGAATGATGAGAAGAAACAACATTCAGAATGCTGCCTTTTTAGCATTAACTGTTAATCTGAAAAAATATAAAGCAGATTCCATAAGCCTCTTCAGTGACATTAGAAAAACTTTGGGAAAACATCCAACATCTGCTTATCTTTATTTCTGTGGAAATGTTCATAATTGCAATGTGCAGTTTCCTTTGAATGAAGATAAACAGATTTGTATTTGTTATACTGTGTTTCAGAAGTATGTTTATCACATTCTTTAAATGTATTTAATTTTTTCTTCTCACAGTTGGAGAGGTACCAAAAACATCTGATTGTTATTAGGGCTTTCTTAGCTTTCTCTCAAGGGCAACTATATTATTCTTTAAGACAATTTCGCTTCCAGATTTAAGGACCACTTAGGTCATGGGTTCACCCAGGCAAGTTCCACCATCACCTGCACTGCCATGTCCCTGATTCAGTTCAGTGCTATCTTTATTATAAAATTCATGTTCTATTAGCCTTTGCTGGGTGATTGGTCTGGACACTGCTTGAGGACTCTACCCAGTCAGACTTTGATGCATTTGGTATCATGGTGATTCCTGGTTGAAAATCTGTTTGTTCCAGTTCCCATGAGACCAAACTGCTGAACATTTTACCCTGTTGACCTGGGCAGCCCTTTGTCTCTGGCTAAGTCATGGAAGGCCTCCCCGGCAGATGAGTTCCCTCTAAGATATTAACTGCTTTGCTTTAGTCATGACAAAGCTGGAGTTATGTGCGATAGAGATTGTTCTGTGCATACTAGCAATTATACAGCTATCCAGAATGAAATAAATTGAGTATTGACTGTTCTGTTGTTTGCCAAGGAGTGCATCAATACATGTATTGTTAGTCTCTTTCCCCCTCAGCTATGATCCTAAATCTAGGACTGAGTCTCCTATCTTTAATGGAGTAGGCATACTTGGTCTAAATATAGCAAGGTGTATACTTGGCTAATATGGAGAAAGACAGTAGGATGACCTTAGCTGATCTTCATTACCAGTGTTCCAATTTTATTTAAAGAAATAGGGACACTATTCCAGTTTCACTTCCAACTTGAGATATTCTTTCCAGCTGCTTAGCTTCCTTAGGTAAAGAGTTTTCTGTAATAAACCAAAAAAACTGTTTTAAAAGCTAAAGCAAAATCACATCTGAAAGAAACCAATAGTTCATTCCATATGAAAGCATACGTAGAGGGTGGTTTATTTTTCTGTTTCATTGGCCAAAAGTTAGCATTTATTTAGAATGTAAAAGGTAAAGCCCAAGGTTCATGTACTTTCAAATAATAACTTGCATTTATATAATCCTTGCTACTTTTTAGAAAGCTTAAACAAACTTTGTCTACTAAAACGAAGGGATATTTTATACCTATGCATGTGAGAAAGGTAGATATAACTAATCCTGTTTTACAGTTGAAAAAACTCACATAGAGAGAAGCAAAATGACTTTCTAAAGAGCTCAGTGCCGCAGTAATATGGCTAATGCAGGTGATCCACTACACCACCCTTTGGCGCAGGCAGTCATCTTTTACCCTCTTTTTTATGAATATAAAACTACCCAAAGCAGCCTTCCCATCCCTTTATTTTTCAATTGACCAACACCAGAGTGGGGGATGGATAGGACCTTTTTTGCCCTAGAAAAAGATTTTCCAGTGGCAGCAGGAATCCAGTGAACAAATTAACCATTTGGTTACTGAAATAAAACTATAGGGTTTAACAGTCACATTTGCAGAGCAGCCTGGCCCATTGTGATATATATAACCTTTAGAGACCTTCTTTGAGAGTTATCTCTTCCGCTATGAAAAACCTAATTGGTATTTTTTTATAATACTGTAGAAATATGATGATCTCATCTTGAATTTATGGAGTGCTTTTAAGGTTCTTAGTAGTAATCTCCTTTACCAAGCTTAAGAATTTATAACATTATATGCAGAAATTGAGATCTGATTCATTTGTGGCAGAGTAAGAACTCCAGGTCATCTGACTGTCAGTTCCATGCTTTTTCCTCTCCATTTTTACATGTTTCCCTGCAGCAGGTGAGATACTAACCTCTTTTGTAAATAAAGAATCCGTCTAACATGATAAAACTGACTGAGAGTCACCTTGCCATAGGTATAGTGGGATTAGAAAACCCTGGTCATTTGAGTCCCAGCCAAGAATGTATTTACTATTTACTGCCTCCCCCAAATCAATGAAAATGTGATCTGAGAACTGATAGTTTATTTGTGGAAAGGATTGGAACAGCCACCTTATATTTTTCATCGTGTTTTACTCTAGCATCTTGTGTAGTATATCCCATTTGTAGGAGAGAAGTATCAAATGTAGTTGCTTGTTATAACTTCACTGTGCTATATACAGTAAATATATCTTATTCTCCAGAATTACCCTATTTCTCTCCTATATGGATAGCCTATACTATAAATTCACCTTTACTATAAATTATTTTAAAATTATCCAGCATCTGTTTTACACAACCACTGATTTTAGAGATGGGAAAATTATCTATGAGAATTATCTTATAGATACTCTATATAATAAAAGACTAATCTACAGCTCAACCGAACAGCAGAATAACCAGTCACTATGATGTCACTGACCACCAGGGTGCAGATGCTCAATGCAGAAGCTGCCCTCAGTGGCCAGTGTGCTCCCACAGGGGAAGCTCCACTCAGCCAGAAGCTCTTAGCTAGGCTCACGGCTGGTAGTGCAGCGGCGGTGGCGGGAGCCTCTCCCACCTCTGCAGCAGTGCTAAGGATGTCCGACTGACAGCTTGGTCCCATCAGACATTTCCTGAGGACTCCCAGACTACTGCGAAAGAACACAGGCCGGGCTGAGGGACACACCCCACCCTGAGTGCACAGATTTCATGCACTGGGCCTCTAGTTCTTTAATAATAGGTATTAATTGATCTTAGGAGAGGAGGGGAGGAGGGAGAGAAAGAGGAAGGGAGAGAAATATCCATCATTTGTTTGCTTTCTGCATGCGGCCCAACAGGGATTGAACCCTTCACTCAGGTATGTGCCCTGACCAGGAATCAAACCTGACACCTTTTGGTATATGGATGACACTCAACCAACTGAGCCACACCAGCTAGGGTTGGGTAACTTAATTTGACTGAGCACTAGAGAGATTTAGCATTACCTGCTTAGCAATTCTTTACCAATGCTCTTTTGGTGAAGTTGGCCTCTTGTTTCTAATTCATCTTTTACTAGTAACTGTTCCGACAATAAGTTTGTGTTCTTTATGACTGGTTTAAAATGGTGGTTTCAACCCTTAGTTGCATTATCTTTCATTTAACTTGACCCCTGGCTATATCATCAGTATATTGTCATATCCGTTGAATAGGGGATAAGGAAGGAGGGAAGTCTTTTGTGTAAAAGCATTCTCTACAGCTGTTCTTCCGTGATGCTGGAAGCTTGGTGCCTGGCAGGAAATGATACAGACACGTGTGATAACAGAGTGACCGGAGGAAGAACTGCCTGCAAGAGTGCCTGCTTGTCAGGAGGACTGGCTGTAAGCTGGCAGACAGGTTAAGGCAGATTTCATCTGCAAAGCTAAGGGTTAGCAAAGTATAACTTAAAAATTATAGCTGGTAGGGAGGGAAAAAATTGTTTTGAGAAAAGTTTGGGCAAAAGCAGATGGTATGAAAGTTAATAGCCATGTAAATAAATAGACTTCTTCTGACCCTCCTGCCTAAGAGTCTGAAAGCATTGGAATTTGGTGTGTGTTTTTTAAAGAGGTGGGGGGGGGGTGCTGTCTGAAGAGTCAGGAGGTGCAAGGTGAAAGAATTATTTGAGTGCAAGGAAGTTGTACATAACAAGGCTTTTCTCACTCAGGTTTTTCTTACAATTAAAATTTCTTTATGGGAAAATTTCCATCTGTACCAGAAAATAAACTAGACAAATATCCCCCAAGTATCTGTCTTTTCTTTATTCCCATTAGCTCATCTCAGACCACCCTATTCCTTTGCCTGGATTACTCAAGTAACATCTATCCCTCTATTTCTAAGTCTGAACCCCTTCCAACCCATTCTCCAAACCGTAGTTAGTGGAAATGCAAACTTTGGATCTCTGTTATCCTCAAGATAAAGTTCAAATTCTCTAGCATATCATATGAGACCCTTCAGATCTGTACCCTGCTTACGTCTCCTTATCTTTACTGTGTCCCTTCCTTCACTTTCACCATGCAGTAAGATAATATTAGTTTGTGTAGCTTTGTCCCAACACATTTTTGTAAACCTACAGATTATCAGCTCCATTGTCATGTTCGAAGTAAGGGGAGCTTATATAGGACCTAGAAGAGGCTACTATGACTGAGCAAGAGGTATTTAGAATGTTTTGTAGGTGACTCACCCGGAAGGCAGATGTAGGACAGTAACACATACAACACACCCAACTTCTCAGAAAAAGGAAGTTCAAGACAGGACACCAGATAGAACTTTGTGAGAACTTTGCAAGTAAGTTGAAAGTTCTGCCGAAACCGGTTTGGCTCAGTGGATAGAGCGTCGGTCTGCGGACTGAAAGGTCCCAGGTTCGATTCCGGTCAAGGGCATGTACATTGGTTGCGGGCACATCCCCAGTAGGGGCTGTGCAAGAGGCAGCTGGTCGATGTCTCTCTCTCTCATCGACGTTTCTAACTCTCTGTCCCTCTACCTTCCTCTCTGTGAAAAATCAATAAAATATATTTTTTTTAAAAAAAGAAAGTTCTTTCTGCCAGTAGAAGTTCCCCACTAGCATAAGGCATGATTGAAGGCTGCAAACAAGAACAAGTAAGGCGGCCTCTGGCTGTGGTTTGTGTTGCAGACATATGGGCTTACACACGTGGCCTGTGAACACCAGAGAATATAAGGTATGTACACATATAATATCTTAATAATAAAAAAAAAGAACACCAGAGAATAGGTTTACAGTGACTTTCATACTTGATATCCTCTGAAGCGTGCTTGAGTCTTCAGCATCATCCCTGTTATTTTCAGATCACACTTTTAAACACTCTGTACGTGGCATTAAACTGGGCACTATATAAAGCACTGTGAATGTACTCTTTCTTCATTGCCTTACACGAAAAAGCAAATATAGACCTTGGAATATTCAGAAATAAAGTTTAACATACACCAAAGCAAGACAATAGAAAGATGAAAAGATGTGTATTATCTTCACTTTTATAAGAAATTTTCTGTACATGATAAGCATTTTTATTTGGAATTGGAATAAGAGGAGGAGGTCAGCTTGCTTCCCACTCAGATTTTTATGCAGAAGGTTGTGCTCTATCTCATCTACTACAGAGATAAGCTGTCTCTGCAAAGAGCTGAGTGGCACTGCTGACAAAGAGCCTCAGTTACTTGAATGAAGATACGGGCAGCTTGTTTGAGTGGTAGACATTGTTGATGGCAAAGCATTTTGGGCAGAGGTGGCTCAGAAATGGGGAACTTGATCTAAGAAACTATGTGTTTCTCAGCCCTAAGCTCTTCACAGCTCACTTTCTCTCAGGCTCCACCCCTTTAGAGAACTTGTTGACGACAGCTTTACTTTTTCAAGTCTTGCACAAAGGCAGATGTCTCTGAAAATGCAGCTTACGCAAAACATCTGTGTGCTTGACTCTGTTCCCACGGTGTGTTTTCCTGTACTGCCTTATTTTTTTTTTAAACTGCTTTTTAAAAAATGAAAACACAGTGTAACATCATGAAAATTTGCAAAAAGAGAAAACTATCACCCACAATGACACCTTCCTTACCAATAGCCATTTCCTCTCCTTTCCCATTCTTCACGTGTATAGCTTTTTGCCTGGTTATGTCCCTTTTCTTAAGCAGAAGTTCAAATACTTTATCATGTACCACTTCCCTGTTTTTTTTCCTGATTCTGGCATCCTTTTTTGGGTTTTGGTCTTGAATTACCGAAATGGCATTGTAGTTTATGAGCATTTTGCCACAGTCCTTGTTTTATTTTCCTTTCTAGACCCAAGTATTCTAGTTTTTAGAGTATGGTTGAAATGCAATCTTTATTTTTAAAGGTAAGACCTGTAGATATATGTGTGTAGGATTTTAAATTTTTTTAACATTGAATTACATTGACTTTTAAAGCACATTACTACCACCACATCTAGCGTAACCTCAGTTAGGAAAAAAAACACATGTCTGCAAAGTAGAAATATTGGTTTGCTGCATGAAACATGCTTATTAAAATTTAAGGTGAGCATGTAAAACATAAATAGAATATATATTCTGTATCTAATAGGTGAAAAGAAAGGAAATATATGAGAAAAATAAAAACAAGGTAAATAGAAAACACAAATTAGTCCAGATAACAGTATTTTGTGATAGTAAACATAAATTTATTCATACAGCCAAAAAGAAGAAGAAAAATCCATGTACATTCTTTTTCCCTTTCTCTGTTGCAAGCCTCAACTCTCCCAATATCTGGCATCAGTAGCGGTGCTTCGGTTGTAACTGATTGTCTACTTATCAGAACTGTCTATACTTCTCACATTTTGTCCTCTTCATAATGGTGAATAAGGCCACATTTCTGTCTCTTATTATTTTCCTTGTTTTATTAAAAAAAAAAAAAAAAAAGAACTAAATGGACCATGTCTTTTTGTTTTGATAGAATGGTTAGATGTTGAATATCTTAGCCACCTTCCTTTTAGAAACCATGGTTTCTGTGGCTGGACATTTAAAAGGTGGATCCCTGAGGACTAAGTAAGTCTGTAAGATTTATGTACAGCCTCACCAGATGTCTATTGCCATGTGAGAGGATTGCATCTTTCCTTCTAATCATTGTACAAAAATTTTGCCTTTGGCAGTTAAAATCATTTCCTTTTGTTCATGTTTTCCTGTGTCCCAAGTTGCCATTTGGGGTAGTTCACAGGACCTAGTTCAGCCAGTGCCTTAAAACAATTGAAGCAGCAGGTGTAGGGTTAGATGCAGTGATTGTTCCTACACTGAAGCAAATATGTGATGTTTAACTTTTTCCTACAACACATTTAAAACACATATGAAATTTAAATTTGCTTTTGGATCATTTTGATTTGAATGTTTTCCTCTTTTTTTTCCCAAATCCCAACTAAAATGTTTGGAATTTTCATTGCCTCACATTGTACTCTAGAATATTGCAAAATACATGTGATCTCTTTGTTCCTCACTGTCTGTTTTCTTATAAATACTATCTGAAAAATAGGGGGAAAGTGCTATGGGTCAATTGCAGCTTCATACATTTATCTAAGAATGTGCATTTAGTGAATTTGAAAAATAAATTAACTCTTAAACATTAGATCTGGCATCAAGAAAGCTCAATAAATTAAATTTTCAGCCCTAACTGGTTTGCCTCAGTGAACTCAAGGGTCCCAGATTCGATTCCGGTTGAGGGCATGAACCTTTGTTGAAGGCACATCCCCAGTGGGGAATATGCAGGAGGCAGCTGATCGATGTTTCTCTCTCATGGATGTTTCTAACTCTCTATCTCTCTTCCTTCCTCTCTGTAAAATAAATCAATAAAATATATATTTTAAAAAATTAGATTTTCAGTGAGCCAATGGAGAAATTTTTCATCTGTATTCATGTGCAATTCTGAAATGATTGTGTAAGGGGGGAGAGAGCAGGCAGCAAGGAACTTTGGATTGGTTAAAGAAGTGAGCTGATTAAGGCCTGAACCTGCCACTTGCTTTCTCTTTTCCCTTTTATTTGACAGCTCATTAAATTATCCTTTAAACTTTGCCTTTTGATAATTTTCTTTTCCATCTCATCCTCTTCCTCCTCCTTCGTCATCATCAGCATCATTATTATTACTCTTTAACAGAAATGGACTGCTTTTGTGTCAGATCCTAAGCACTAGCTACAGTGTTTCCCCTGGATTTCATTATGCTTTAGTACAAGGCCAAGAAGATCTGTAATAGGCATAAAAAACAGCTATGAAAATAAAGATTCAATATTCTTTGTCATTCCTTTCTCTATTTCCCTTGGTTTGATATTTGAGAATTAGTATCTTTGAGGGACTTTTAATAGTGCCTATTGGCAAGTTACTTAATTTTCTTAGCCTGATAAAGTAGAAAACAACTATTAAAAAATGGTTTAATGTGGAATATTGATAGACTAGTGTTTTACTAGACTATTAGATTTTTGTGGCCAGTGATTTTGAGACTTATAAGGTTGCGGTAAAGTTGTGCTTAACTGACCCAATTTAAAAAACAAAGCAAACAAATAGGAAGACCTTGGTTTTCTGTTATTTGAGAATTCACTTTGAACCCTATTGGTAGGCTACAATAGGACTGTATTTATTGTACAGAACAGGCAAAGAACTCAGACTGCTAAAAAGCCATGGAGTTGAGTTTTTTAAAAAAGAAAGAAAAGAAAACACTTGAAAAGAGGCCTAATTTTTGATCCCTGCTTTGTATTACTAATTGGTAAGCTTAGGCATATTACTCTCAAACTTTTGTTTCCTCACCTCTGAAATGGGACGAATGACTTCTATCATAGAGTTCATAGAGTTGTTGTGAGGCAGTTATTGTAAAGCAGCAGGCTTTACCTATGTAAAAAGTTGGCAAAAGAATAGGAGCCAACAAATGAGAATGTGAAGGAATAGTCAGAAATATAAAAGGAGTACTAAGAAAGTAAAATACTAAGAAGGTAGAAGGTTGTCAACAAATCCAAATGGTCAAGAAAGATTAGGATTGGGGGGGGGGAGGGAATGTCCATTGGGTTTAACAACTAGAAGTAAATCCCAATTGCAGGGCATTGGAAGGTGAATTACAGATCAAAGAGTAGTGACATTGAGACCTGTATCTCTTGTCCCTCCCTTTCTCTAGAATCTCGTTTTCTGCCACACATGGCTGACTCACAACACGTAGTGCCATTGACCTCCAAACCAGATAAGCACATGTCTACCTCAGAGCCTTTGCATTTGCTGCTCCATCTGCCTTTAATGTTTTATCCCCCAAACAGCCACACGGCTCCCTTTCTTATTTCCTACAGATATCTGCTCACATATCACCTAATCAGAGAGACTTTCCCTGACCATATCCTATGACACAAATATACACAGCAGCACTCCCTATTACACTACTCTGTTTTTCTCCGTAACACTTACCTCCAAGTGATATCTAAAAGGATAGCTACTGCTCAGCTCTGGCCAGCTTTTGCTAAGTGCACATATGTGTTTAAATTTTCTCATCTTTCAAGAGAAGGTGAAAATTCTGATTTTTAAGTATAATTAGTTGTGAGTTTCAAAGCACTATTTAGACCAGATAATCTGTCCAGTTTGAGCAGTGAGTAGACCAGCCAGTGTTGCTCAGTGGTTGAGTGTCAACCTAAGAACCAGGATGCCACACTTCGATTCCTGGTCCAGGCACATGCCTGGGTTGCAGACTCAATCCATAGTGTGGGGCGTGCAGGAGGTGACAGATCAGTGATTCTCTGTCATCATTGATGTTCCTATCTCTCCTTCTAACTTCCTCTCTGAAATCAATAGAAGTGTGTGTGTGTGTGTGTGTGTGTGTGTGTGTGTGTTAAGAGTAGTAAGGTAGGATAAAGTATCTGTCATAGAATATCAAACTGGGATGCTTAGACAGGTACTAGATGGACTCAGTGTCTTAAAAGTGACTTGCCAATGCACATCAAGGGTCCAGGAGCTAAATGAAGAGCAGAAATTGGTATTAAGCTAAGACTGAAGGATTTTTGTCTATTGGATCTGTCATTTGGGAAATCATCAGCAAACAGGATGAGGAGGAGTTTTAGAGGAGTGGATGGAACAGAAGCAAGGTGGGAGTAGGTAGAAAATGACCGGCAAGGGATAAAAATGGGGATAGCAAGAATAGACTTCCTTTTTAGGAATTTCAGTAGTAAAGAAAGAGAATTTAAATATAGGTTCACATAAGGGTTTTGTTTTAAGGATGTGGGAAAAACAGACTTGAGCATGTTTATAGGATGAGGAGAGAGTCACTAAAGCTAGCAGACCAGGGAAAGGGGCCAAGGACACAAAGGAAAGGGTTGGCTTTTGACAGCTGGGTGCATCATCACTCACTCAGATTAGGAAAGGGAAATAAGTGTGCAGGTGCGGGAGAGTGATTGGGATAAGACACACCAGCTAGCCTCCATTATCTTGATGCTGTAGAACACCAGGTTAGCTGGAGAATTGAAGGAAGCAGGAGTTAGACTGGGACGCAGGGAGAGTTTGGAATAGCAAGGGAAGTGAATGGGGGTGGGGAACTGTCTGGAGGTGTTAAGTGCTCAACTGAGTCAGCTCAGTGTTGTGGCTGTCATCTTTGATATCTTTGTCCTGAGACCATGAAGGTGCTGTGGCATCCAGAGGCATGGTTTTATAATCTCCTTCGGTATTGTGCTGCCTTTCTTTCATTTATTCAATACATATTTATTAGACGTCCAGTTAGTGTCAGGCCCTGTGCTAGACATTAGAGAGATTACATTAGATAGGGCAATTGTTCCTGCTCAATAAGCATGCTGCTCAGACAGATCACATTAAATAACTTATCGCCCAGTGGCTCAGGGGTTGAGCATTGACCTATGAACCAAGAGGGTTCAATTCCCGGTCGGGGCATATGCCCGGGTTTCGGGCTGCTTCCCCAGTATAGGGCATGCATGCAGGAGGCAGCCAATCAATGATTCTCTCTTATTATTGATCTCTCTCTCTCTCTCTCTCTCTCTCTCTCTCTCTCTCTCTCTGTCTGTCTCTCTCTCTCTCCCTCTCCCTTCCTCTCTAAGATCAATACAGATATATTTAAAATAAATAACTCATCAAATAATCTTATAATTTTAAGCTATTATGAAGGGAATCTAGAAATAAACAGAACATATTGTAGAGAAACTAGTTAGGAAATAGATCATGGGACTAAGTTGGTTAGGGAAGGAAGAAAAACCAAAATGAGGTTGATGGCTTGGGAAAAATTTGAAGAGAGTGAACACATGAGAGTCACAAAAGAGGAAGTTGTAGTCAACAATTGGGACTCTGGGAATTAGAAATCTAAATGGAGTCTTAAGATTGTAGTAGGAATCAGAGCGAACGGAGAGAAGATAGATCAAGAAAAGAGGTAAGTAAAAGATAGTGACAGGGGTGTCAGAAGATGATAGCAACAAAAAATAGAAGTTTGGCCTGAGCCTCACAAGTAGTTTTGCGTAAGGATAAAAGAGAGAAATGGTTTGAAAGCAGGGTTTGACATTTTGGCCAAGTGCTTAAAAGCCTAACATGCATTCCTGCTGCAGGTGTGTTTCAAATACCTGGACAGACATTTGTTGAATCATGCAAATGAAATGACTTTTCAAATGTTGGGCAGTTTTCTGAGTTAATCTACTTTTGCTGTGTTAATTCCCACCACTATTTTAAATTAGGTGCCAAATAATGTTGGTCAGGTCTCTTGGTAATCGATGCATCCAGCATTTTAAAGGCTCAGAAAGAACTGTTCAGGTCATTTATTTATTTATTTTTTATTATTTTTTTTTTTTGCTCAAGACAAATTTTAAGTTTTACCTTTTAGAAAGAGAAATATTTAAGTCTAGCATTTAGGATCGCAGGACTGAGAAGC
Source organism: Vespertilio murinus (assembly GCA_963924515.1). Taxonomy (NCBI): domain Eukaryota; kingdom Metazoa; phylum Chordata; class Mammalia; order Chiroptera; family Vespertilionidae; genus Vespertilio; species Vespertilio murinus. The sequence continues at coordinate 31,718,214 of OZ004718.1, read as the reverse complement.
TTTGTTAATTCAGCCTATGAATAAAACGGGTTCCTATGGGCTGAGGCTGTTTCTCCTCTCCTTGGAGGAGGGTCTCCTTGAAAACAAGACTCCCACCGCTGTCATTCACCAGGAAGAATAGTGTCAGTTGTGTTGGGATGTTGCCTGAGACCAAGTCCTTTCATAGACTTGGTTTTTTTGGGGGGTGGGAGGTTGTTTTTGTTTTTCTTGAGGGGGCAAAAAGGGGTATTTTGAGACAGCTACTGGAGACAAGGCTGAGATTTGCTGGGGCAGCTGCAAAGGGACAGAGACTAGAACAGCCGTGGGCAAACTACGGCCCGCAGGCTGGATCCAGCCCGTTTGGCTGTTCTATCCGGCCCACAGAGCCAAAAGAGCGGAGGGTTCTCTTACTCTCCCCTCCGCTCCTTCACCAGCAGCCCAAGATGAGAGTGCCTGCATGGTCAGGTTGCTTTTGTTCAGGCCCTCCGGACCAGTGTAAGAACCCATTGTGGCCCTTGAGTCAAAAAGTTTGCCCACCCCTGGACTAGAAGGTACAGTAGTGTCAGGAGGCGGTCTGGACTCTGAGCTTTATTCAAACACAAAAACGTTTTGGGTCCAGGCTGCCCCAGTGCAAATCCAGGAGGATCAGGAAAATGTGTGGTGCTCTTCTCAAAGATATTCAGAAATGAAAATGATTTTATATCTGTGCTGTTCTCCCAAAATGTGCTAAATTAGGCCCATCTGCTACAGTTGGAGCCCTGGTCTAGAGCCTCTCTGAGGGCCCTCCAGTTCTGATCTGTGCTTACTTGTAGTACTTCGAAAACCCAAATCAAAAGCTAAAAACTTTAAATCTCTGAAAGAAGGTCAAGTGGATATGTGACCAGGCAGCATTTAGAAGGAAAGACTGTTGCTCAGAGAAGACTGAAGAGGAAGCAAGGACTAGGCAAGCATCCGCTTCTTTTTCCTTGTAGGCTTTCTTGCCCTGCTGCCTAGGCCTCATAGCCTTCCTAACTTTCTGTTTTTAGCATCCAGTTTTTGATATTTTTTAAAAGCAGTGTTCAATATCCAACAAACTTATTAAAGAAGCAAAAAAGAAGCAACTTTAGGGAATAGCATGAGAGGATTTGCCTCATGGGAATATGTCTAAATTTTCCCCCCTCAGACCTAAACTTCGTTTTCAGGATGCTGTGAAAAATAGAACAAACATCACACCAAGCTTTGCAGTGAAATCCTGCCTTTGTTCTCTTTAGATGAACTGACCAGATGTGCTTTTAACTCTTGGTTACTTCAAATTATTACATTAGCAATTATATGTTGTAGTAACAGCTAGCTCAGGCTAAAAGGTTAAAGAACTGCCTTGGGTGTCAGATGACATGGAGCTGAATTTAGATTCCACTACAGGCTGTGTGACTTGGGGCAAGACATTAAATCCTCTGAACTTCAGTTGATATTTCAGATTCACGGTTGCAAGCTCACAAATGAATTTCAACTATCTTAAGCAAAATATTTGTTAGAAGGATGTCAGAATCACCTAATGGATGGGAGTCTAAAATTTAGAGAACAGCCAGGGACCAACAGCATTCAAGGAAAGCCAGGGAGCAGGGGCAGACTGGTCTATATCTTGCCACCTTCCCCAAAGTGAATGTGACCACCCCCTATTGTCCCTAATTCTTGGGTCACTTGCCTAAGATTCAGGGGAGAGTTTCCAACTGGCCAGGCCTAAACCACATGCCAGCTTCCTGCAGGTCCCCTTGCAGTTCCAAAATTGGAAGCCATCAAAACCATGTATATTTGGCGGGAGTCCACCAAAAGGAGATAGGATTAGGAAAGAGAGATCTATTGAAAAAAAGCAGTAAATGTCGACTCAGATGTGTCCTAGTCTGTAGAAATCGGCAGGTTGAGTTACATGGCCAATGGTAAAAAAATTATTGATCCTAGATGATGCTTCTTTCTGAACATCTCTAATGAACACTCAAAACTAACAAAACAGAATTTCAGGGGTTTTTTCACCTCCCTTTATGGTTTATAAGGAAAAGACCAAGAGAGATTAGTCCTGATGGAATTTGTCCTTCAGCCTTGAGCAAACAACCCTTTCTTTCTTTCTTAGATTGTAGAGAAGTAGGAAGGGGGAAAAACAAATACTAGCTGCATCTGAGAGTAGTTGTGCTGGGCATTGTGCAACAGTTTTAAGTGGAAGGTTAGCTGGAACTGAAATGGTCTGTGGTAATAGTTAATGAGTTAGAAAAGGAGTCCTAAGCTCCTCTCTACTTTGCTAAGCATGGTCTACTAAAGCACCCCCGCCTCTACTTGTCTGCTGGTAAAGAAGCAAATAATTCTGCCTGGATTCATAGGCCCGTCTGGGAGTTTATGCCCTGGTGGAGAGGGTCCCAGCTATCAATTGCCATTTTAACATTATCACTTGAATGTATGGCCAGGTATCTTGGAGATGGGGGATTATTTAATTACTGATAACAGTACCTACAACATTTAGGTTTGAATTGTCTCCCATTGTAATCTAAGTTTCTTTAGAATTACAGAATCAAACATTTCTATCTATCTAACTAGGAGCCCAGTGCGAGATTCGAAATCTCATGGTGCCAACCACCCTCCAGTCACCGGTATGGCCCTGCCTCCCAGGGCAGGTGCAAGGAGGCCCCTGCCTTGACAGCCCGCCCCTCTCCCCCCACCACGACGCTGCATACACAACCTCCTCCTGTTTGGTTGACCAGTACAGTGTCCTGGTTAATTAGCATATTTCTCTATTATATATATATATATATATATATATATATATATATATATATATATATATATATATATTGTGTATTTTAGACTTTTTGCAGCTATGTTTCATACATCAAGGCACTATGATTTTTTCCTTCCTGTTTTTTTGGATTTAGCCAAACTTTTTCAATAGGCACTAGTTTTGATAGTTCTGTAGTCCTTTGGCCTCTGATCTGATATTTGAAGCTTTTTAGTGTGAAATTCCTTTTTTATGTGTTATAGTCACACTAAGTAGGAATATAAACTCTCTAATAATTGACAGAAGCTTCCCTAATGCCTTTAATGTGAAAATTGAACAACTAAATAAGCAGAGAAAGTTTACCAGGAAAAGGAGAATGTTAGAGGGTGAAATGAATTAGAAAGTTTCCCCTAGATAAATATTCTTCAAAACAAACTATAGCAGTTTTGATTGTGTGTATTTGAAATTTTCATAAATGCCAACCAATTTACCTTGTGCAATTCTATTTGGATGCAATCAGTATTACATAATAATTTACCTATAAATTTTGGCTTTAGGCAAAAATACCAAACAAACTCAAGAGTTTGACATTAATAAACATAAAAATCTACTTTCTTCATTTTAATGTTGAAACAAAAGTATTACACCTACTTTCTGAACTTGATTTTCCTCTAATAAGTAATCCATTTCTTCTTGTGTGTTGCATGTAAAACAAAAGAATGTCTATCTATCTGACATTTAGCAGTCTGGCCAGGTGTGTTGTTACTTTTGCTGCCTTGGCCTGCCTGGTCATGGATGATCACCTTGGCCACATTCCTCAAAGATTATTCCAACCTCAGAATAGTTAAGTATTTTCTTCCCTTAATTGACCTTTTCCTCTACACTTGGCCTGAGAAGAAACTGCCAGTTAAGAAATTTCATGCTGTAGGAAGTGATTCTGATCAGGAGGGATTGGCACAGCATGCTTCCCTATATTTATTTAAAGCAGAGTACTGTTTCCTCTATTTTTTAGACTAAAATGCTACTATCATTTCCAACAGAAATTAGAATTCTTTTCTCTACTGTCTAACCCATCTGGGTTTATCTCTCAGCCAGATGTTCTTCATTCCCCTCAATGTAGTCTTATTATTCACGGCCCAGGTAGAAGGAGCAAAAAAAGGAATGAGACAAGAGTTGAGATTTGGATGGATTTCAATTTTCTTCTCTTCTTCCTGTATTCTACTTTTAAATTCTGTTGAAAAGCTCTGTAGGGAGACATTATATTTTATCTTCCATAAAACTATATCAAGAAACTAGAACAGCATAGAAGACAGTGATTAAGAGTGTGAATTTTGCCGAAACCGGTTTGGCTCAGTGGATAGAGCATCGGTCTGCGGACTGAAAGGTCCCAGGTTCAATTCCGGTCAAGGGCATGTACATTGGTTGTGGGCACATCCCCAGTAGGAATTGTGCAGGAGGCAGCTGGTCGATGTTTCTCTCTCATTGGCGTTTCTAGCTCTCTATCCCTCTCCCTTCCTCTCTGGAAAATCAATTAAAAAAATTTTTAAAGAGTGTGAATTTTCAGGTCAGACCTTGGTTTGAATCCTTACTCTCAGGGTTACTAGCTATATGATCTTGAACAAATAACTTGATCTCTGAGCCCCTTAATTCCTTCTATGTAAGTTGGAGATTTAAAAAAAAAATAGTACCTGCTTCAAAGGATTGTTGTGAAGATTAAATGAAATAATGTAAAGTGCTTATTAGCTCGTGCCTAGCATACAGTAGACATCTAGTCATGTTAGCTATTATTAACTTATTTCATATATCCGGATATGGATGAGTTTCTTGTTGAACCAGTGATCTTATGGCAAGAGAGGAATATATGTTCTTCAATTACATTCTGATAAAAATGAGAAATTATGACCCTGTGTAATTGTCTTATCAAGCAGCTAATTACTCTCCATCTTTACATTAAGAGAGAGTAATGGTATTCATTTTATCTTGTGTTTTCCTTTATATAGGGATTTTAAGTCCTTTGGGGTTTTTATCTAAGTTAGACATCTGTAATCACATATGGATGGCTTCATATAATTTACAGGAGAATTCCTGTTTCTGGGCCAGACTCACTCTAGAGAACTGGTCAATTAAAAAAAAAAAATGTGTAAAAGTTTTCACCTGCCTTTCTACATTTTTAACTAGAGGCCAACTCTGTATGTTGATTGAATCTTTAGAGAGACTAATATTTACAAAAATTAATCTCTTGCTATTCTAGCAAGATATTTTAAGCTTTTACCTTACACTGAAATACATGTGATTGAATTTGCTTATAATTTTCTTCATATGCAAATAAAGCATTTATTTTTCTAGTTGAATTTGACCCACCTAAACTCTGGTGGTTGCAAATTTTATCGTTTTTACTTCCATGCCACTGTGCTGCCATCACATCTTTGATAGCATTTATAAAGCTTTAACTATAACTATTTTTCAGTGTTGATAAGGGATTTTTGCAATCAGCCACGTTTTCCTTCCTTGTGATCAACAATACATGCCACTTGTGTGATAACTGGGAGTCATAATCTGGGGCTACAAAATAAAGAGCATTGATTGTACCATCTAGAGTGTATCTGCCATGACTCTAAGCCTGTACTGCAGCTAGATCTACTGTGCATTTTGTTTTATCAGAAAAGTCTTTTATTGATATGTGTGTAAATAGAAAGTCATCTTTCCCTTATACCAACCACATAGGAGTTTGACTTCTGGTCTTTCTCTCATAATCAGGAATTTCCCAAGTAGCATTGGAAACCGTCCCCTTATGAAAGTACTACATGCATTTTAGAGAATACACTTAAAAATGTTTTAAAGCATAAGCAAGAGATTTATCTAAGAACAAACAGTATTACAGAACCCCCAAAACCAGGAAGTTGGTTCTTAAACTGTGTTTGTCAAAGGAAAACTATCTTTTCTCACAAAAGGAATGACTGATGTATGCTTGGTTGTTTTAAGCTCACAACAAATCTACTTCTTTTGTAGATGCAGAGCCTACTTTGTTTACAGGAAACCAGAGTGCCCGCAGCTATAACTTTGCCCAGTGACTATTTAGTCTTTATTTTAAAAATATTTTCACTTAGTAAAGCAGACAGTTGCTGTGTTGGCAGAGTGTGAATTTCATTTCCTGTCTGTGGTGTACCCCACTCATCCTGTCACTCAGACATTTTGTTTTAGGTTGTTCCCGTAATATGAGTGAAACAGTGACCCACAGCATGGTAACATGTGCATACCAAGAATGTAACAAGAGACAAGACTTGTGCAATAGACCACAAGAGCACAGTGCTTTATTTAAAGATAAAAACAAAGCAAAATAAAGGCAGCCCCTCCCACCCAGCATGCAAACGTGCTTGTTTTTAGAAGACATGTTCCAATCTACTTGGCAAGTTACCTCAAAGGTTTATCAGCTTCATGCCCCTTGACCAAAAGATGAAATTCGGTCAACAACTAAAATTTTATAGGGTGATTTAATTTCATTTGCCAATTAATTTATTATCAAACACTTGTATTTTATAGTCCATTAACCTGCCATCTATATTTAGTTCTATAGCAATTATTATTTTAAATGTATCTTTATTGTTGAAAGTATTACAGATGTCCCCAGCATCGATCAGCTGCCTCCTTGGCACCCCTTGGCACTATTTCCAGTATTGCAGACTCCCACTGACTCCCTCCACTCCACTCACACCCAGTCCTTCGTCGCACTATTGTCTGTGTACATGGGTTACGCACATACTAGTACACATATAAGTTGTTTGGTTAATCTCTTCCCACCCTCCTCACCCGCCTTCCCTCTGAAGTATGCCAATGTTGCATGCTTTAATGTCTCTGGATCTATTTTGTTTGTCAGTTTATTTTGTTCATTAGATCCACATATAAGTGAGATCATGTGATACTTTTCTGAATTATTTCACTTAGCATAATACTCTCCAGGTCTCTCCATGCTGTCTCAGAGGGTAAGGGATCCTTTTTTTCACAGCTGCATAGTATTCCCATTGTGTAAATGTGCCACAGGTTTTTTATCCATTCATCTACTGATAAGCATTTGAACTGTTTCCCCATCTTAGCTACTATAAATAACGGTGCTGTGAACATAGGGATGTATATATTCTTTCTGATTGGTGTTTTAGGCTTCTTAGAATATATTCTTAGAAATGAGATCACTGGGTCAAATGGCACTTCCATTTTTTGAGGAAACTCCACACTGTTTTCAATAATGGCTGCACCAGTCTGCATTCCCACCAGCAATGTACTAGGGTTCCTTTTTCTTTACATTCTCATCCTGTGGATTTATTGATGGTAGCCATTGTGACAGGTGTGAGGTGGTGTCTAATTGTCGTTTTAATTTTTGCATCTCTGATAATTAGAGACATTGAGCATTTTCATATGTCTCTTTGCCGTTTGTATGTGCTATTTGGAGAAGTGTCTATTCAGGTCCTCTGCCCATTTTTTAATTGGGTTGTTTGTCTTCCTTTTGTTGAGTTGTATGAGTACTTTATATATTTTGGAAATTAACTCCTTATCATATGTATCATTGGCAAAATACGTTCTTCCATACAGTGGGTTCCCTTGTCATTTTGATGCTGGTTTCTTTTGCTGTGCAGAAGCTTTTTAGTTTGATATAATCCCGTTTGCTTATATTTTTCTTTGTTTCTCTTACCCTAAGTAATATATCTATGCAAATTCTGCTATATGAGATGTCTGAGATTTTGCTGCCTATGGTTTCTTTTATGATTTTTATGATTTCATGACTTACATTTAAAGTCTTTTATCTATTTTGAGTTTATTCTTATGTATGGTGTAAGTTGGTGGACTAGTTTCATTTTTTTGCATGTACCTGTTCTATTTCCCTAACACCATTTTTTGAAGAGACTGTCTTTACTCCATTGTATGCTCTTGCCTCCATTGTCAAATATTAATTGAGCATAATGGCTTGAATCAATTTCTGGTTTCTCTGTTCTGTTACATTGATCTATATGCCTGTTCTTGTGCCTTTACCTGGCTGTTAATTAGTAGTGGCTTTGTAGGATCACTTGATACCCACTATTGTCATCCCACCAACTTAATTCTTCTTTCTCAAGATTGCTGAGGCTATTTGGGGTCTTTTTTGGTTTCATGAGAATTTTTAGAGTATTTGTTCTAGGTCTATGAAATATGCTATTGTGTGTTTTTAAAATATACTTTTACTAATTTTAGAGAGAAAGGGAGAGAGAAAAAGAGATAAAAACATCAGTGATGAGTGAGAATCATTGATTGGCTGCCTCCTCCACATCCCCTATTGGAGATTAAGCCCCCAACCAGGGTTTGATGTTTCTATCTCTCTCCCCTGCTACCTTCTTCTCTGAAATAAATTTATTTTAAGAAAAATTTTAATGGGTGTTGAATTTTGTTGAATGCTTTTTCTGTATCTATTGATATGATGATGTGATTTATCTTTCAGTTTGTTTATGTGAGATTACAAAATTTCTGTAATATGTTTCTCTTTTTATTGATTTTTTTACAGAAAGGAATGGAGAGGGATAGAGAGTTAGAAACATGAATGAGAGAGAAACATTGATCAGCTGCCTCCTGCACACCCTCTACTGGGGATTTGCCCACAACCAAAGTACATGCCCTTGACCAGAATTGAACCTGGGACTCTTCAGTCCGCAGGCTGACACTCTATCCACTGAGATAAACCGGTTAGGGCCAGAATTTCTATTTTTGTTTTAAATTAAAGTTCTTACTGCAGTGATGTAGCAGACATACAGTTGGGGGGGGGGGAGAGTGGAGTTAATGAATTCATCCATCAAATACTGAACACCTAATATGTGCTTGGCACTATTTCCTATGTTGCAAACCAAAATAAAATCCTTGCTCTTCATGGAGCTTATATTCTGTTATAGGGAGATAACTGCAACCAAGTATACAAGTATAATTTTAGCCCATGATAAATATTATGAAGGAAACAAAACAGAAACAAGATAGAGTATGATTGAGATGGGGGTTGGGGAAAGATGATACTGGAGCTATGACTTAGTGGCAGGCCAGTGGAAATGTGTCCCAAGTAGAAAACAAAAATCACAAAGGGCCTGAGAAGGAGGCTGAAATATAGAAGAAGCAGAAGGCAGTGCAACTAGATCATGGTAAACAAAAGGGGAGATGGAACAAGATCAGAGAGGTAACTTACCAGATGTTACACAGCCTTGACGTCCAAGCTAAAGATTTTTGCTTTTATTTTAAGAACAAAGGGAAGCCATTGGAGGGTGTTTAGCAAGGACATATTATGTAATATATATCTATCTATAAATACAGATCTATATATTTTAAATCACTCTTCGGTAAGTGGATAGTAGCAGTGCCAGGTGGTTGCAGACAGACCAGTCAAGAGGCTTTATGTTGACATAATGACTGGGATTAGTTTCACTTCAAGTACAAGGAGAATGATAAAATAAACAAGGTTAGTCCTGGTTGGGGCTTAGTGGATAGAGCATCAGCCCACATCCTGAAGGGTCTTGGATTTGATTCCTGGTCAAGAGCATGTTGTCTGGGTTGAAGGTTTGATTCCAAGCCCCTAGTTGGGGCATGTGTGGGAGGCAACCCATGAATGTGTCTCTATCACATTGATATTTCTCCTCCCCCAGCTCCCCTAAAAATCAATGGGAAAAATTTCCTCAAGTGGTAATTAACCAGAAGAAAGAAACAAGCTATTCCATGAATTAAAGTTAAAATGTATGAGAACGTGGGCGTGTGTTTTTTTACAGCAATCTAGGTGAAAAATAATGGTGCCAAAAACCGGTTTGGCTCAGTGGTAGAGCGTCGGCCTGCGGACTGAAGGGTTCCAGGTTTGATTCTGGTCAAGGGCATGTACCTTGGTTGCGGGCACATCCCCGGTGGGGGGTGTGCAAGAGGCAGCTGGTCGATGTTTCTCTCTCATTGACGTTTCTAGCTCTCTATTCTCTCCCTTCCTCTCTGTAAAATATCAATAAAATATTTAAAATTAAAAAAAGAAAGAAAAATTATGGTGCCATGGACCTTTCATTGTTAGAGTATTAGTGGAGTTAAGTGGACAGATTCAAGAATGATTTAAAAGTAAAGTTCATAGCTTTTTCTGATGGATTACATATATATATGATTGTAGGAAAAAAGAGAAACCAGCAATAACTGTTATATATTTGACTCAGACAACTTGGGTAGATGAGGCTAGGGATCAGGTTCACGAGGGCCTCAAGAGATTAGTTTTGACAATGTAAGATTGAGATGCCAGTTACTTTTTCAAGTGGAAATGTTGAGTAGGCAGTATCCTATCTAATAAAAGAGTAATATTGCAAATTGACTATCACTCCAACACACAAAATGGCTACCCCCATGTGGTCAAAGATGGTTGCCCCCATGTGGACACAAGATGGCCACCACAAGATGGCCGGCAGGGGAGGATAGTTGTGGGCAATCAAGCCAGCAGGGGAGGACAGTTGAAGGGGACCAGGCTAGCAGGGGAGAGCAATTAGAGGTGATTGTGCCTGCAGGGGAGGGCAGTTGGGGCAGTCAGGCTAACAGGAGAGCAGTTAGGCATTGATCAGACTGATAGGGGAGTGGTTAGGGGCAATCAGGCAGGCAGGCAGGCAGGCAAGCGGTTGGGAGTCAGCAGTCCTAGATTGTGAGAGGGATGTCAGACATCCCTCAAGGGGTCCCAGATTGGAAAGGATGCAGGCTGCGATGAGGGACACCCCAACCCCCTTGCATGAATTTCGTGCACTGGGCCTCTAGTATGTCTAATAATAGTAACTAATCTTTACTAAAGGCACCACTCTTAAGAAGCTGTAGTCTTATGGACTCCTCACAACATCCTCATTTTATTTTCTGTTTTATGAATAATAGAATTTACACCCCCAAAAATTCACTCAGGTAAGAAGTAGCAGAACCAGGATTCAAATCTAGGCAATCTGGTTCCAGAACCTTTACCCATTTTGTGTTTCCAGAATCTTCACTCTTAACTGCTATTACATAATGTATATGGAATATATTAAGTCTGTTTCATAAAAATTATCTAGGCAGAACTATATGAATAACCATGGTCTCTTTTGATTTTATTTTTACTTCATACCATGAAATTGAGACTTTGGAATAGGGAAGAGAAAATAATTCCAAAGTGGGTCTCCATCTTAGTCTTTGATTATTTATTTATTTATTTATTTATTTATTTATTTTTATAGCATCAGCGAGAGCTTTCTAACTGTCAAAGGTGCTGCCCTTTTTCTACCACGGGGAAATGGCTCATCCACACCAAGAATCAGCCACAGACGCAACAAGCATGCAGGTAAAGCTCAACATAATCCATTCCTTTCTTGGTTTCTTTGATTCTTTTGTTCTAAAAGGTTGGCTACCTCATCCCAATTTCCCCAACAGTTTTGTAGTAGTGAAAGAAAGCATTGCACTGTACTATAATCACTTTTCTTTAACTCTGAGACCATTTTTCTGACACTTAGCAGAATGCCTTATACATTTCATAGATGTTCAATAAATATTTGTTGGAAAAATAATGAGGTACAAAAATACTCTAATAAAGTCTATGTGACTTCTCAATTAAGGTTTTGATAACTAAAAGATGTTCAAATGTTTCCTTGAATCCTATGCAAAATCATTCCAACTAACCAAAGATCACATTTTTTTGCTGTCTACTCTCTATTGATGCTATATGGAAAATGATATGATTCATTCATAGATATAGATTAGATAGATAGAGATAGATAGATAGATAGATAGATAGATAGATAGATAGATAGATAGATAGAATATATACTGAGATAAATAAGCTCAGTGTCATGTTGTGATATCAAGTTAGTAAATCACATTGAAAACACTAAGTACTAGAGTACACTTCTTGATTGTGTGTGCACTAAAATGACTGGGAATTTAACTCAGAGGGCTTTTATAGGAACAAGAAGTCATCAAATAAAGTTTACCTAGATATGGATATAAGGATCTGATTTTGAATAACCTGCTAGCATTCTGCTTCCTATTCCAATTTGAGTTTTTTTCCTACACACATCCACGCAATTCAAGGACACCAGAGGGGTGTTTACAATTCAACTGAATTCTGACACTGTCAGACAGCATCAGATCCCAGCCCAATTGCCCAAAACTTCTTGCTCCTCATTTCAGATGTCAATTATAAGTCTAGGTTGTCTCTGGATTAGAGTTTCCAGTGACCCCTTCTTGGGTTCAATTGTTTTTCCAGAGCAGCTCACGTTACTCAGAGAAACTTACTGTAAAAGGATATAACTCAGGAATAGCCAGATGGAAGAAGTGCATAGGGCAAGGTATGTGGGAATGGGTACAGCATTTCTAAGCTTTCTTTAAATGTGCCATTCACCCCAAATCCCCATGTGTTCACCAACATGGAAGCTCTCAGAACCCACTCCTTTGGGTTTTTATGGAGGCTTTATTACATATGCATAATTGATTTAAATTATTGTCCAGTGGTGATCTAGTCAACCTCCATCCCCTCCCCTCTCAAGCTTTTTCTTCCTTCCCTGTTCCCTGGCAACCAGCCTCCATCCTTAAATATGTTCCAAAAGTCGTGTCATTAACATAACAAAAGACACCATGATTTCTCTCCTCAACTTCAGAAATTCTAAGGGTTTTTGGAGCTCTGTGCCAGGAACAGGATGAAGACCAAATTTATATATTTTATAAATCACAATATCACACTTGCTAATAGTAGTTACATGCATTTATATTTCCATGTGTTGGATTTCTCTAAAGTCAGGTGCAATTGTGCTGATAAAGATAAGAAAGCATCAGAGAAAGTACATCTAGGGAAAATGGTCTGTAGGCATAGGATATCTCTAGGTTTAGGAAGATAGTATGCCTCTCTTCTGACAGCAAGCCTTGTTTATGTCATTTGGGGGGGAAATAAAAGTCAACCTGAGGACAGTAATTGAAAAATCCTGATCAGTGCTATTCAAATAGTGAGCACTTATTGTTATAAATGTGCCACTTTGATATGTTACCTCAAGGAGTGAAATATATTGGAATTACCAGGAAGAGAACAAAGAAGACTGTAAATCTTGAGTGTGTAGGTCAGAGGTGAAAGCCAGAAATACTGTATTCCATAAGCCAGTAGTTGAGTTTAGCTCCAGTCCAAATAATCTCATCTATTTTAGTGGCTGTCCTACTTCTTATTTGAACCTTCATCTGGTTATAAATATAGCAACTCAGAATTATAACTCATCTCATTGGATTATTCTCCTACCACAATTCTTTAGCATGGAAATTTTTTAAGAGTAAAGGAAAAAAACTTTTGAAACATTAGCTTTGGATTACATTCTCTAAAACCTTCCTCTTCAATGCCCACCACCAGAGGGGGGCGGGGGGAGACACTTCCCCCCAAAACTAAATGCACAGAGGAAGTAGACCCAGCTAAGCTTTGTATTTCTGTTTGGTGTGGATATTTATCACTTACAGTAAAGAGAAGACAAAATATTGGTTTAAATCCAGCTTGTTTGACTAAGATGTTAGGCAGATTGCTCTGTGGCATGTGATAATAAGTGGCGTTGCTGGCTTTCAAAGTTCCTGGCCCTGGTTGGCCTTTTTCTTTCGTCAAGCTTCCACCCTCAACTGCCACCCAGGTTTCTACTTGACCTTGTTCACTTAGCTTTCCCCGTACTAAAAAGAAAAGCAGATTGAACACAAACTGAATGGGCTTGATTTGTAATCCAGACCAGAACAGATGAGGCAGTGTGGGTGTAAACACAGCTTACAAAACAAGACCTTCACATAAGCTAGAGCTGCCTTGGCTGACCTCACAGTGACTGAAAGATGACGGCAGAATTGAGAGCAGATCAAGGGCTTATTATGTCTAATTGTACTTTCTTATGAGTGTTTCTTACACCACTTAGAATTTCTTATCTGGGCTTCATTTAAAATATCCAAACGTTTTCTTGTCACTTTGGGCTTTAAAAAAGAGGTGGACCTGGATGGTCAGGAATGAAGGTTGTTATTCTGATTGTATTCATTTTTGATAGTACATTATCTGATTATCTCCTGAATCTAAAACCTCAGACTTCATAGTACAGAATAGAGAATATGAGATCATCTATAATAGTTTAATATTAAAAAATTTCAACTGTTTTATAGGATATATAAGAACAAATGAGGATTCAAATAATGGTTAGCCACTTTAAAATGCTTAATATATTCAATAGAAATATATTCCTTGGGATCTGCTGTATTTGATAAGTACTTTTATTTTAATGTCAGCCACTAATGTGTAAATAATTTTAAACTGCTGACATTATTCTAGGGGGAAATCTGAACATCTTCCTAGGTTAAATGCAACTGGAGATTATAGATAAAGAAATAAGAATGGCAAGATTCCTTCACTGGTACCTTCTTGTGGGCCTGAAAGTACAGCCAGTGCTGCCTTTGCCCAGCAGATTTCACACCCCCACTCTCATCATCATCCTCACAGTACAAAATGGAGATTGGTTTCAAGTGTTCCTTCTATAGGACAAACACAAACAAGTGTTACTGTAGTATAGGCTAAAAGTCAATATAATTATAGTCCTTCAGTGAACCAAAACATTTACACGTCATTAGAGTAGAAGGAATCCTCTATGTTGACATTGCAATGGAGAATAATTATATTTTTGTTTTATAAATTTCACCAGGTGATCTCCAACAGCATCTCCAAGCAATGTTCATATTACTCCGCCCAGAAGACAACATCAGGCTGGTAAGTTAGTGTATCTTTATAACTTTCTTCCTCAAAAGACTGTCCAATAGTTCAAATTTTATGCAGTCATTTTTATGTCCCAAAACAGTACTAGGAATTCCATGGAAAGAAAAGAATGGCATGTTCCTATTACCAAAGAGCTTAGAATATAATTGAGGATATGAGCTAAAGTGAAATGATGTGAAATAATTTGATGATTCAAGACTGTTGGTGAGCCAAAACCGGTTTGGCTCAGAGGATAGAGCGTCAGTCTGCGGACTGAAAGGTCCTGGGTTTGATTCCGGTCAAGGGCATGTACCTTGGTTGCGGCCACATCCCAGAAGGGGGTGTGCAAGAGGCAGCTGATCGATGATTCTCTCTCATAGATGTTTCTAACTCTCTATCCCTCTCTCTTCCTCTCTGTAAAAAATCAATAATATATATATATTTTTTTAAAAGACTGTTGGTGAATGTCAGTTTTGACCAAAACGTTATTGACCTTAACAACAATTGAAGTTCCAAAAAGATGAAACTTGGAGACTTGACCTCATTGAGGAAGGTTTATGTAGATAGTAGAGCTTGAGCTGAGTCTTGACTTAAATTGCAAGAAGAAAGGAGACCTTCATTCTAGATGAGGACACAACTGAAGCAAAAGCACACTAGAAAGAGACAAGATGAGAGTGAAATGGCCAAGGTTTTATACTGGTCTCAGAGTTGGGAGATCTGGGCTTTAGTTTTTACTACTCATCTGATGTTGGACAAGTTGCTTAGCCTATCTGTGATTGCTTTCTATCTTCTTTCACGATGTAGATAATCAAATGGATGTGAAAGCATTACTGAGTATAAAATGCTACCTAAAAAGGGGGATTATTGTTACTGTAGGGAAGATAAGATACCAGAAACAGGCAGGCAAATAGGGACTTCATACTCCAAACTAAAGGTCTCAAACTCCCAGTCCATAGGCCGGAGATGTGTTTTCTTTGGACTGATTCCTTGTTTAGGGTTTGTTCAATCTCAGCCAGAATTTTAAAGTTGGGTGGTTTCACATAAAAAATCCTGACTTGAGTCTTTTCTTCAATATTCTGGCAACACTGAAACCTGTTGTCATATGCCAAACTTGACTAGACCTGGGGGAGGGGAGAGCATTGGTGTGGCCTGGTTTCTTAATCTACCATAATCTCCACATATATACTATTGTCTCCTGGACAGTAAAGACATGTGTCATCCTTTGTCATCATTCCTTCACTGTTTTCTTACAGTAAAACATTTCATAGAAGTAGGAAAACAAAAATGGGATGAGTATGTTTCTTTGTGGAAAGTGAGAAGTTATTCTACACACTTATATATTCACATGGCCCACTTCACTCATTTATATCCCCCATCTAAACCTCTAGATTAATACTTGGAGGGGGTACCTCTACCTCTTCAGTAAGCAGTAATAAATCACTACAGGTTTCTGAGCCAAGGAATTACTGGGAGAGCTATTTAAGAAAAATTCCCCAGAAGCAAATACAGAATAAAGGGGAGCAATGGGGACATCTTAAATTAGGGAGGCCTGCTGGGTAGTTATTGTAATAATCCAGGTGTGTGATGATGAACTCTTCCAGCTTAGGTGGGTAACTTGAAAATTGGGTTTCCACAGACATGTCAAGTTCAAGTATTTGATCTCTGTTTCTCTCTGGAAAGAGAAATAATGAGTAGAATATAAGGCCTCTGAATTCTATGGTAATTACTGATTCTTTATTCACTTAATTATTATTTGTTTAAATTATGTCTTTTTTCCCCTCTCAATTGCTGCCTCTATCACCCTGACATAACCACTAATTTTTGTTGAAAAAAGTAATTTAAAGGAATTGAAATAAGAAATCCTCTCGTAATTATTTATATTCTAATCCTAAAGTAGCATTTATACACTTTTATATATTATAAATTTTTTCTATATTTCTTGACATACGTTATCTTAAATAAATGAACAAAGTGGAATGCATTTCTTACAGCATTACTAAAAATAGTGATATCCAACTTTAGAGTACAGCAGAATGACCTGCAGAGTCTTGTAAAACTGCCACTTGGTGGATTCTACCTGCTGAGTTACCCATAATAATGATTACCGTACTTGCCGGCGTATAAGACGATGTTTTGGCCCTGAAAAATACCGTATTTGCCGGCGTATAAGAGACTGGGCGTATAAGATGACCCCCTAACATTTCCACTCAAAATACAGAGTTTGTTATATACTCGCCGTATAAGACTACCCCCACTTGGAGGCATATTTTTCAGGGCCAAAAAATCGTCTTATACGCCGGCAAATACGGTATTTGCATATATCATGTGTCCAATAGATATTTGTTGATAGTTTCCAAAAATTGTGTGGTTTGATAGAGCTAAATCTGACATCTGTCGCTCACACTTTTTCTCATTGATAACCTACAGAGTTTGGATTGCACCTCTACTAGTAAATGTCAAAATAATTTTAATAAGAGACATGGGAGAACATTAAGGGAACAATTAGGAAGGTAGAATTAACGATTAAATTTTTTTATTTCCCTGCTAAATATGCAGCTTCAGCTGCTTTGCATATCTAAAATGTAAATTCAGAAAATATAACTGATGCTTCTGAATTAATTCAGAGTTCAAATGACAAGCCTTTTTACAGTTGTTTGAATTGTTACAAACACATAGTCATTATGTTTCAGATTATTGTGTGAGTCATCTTCAAGAAAATGAGTGAATACATTGTGTGCTTTGGACAAATTAGCACTTTTCTAACTGAAAGGAGCGTTTGTAGACTCAAAGCAAAGCCTTTTGTTTTGAGTTAAATTTGGAATGCTAAAACTCTCATTCTGG
This sequence comes from Vespertilio murinus, assembly GCA_963924515.1. Classification (NCBI taxonomy): domain Eukaryota; kingdom Metazoa; phylum Chordata; class Mammalia; order Chiroptera; family Vespertilionidae; genus Vespertilio; species Vespertilio murinus. Next base: position 31,700,926 of record OZ004718.1, on the reverse strand, counting down.
GACTTGGGCATAAGGTTAAAAGTTTGATAGTCAACTGAAAGCCCTGCCTTTAATTTTTTAATAACTCAAAAACAAATAGAGTTACTAAATCCCACATTTTGCTTCAGCATTAAAAAATAGGGCTAAATTTTTTCTTCAGAGAACCCTGCTTTCAAAATAGTTTCAAGCATTAACTTTAGTACTTAGGAAGACCGTAGCTGGTACAATAAAGACAGTGGTTTATATATAATACTGTTGTACATTATCAAATACTGGGAGCCAAAATCAGTTTGGCTTAGTCGATAGAGCGACAGCCTGCAGACTAAAGGGTCCCGGGTTCGATTCCGGTCAAAGGCTTGGTTGTGGGCACATCCCCAGTAGGGGTGTGTAAGAGGCAGCTGATCGATGATTCTCTCTCATCAATGTTTCTAACTCTATCCATCTCTCTTCCTCTCTGTAAAAAATCAATAAAATATATATATATATTTTTTTTTAAATAGACTGGGAATTTAAGGACTTTTCTAACATTTGAAATAACATCAGCTAATATTTTTAACTCGAGCTGAAATGTGCTAATAAGGTATGAGGAGATGTTTTTAAGTAATTTGCAGGAGAGTTTTAAAAAATAAGGTTTTTTTAAAACAATTTTTTAAAAACATTCTTAGCTATTTGGATAAGTACCCTTCTAGTCGTGTGTGTGTGTGTGTGTGTGTGTGTGAGAGAGAGAGAGAGAGAGAGAGAGAGAGAGAGAGAGAGAGAGACTGATTCTAAGAATTGTTCTTACTGAGGTGGACAGTGATGAAAACAGCCAAATCTGGGCATCCGAAAACTTTCTAGTCTGTCTAAAGCATTATCTCTGTAATTCTATGAATCAAAAGTATAAAGTAATGTAAGATAATAAGGGCTTATGTCTGGGGGGAGTGGGTAGAAGGGTTATGCACGTGTGGGTACGTGTGTGTGTTTATAAAGGTGACAGTGGATAACTGAGGACTTAATGAGTGAGGCTGGGGGATGTATGAAATAAAAGGCTTAGTAGTTCTAAGCAAAAGTATGCCAGAGAGAGTTGTTGTTTTTTTACAAAAATAGATGAAAATACAAGTGCTGTTTATAATCTTTCTTCACACTTGATCTGGATATTTTTCCATGTCAGTAAATAAAACTTTTTAAATAGCTACACAGAATATGTCAGATTTTTTCTTCTTCGAGAAATTTATAAAGATAGATTTTAAAAAATAATATCCAGAGTCTCCCTCAAGCTGTATTACTTTTGAATTAAGTGTTTTTTAGTTTATTAGTGTCACATAAAGTCTCCTTTAATTTTCTATATTGGCTTTGCTTTGTTCTTTTGGCAAGAATGTAATATTTACATACTTTTGAAACCTTTCTCTAATGGATTGGGTGAGCTGCCTGTCTAGACGTTGGGACTTTATAACGTGGCTTCCCTGCAGGTAAACATTGCATGCAGGGACATGATGTTAGACTCTTGGTGGGGGAAAAAATTAAAGGCAAAGGTACCGTGAAAGCTTAGGGAGGAGTATTTCCAGATGTCGGATGATACTGAGAAGAGAAGTTATTGGATCAGATGGTATTTGTGAACTGCTTGTAATCAGATACATTTAAATTTAGTTACTGAGGGAAGTTTTAACATCACTCTTTATAGATAAACTTTGAAAATAGGTTGGGTTCTTGCCTCAGAAATAAAGCAAAGGCATATTACTTCTCAAACCTACCTTAGTCCTAGGATTGTTGGATCCAGTTCACCTGAAACTTGTAATAGAATTTCAAATGTAGTCAATAAATGGACTTTCTTGGAATAATTTTCTCAATTGCTATTGCTGCCAAGTTTAAAAATCTAAAATATTGATTTTTTGTGGACAATTAGAATAAACTGCAGTAATATCCTTCTTGTTGAGAACTTTAATTAATCAGTTGCATCTGAATTGTCTTATTCCATACATTTATTTCATTTAAGTTCTGGAGACTAGAAATGTTGGAGTTGCTGCCAATTCTAATATTAGGTTATTATGTACAAAATACCACTTTAAATTACATTTCTCTGATTGGCTTAGTAAATTAAATTAAATTTTTATATTTTGTTAATCTTCTCCCCCCAAAAAAGAAATATGAAATGAATCTCAAAACATAGTGAATATTTGATTTTCTTAATGCTCTGGCTCTTAAAATTTTAACTCCTTAACCTAGAATTTTGAAGCTTAAGAATTTTGGACATTGAAGAATTTTTTCTATAAAGAATTTTATTTCATTCTTCTAATTAGGATGCAGTTGAAGTAATGTCATGGGCCTGGCCCTCTGATTAAATAAGCTACACTTCCCATTAGTAAGAATTTAACAATTCCTGTAGATACTATCTGGAGGTCCATCATCAAATCCCAGGACCTCTAAGTGCTATTCTTCTGTCTAAGAAGCTTAAATTCAGTGAATCTGAGATATGCCAGTTATTTAGGCCCAAGTCAGAATGAGATGACTGGGCCTTTCCCATTAGGATTGGGATGTTCCGTTGACATGCGGGCCAAACATTTGAAATGCTTTGTATAAGATCTTTTCGCTCTAGGAAGGGAGGGAGGAAAGAAGGGAGGGAAGGAGCGAAGAAGAAATATGGTTAGAATGCGGCCACACTCCAGGTTCGATTCCCGATCAAGGGCACATACCTGGGTTGCATGTTGGATCCCTGACAACCAATCAATGTGTCCCTCACATAAATGTTTCTCTCTTCTCTCTCTCCCTCTCCCCTTTCCTCCCTTCCACTGTCTCTAAAAAGCAATGGAAAAAAATATTTTTTGGGTCAGGGTTTTAAAGAATAAAAGGAGACAACTAGTGTTTGCATTGAATAGTACAAAGGAACTTGCTGCCCAACTGCAAAGTTGGCCCAATAACATGCATGATAGTTAATACTTAAGGGGTTATTTTCTTTCCTTTCATCAGCTTCGACTTAGCTAATCAGTTGCCACTGGTTGGTGTAGAAGCTGTCGGTAAATTATCAGAACCGCAGTTCAGTTGTTCCCATGCCATTTGTATTTGAGCCTTGCCAGAAATTCTCAGAGCCTTGACAGAGGATAAAAGCGCCTCTAACAAATATATTCTGCAAAGTGAACATTTGACTCAAAGCTTGCCTGGGCAAGCCCAAGTTTAGACATATAATAATATCTGAGATCTTGTTTATAAGATACTCTAGTTTACCTGCACTGGATTACTGGTTAGTTTAACATTTTGTGAAGTATCTCTAGAATCAGAGAGGCAGTGATGCCTCCAGTCGCTGTTGCATGTACTCCTAGCCATAGCTCTATGTGTGTACTGCTCACGTGGTCCCAGCACACTAGGGCTAGACCTTCTTCAACTTAACTATTAGTTCCTGTTGGCTTCTCACAGATAGTAAATTTGGGTTGATGTGCTCTATTCATAGAACATAAAGCCAGGAGTGCAGCTCTCTACCTTGTGTACTTGGAATCAGAATGGTGAACAGTACTTCTTTGTATCACTTCTTAGTAGAAGAACTTTAATGTAGCCACTTCTGCTGTTCTTGCTTCCCTGGCTTTTCTTAAGAGGTCAGAATAGAGACAAAAAGATATCTATTAGAATCACCTCTGCCTTGATAAATGGGTCATTTGAGCTATGTAACTACGTCCCTCTTTCTCTTTGCCTGGCCAGTGATAGAATTAGAGGAAGGAGACGCCAAGAAGAACAGCACTGAAAGAATTCCAAAAAGAAATTTTCTGACAACTGTCTTGAGGCAATTAATGGTTTTGGAACTCTCTCTTCTGAGATAAGGAATGCGGGTGGGGTTAATTTATACAGAAGAAATTGCCTCTAGTATACATTTCCCTGGCTTTTTGTCATAGAGAAAAAGAATGGACTAAACTGTACACTTCATGAGGGTAGGAACTGTGTTTCTCTTTCTTCTCTACCCTTGAATATTCAGCACTTCTCCTCTGGTTGTATTTATACACAATAGATACACAGTAAATATTGAATGACTATTGAGTGGAAGTGATTTTGCTTTATTTTTAAGGTTTATAAAGTATCTTTTTGAGCTTCTTATTAATAAGATTCTCAAATATATAAAGCACAAAATATATCCTCATGAACCCATTATACAGCTTTAATAACCATCAACATTTTGCCAGATTTCTTTCATCTAGTTCCCCCTTTTTTTCCTCTTTTTTGTTGGAGCATTTTTAAATCACTTTATTGAAGTATAATTGAAATACAAAATATTGTACATATTAATATATACAACTTGATAAGTTTGGAAATAAGTAAAGACCATTAAACCATCACCACAATCTATGCCATGAACATATCTCTAACCTGAAAAGTTTTATTTTTTTAAATATATATTTTTTATTTTTTACAGAGAGGAAGGGAGAGGGATAGAAAGTTAGAAACATCAATGAGAGAGAAACATCGACCAGCTGCCTCCTACACAACCCCCACTGGGAATGTGCCCTCAACCAAGGTACATGCCCTTGACCAGAATCAAACCCGGGACCTTCCAGTCCACAGGCTGACGCTCTATCTACTGAGCCAAACCGGTTCCAACGGTTGTTTTGCTTAAAGTCACAGAAGCTATTGATGATTTTAAGTGAGGACTTACTATACAGAGATTTCCCATATGCCCTCTGTCCCCATTGTCTTCCCCATTATCTTCATTCCCCACCAGAGGTGTAGATTCATTACAATTTATAGACCTACATTGACACATCGTTATCAACTCCAAGTTCATAGTTTACATTAGGGTTTACTCTTTGATGTTGTACATTCTATGGGTTTTAATAATGATGTGTGGCCCTAGCTGGTTTGGATCAGTGGATAGAGCATCGGCATGCAGACTGAAGGGTCTCAGGTTCAATTCCAGTCAAGGGCACATGCCCAGATTGTGGGTTCGATCCCTAGTGGGGGGCGTACAAGAACAGCCAATCCATGATTCTCTCTCATCTTTGATGTTTCTATCTCTCTCTTCCTCTCCAAAATCAATAAAAATATTTTTAAAACAATAATAATGACATGTATCCACCACTTTAGTATTATACAGAGTAGTTTCACTGCCCTAAAAATCCTCTGTGTTCTCCTAACCCATGGTAACAAATGGTCATTACTGACTCTAGAGTTTTGCCTTTTCTAGAATGTCATATAGTTGGAATCATACAGTACCTACTCTCTTCAGATTGGCTTCTTTCCCTTAGTAGTATGCGTTTATGATTTCTCCATATCTTTTCATGGCTTGATAGTTCATTTCCTTTTAGTGCTGAATAATATTCCATTGTCTGGCTATACCACAGATTGTCCATTCAGCTACTGAAGAACATCTTAGTTGCTTCCCATTATTGGAATATTTTATTTTAAAGTAAAACTTGAATACTATGTCATTTCATTTCAGATACTTAAGAAAAAGGCATTATCTTGATGTCATTATTTCACTAACAAATCTTTAATATCATCTAAGACCATGTCCGTATTCAAATTTTTTGAAGACCCTTTTAAAGTATCATAAATAAGCAATGAATAAACTCTTTATGATAAAAAATAATATAAGCTTCAATTGTTATTTAAACTAAAGAAATTTTATAGTATATAATCTATAAGAATTCAATAGAGCAACTCCTCTTAGATATTAATAGTTTGCTTTATATTATCATTGTTCATGGGATTTGGATCTCTGAGTTCAGTGTTCCTATTCATACAACTTCACACTCCCCGATCTTTAGAACATGACCTGATAATTGTTGTTGTTGTTGTTATAAATTGTGCTAATTGCAAACATTCATTGAGCATTTATTTACTGTATACCAAGCACTATGCTAAACATGCATTATTTTATTATTCTTAAAGCCCAATAGGATAGGTATTATTATATTTCCCTCTAATTAATTTAGTAATATTTATAGGTTTTATAATTAATGCATGAGCTGGTATTTGAATGTGGGTCTCCTAGCTACTGGTTTTGGATCTCCCTAAGTATGCTTTAAGATGCTGATATAAAAAGAGTTGAATGATATAAAATTGACCTTCTAAATTTCTTTGTTGTCTGTTAACCTCCAGGCTGTAAGACTAGAAAGTACTTACCAGAATCGAACACGTTATATGGTAGTGGTTTCAACCAATGGTAGACAAGACACTGAAGAAAGCATCGTTCTAGGAATGGATTTCTCCTCTAATGACAGGTATGGTACCACAAAGGGAGGATGAGAAGACTCCTTTTAAATAACCTATTCCAGTTGCCTTTAAATTACCACAAAAACATCTTATGCAGTGCTACTCTTAAAGTTAAATGCCTAAAACTAGAGAACACAAAAATATCTTAGTCACACAATCTTGAGAGATGAAAATGTTTAATGAATGTCTTTGGTAATGTGTTTCTAGTTTACACTATTCCTTACCTTCCTCTCATCTTTAGGTGGTGATGATTTAAACTTGTATCTCCAAGAAGGGTGAGGGGAGGAGCCATCCTTTCTTTGCAATCGTCTTTAAACAGTAATGATTTACTTTAGTGATACTGTACCAATGAGCCTTAGGTTCAACTTTAACTCCATTCTCTTTATTTATAGCCTTACTCTTTGCTTTTATCAGATGTTTTGCTTCCTTTTTCCTTAAACTCAAAACAGAAACTTTTATAATCATGCACCTTTGACTTTAGTGGCACTTTGCATCTTATGATTAAAGATATAGACATCACACAAAATCTGGCTTTATTGTGTCTCTAAGGTTTGTTGCTTTTCTTTTTTATTTTCCCACTCTTCTGGAGAAATCTTGGGAAGATTGTGGAATGTGACTGCTAAGCAGATCTTTTCACTCTAGATAACAAGCCTCAGGAAATCCTGCCAGATGTCTCAAAGCATTGACTTCCTGGCTCAGGCCTAGAATGGAACTGTGGAGTAGCTAGGGGTGTGACCCAGGCCTGGGAGAATTTAGCCACAAAGAGAAGAGGAGACTGGGAGTGATTCTACTTGTTTTAATGTGGGGGTGGGGGTTACATTGTCAGAATAAAGTTTCTCAAACTAGTGTTTACCTGAGCTTGTAGTGGCAGTCAACCTGAAAATGATTTGTGGGTTCAGAAGATCAAAGGTGAGAGTTGTTACCTTGTACACCACTTACAGCCTTTAATTGTGTGCTCTAAAATTACGCAAGTTTGTAAGCCACATTTAGGAAGCTGTTCCTCCTGCGTGGTTTTAACCTCTGGTGTTAGCTAAGCAGCAGACGTTTCAGTAAACATTCATCCTCTAAGATCACCAACCTTGCCTACATTCATTAGTATTTTAAGACCTATGATTTGGGTTTGTATATCTCTAGATCTGTTTTTTCCAGTATGGTAGCTACTAACCAAACGTGACTATTTAAATAAATTAAAATTAAATAAAATTAAAATGTCAGTTCTCAGTTACAACTAGCCACATTTGAAGTACTCTAGCTATATGTGGCTACCGTATTGGACAGGACATCTATAGAACATTTCTGTCATTGCGGAAAGTTCAGCTGGACAGCGCTGCTCCAGTTATTTCCTTTGCTTCTTTCATTCTAACTCTTCCTTTGGAACCCCCATGAAACATGGAAACTTCACTTGGGTCTTCCCCTAGGGAGAGAAGGCATCAAATTCAGATTTTCCTGACTCAGAGTGTGAGAAATAAGCTATCTGTTATCTCTTTTACTTTGTCCTAAACATTCCCAAAAATCAAAGACTGCTTATTAATATGGCTGCCCAGTATTTTGTCCTCAGTGAACTGCATCTATCTTCAGTAATAGACCTGCCTGAATCAAACCTAGCAAAAGAAAATTTTAGTTTATGGAAAACAAAATGCGATGTGAAAAGCTATAAAAATTGTTTTTCATTGTGTTTGAAAACTTGGTGTTATGAATTCCCATATATCTTCTGAACGAGCTGCTTGAACAATAAGAGAAGTGCTGCCTACTTGAGAATAATAGTGCTCAGATAATCTAATATCATGTTTATCTAATTGCTGTTGAAGGAATGTGTATCATTTTGTATCTGACAATAGAAAAAGTTAATGTTTCAGAACAGTATTAAACCAAAGTAAAATGCAGATCGCTATGACATCCTCTTCCCACGTATTTCTGAAGATATATTACAGTACTTCTTTTAGCCTATTTCAAGTTCTTTGAATACTGTATCATATTTAAGTAATAAATATTTTAATACACAGCATAATCTTGGTTTTCAAATTCCATTGGATATATTTCAAGGTTATAAAATAACTAGAGTCCCAGTGCACAAAATTCGTGCACGGGGGGGGGGGGGTCCCCCTCAGCCCAGCCTGTGCCCTCTTGCAGTCCAGGACCCCTCGCTTCTTACTGCTTGACTCACTGCTACTTAGTGCTGCTGTGGAGGCAGGAGAGGCTTCCGCCACTGCCGCTGTGTTCCCCAGCCATGAGCCCCGTTTCTGGCTGAGCAGTGCTACCCCTGTGGAAGCACATTGACCACCAGGGGGCAGCTCCTGCGTTGAGTGTCTGCCCCATGTGGTGAGTGTGCATCATAGCGACAGGTCGTTCTGGTAGTTCTGTCCTAATGGTCGCTTAGGCTTTTATTATATATATAGTTTTATTGTGTTGTTTTATTTTTTTTGTACCCACAACACCTTGAAATGTTTGGTACATGTAGACACTCAATAAATTGTTGGCCCTAACCAGTTTGGCTCAGTGGATAGAGTGTTGGCCTGATTGAGGACTGAAGGGTCCCAGGTTCAATTCCAGTTAAGGGCACATATCTCAGTTGCAGGCTCCCCAGACCGATTGGAGTGAGTATAGAAGGCAACCAATTGGTGTGTCTCTCACGTCGATGTTTCTCTCCCTCTCTCTCTCTCTTCCCCACCCCTTCCACTCTCTCTTAAAATAAATGGGAAAATGTACTCATGTAAGGATTAACAACAAATAAATAATTGAATAAGTGCATATCTAATCAAATAAGTAAGTATATTAGAGAAAAATATCATGATTCAAGGTAAACTGGATAAAAATATAGATGTTCCTAATTCAGGCCTCTTTCCTGTCGTATAAAAATGCTTTTTACTACAAAAAAGCATTCTAACCTGAATACAAGCTGAAAACATGATGTTTGGTTTCTACATATCATGGTCATCTGTCCAAAATTTTAACTAGTGTCTGGTCACAAGCTCACCTTCTTTATCTTCTTCTGTAGTAGATTAATTTCTAGATTTGTCAAATTATAGTTGTTGCTAGGAACTGGCTAAGTACTCACCAAAAATAAAGACAAAAGAAAAAACTAAAAATAATTGCACTCTACCTTGGAAATGATTTTCTACACAAATTTTCCTTGCACTCATAAACTTAATAAAAAATGGTGGCGGAGCTCTCTTCCTCCCTCCCAAACTCTGGGATGATAACTGTGCATCTGGGGTTCGCGGCTCGGGTTTCAATGCAGATAAGCTGTTTCGATCTTGATTTGAATCTTCTGAACTCTGGAATCACTGATGGACTGTTGAGAACACAGGTCAGCAAGTGCAGTGGAAATCACTAGCCACAGCTCAGCTAGGGCATGGCCTTTGTTAGCACTGCAGTGACTCCAACAGTTAAAGCGTGGTATTCCTTGTATTGTTTTTAATATGTTTTCATACTATTCCCCTCCCCCAAATCACTTTCAGCTGTAGTAGAGCACCCACTACAGATTCATAGTCAACATTTATTTTACGTATCAGTACATTAATATATATGTTTCACCTTAAATATTTTAGATTTTCATGATAACCCTATGAGGCTGGGTCTTGTTAACCTGTATATCCAGATGAAAAAAATAAGGCTGAGAAGAGATGTTAAATAACTTGTCAAAAGGAATTGCAGTACTGAAGGAGAGTAAATCCAGATCTTTCAGCATAGTATAATTGCTCAATAAGTAGTAGTTATTGCACATTTTTAGTGTGTTACCTAATTTAATTTTCAAAACAGCCCAATGAAGATGGTATTTCTATCCCAGTTTTACAGATGAGGAAACCAGAGTACAAAGCAATTAAATTGTTTGTCTACAATTTTATAATCAGTTAGTGCAAGAACTCAGGTTCCAGAGCCCATCTGGCTCCAGAGCTTATGCTTTTTTTTTTTTTTTAATCTTCATCCAAGGATATTTTCCCATTAATTTTTGGAGAGAGAGGGTGAGTCATAAAGAAACACTGATGTGAGAGAGACACATTAATTGGTTGCCTCCTGCATGCCCCCGACCAGGGCCGGGAGCCTGCAACCAAAATACGTGCCCGTGACTGGAATCAAATCCAGGACCCTTCAATCCATAGGCTGATGCTCTATTCACTGAGCCATACTGGCTAGGGTGAGAGCTTATGCTCTTAACCATACTTCGCTGTTTTACCTCCCACATCCAAGCTTCTTTCTCCTATGCCTGCTACTTTTCTAAATATATTGGTGGGAAGAGGGTATAGGAGCCTTTGGAAGACTGGAGGGGGGAAGTGGTTTATGGTAGTCTTAGGGAATAAAAGTAGTAAGAGATCTGGGGTAGATTTCAGTTGTCCAGAAAAGTGGCATGATAGAGCACACAATTGGGAGTCTATGGCTTCCTGTCTCTCCCCGTTAACTTTCCTCCTTGTGTGATTTAAATAATATGTGGCTACCATTTTGGGCAGGACATATATAGAACATTTCCATCATTGTTCTATATATGTCCTGTCCAGGGCTACCCTGTTGTTGGTTATTGACATTCCTATTCACTCTGCATTTCAGCAGTGCTAGTTCAGTGCATAGTCACAAAGCACTGTTGCATTTATTTAAGTTGGGTCTCTTGTCCCTCTTAATGTCATCACAAGCCATTAACAGTTACTTTTTTGAATACTTTAATTCCCTTTCCCATTTAAACTATTTAGTGTATTCTGGGGTTCAATAAATGTGTGTAAACCTCAGAATTAAAATTGAATGAATGACATAGTCAGAGGTCTTCAGCAGCCAGCAATGGTTTCTGTCATTAGAAATAATTCTCGAAGTTGAATTGGATTCTGTGACTTTTTAGACAGTGGCCATTTGCAAGACAGTAATACAGGGAGCTCAGTCAATGTTTTCTTTGTTAAATATTTAAGGACTAAACAGAACGCTGCCTAGAATAACAGAGTGACTTATGGACTGCTTCTTGTCTTGCAGTAGCACTTGTACCATGGGCTTAGTCCTGCCTCTCTGGAGTGACACCCTAATTCATTTGGATGGTGATGGGTAAGAGCTTTCCCTTTTTATCTTCCTACAGAAAGCCAAGGGGTGGGGTTCCGTCTTATTACCCATTCATTCAGCTGAATGGGAGGCCCGCTGTGCCCAACTGAATTGTCATGTCAGCAGCTCAATGAGTCCTTTTAAACTCCTGTTTTGTAAAGTGGAGTAAAAACACAACTTGCCAAGGCCTCTCACTTCTGTTCTTCTCTAGACTGACTATGGTAAGAATCCAAACAAAGAGGAACTAGTTTTTTGGCTCCCTCTTTAATCTGCGCATGCGGGACTGTTGCAATGTTCTCCCAGAGGATGATATGTTCTGTTTCAAATAACCTCTTGCTGCCTCTGCCAGCTGTCAGCCTACAGTATAACCCCTTTTCTGTGCCAGTTCCTTCCAGTGACCTTTCACCCCTACCCCTGATGTTTTTATAATGTGTCCCCAAGAAACCAAGATGTTTGCTCCAGTTTATAAAACAGGGTCAGTTTTGCTACATACCCATAAGATTTCCAAATAGAAATATACAGCAGAACAGTTTGTCCTTAGCTACGGCAGGAAAACTATGTCATTCCCTTACTCCAACGTGGGAGTCCATTCATTCTGCTAAGTACATAAAAGTAGACCATTTGTTGAAGCTTTTCAGTCATGTCCTATACTCTCGTCTACATGAAGTGCCTGAGCCAGTAGCCTGGGAAGCAGCCTTGAAAACTCACAACTGAAATAACCCACTCTCATTTGTGGATTTTTGTCTTATTCTTTTTTCCTCAGAGGGTTCAGCGTGTCAACAGATAACAGAATTCACATATTCAAACCTGTATCTGTGCAGGCAATGTGGTAAGAAGAATTTTAATATTTATGAGTTTTTCAATATATTAGTAGAGCAGTATGTTGTGAGAAGTATTGAAATGATACGGTTCTCTGAAAATGCCAATCTGTTTGTGTATATAGAATTTTGTGTGATCTGTTTGTGTGGCCATCATAGTTAAAGATGACTTAGAAGTTTAATTTTCAAATTATCACAATGGAAGGCCTTGAACATTGGTGAACAAATAATATTTAGAGGTGTTTTTAGACTCTGAAAGATTCTTAATGAATCAGATAGTCAGTTGGGACTGAATTTTATAGGGACACATTGACTAAGTTAGTGGCAATCTAGTGCCAAGTCAAAATATCACACTATTACTATGCATTAGCTTTCAATTTCTTAAGGTAATCAGGGATGGCATTGATGGTGTTACCTTTTAGATTGAAAAGCTTCATTTAAATTGCTGGTAATTGTTTGTAAAACTATTTGCATAATGCAAATAAAGCCTTGGGAAAAAATTGTAGTTGATAATAACCATCAGCTGGCATATTGACACTTTTAGCTTACTTACTGTATGTCAGGCATTGTGCCTAGTGCTTTACATGGATTACATATAATCATTACATAAGCTCCCCAAAAGAGTAGTATTAGCTCCTCGTTATGGATGAGAAAACAGGTTTTAGAAAGGTTGCATAACTGGTCTTCAAGAATCTCTTATATTTAAACAAAATCAACTCTTATTTTCTGTTTTTCTAGATTATCCAGAAAAATGATCTAATATAACTAAGGAATAATGTCTGTCCCCAGTCTGGAATTTGAATTTTAGGTCCTCATTCAGTTGCCTGTTTTTGTAGTGGAAGTCCCCAAGAGGAACAGAATGGACAGAATGAAAGCCAAACAAGAAATAAAGAGCCTGTAAAAGACTCCAGGGAGATCATTTACTCCTGAATAACATGATTGATAGGCTTAGGTGGGCGGGGTCCTAACACAGAGTCAGCTGAACAATTAACCGTCTTATCATTTCCTGGAGTAATTGAAGTAGGACAGAGTTTCAGGTCATTTGTTGAGACCAGATTTTTAGATTTAGGGCATATTTCAGAAATAAATTTCTCATGGAAAACATGACTGCCTTTGACTCGGGCTCAGTTAAAGGCAACTCACCTATGTATTCCCAGGTACCAAGTAAAACCAAACAGCAGAAGTCCATAAGTGACAGTGTTTTCAGTTCTAGTTTGGAGAGAAGTACAAAGCAGTCTTAATTTTTAAAACAGTAGTTTCAGCAGTAACCTTAGATCAAGCCTTGATGTTCTAAAGTAGACTGACTAGTCCTAACTCTCTTAGCTTCCTGCAGAATTAAACTTTTTTTGGAGAAGTTAACTGAGAGTCACAGAAAAAGAGAAAAAAAAAAGATGTGTGTATCAAAGCAGCATTTAGACCAGGTGTTTCCTACACAGGAAGGTAGTGACTGCACCCTCCCACTGCTGTCGGCAGCTGCAGTAGCTGAGGTGGCGAAGTTGAATGCATTTTGGGGCACTTGCGCCAGGCGCTTGTGGCATATGCTTTGAAGCATGTGTTTTCCTGATAAAGAAAGCATGCACTGAATATCCTGTGCTTTACACTAAGCTGGCTTTACCTTTGAATCTGTGTAATGAAACTGAGAATCACTTAATTCTCTGAGTTTGACTTAATTCTCCGAGAATTTGGCTTACTTTGAATAATAGTAAAGCATTTTTAAAGATTCCACAACCTTGTTTTTAAGGAAAAGCCTGTTTTTCAGATAAAAATAGACTGGCATTTTTTTTTCTGATCAAATTGGTAATGGTATTATTTTTAAATTAACATTATACAGGGTTGTCAAGGTCTCATGGAACAGATACGGTTATATATTACTGATGAGAATAAACTGGAACAGCCTTTTTGGGGAATGATTCGCCAATATGCCTTATCATTTTGCATGCCCTTTGACCTAGTAATTCTATTTCTAAGAATGTTTCCTAAGGTAATAATCATGGGTGTGTACAAAAATTTTAACTATTAAGAATGTTTGTCGGTGTTCTAATAGGAAATAATTTAAATATCTGTAAAACAGTAATCAGTTAAATTATGATATGTCCATGTTACTAAATATGAAACCATTAAAAACTATCTACTTGAAGAATATTTAATGACATAGAAAGATGTTGATGGTGAAGTATAAAATAAAAGAACAGGTTAAAATAGTATGCAGAATATAGTCATATATTTATTGTAGATCTATGCATAGACAAAAGAGACTGGAAAAATCTATACTAAAACCTTATAAGTAGTTATTTTTGAGCCATTAGATTACAGTGCCTAAAAGAATGCCTAGTTCATAATTGGAGCACAATTAGTATTTGTTGAATGAAATGTTTTATTAGCTATAAATTTCTGCCTTTTACAAGATTTTTCTACCTTTTACCTGAGGTTCTTAAATTTTCCCAAGTGAGCGTGGATCACTTTTATTATGAGGGAAAAACAGATTAAAAGGCATTTTTAAGAAAAAGATGTGCCCCTGGCTGGGTAGCTTAGTTGGTTAGAGCTTCATCCCAATAAGCTAAGGCTGTGAGTGCCATGTCCAGTCAGGGCACATACAAGAAGCAACCAATTTATGCATAAATAAGTGGAACAACAAATAGATGTTTCCCTCTCCCTCCCCTCCCTCTGCCTCTTTCTCAACCTCTCCCTTTCCCTCTCTGCCCTCCCTCCTCCCCGCCCCCTTTTCCCTTCTAAAATCAAGTTTTTTTTAAATGTAAATGGATTGGCCACAAAATTTTCTCATAATGTTCTTTTCTCTTAGGAAACATTAGTTTATAGCTTAATAATAAAACACATTTCATTCAACAAATACTGTGCTTCAACTATGAACTAGGCATTCTTTTAAACACTTGAGATATATCAGTAAACAAAACAGAAAGATCCCTGCTGTTGTGTAACTACCTTTCTAGAATTTCTGGCTTTAGTTTTTCCCAGCATATAACCAAAAAGGTACTTTTCAGCTTTGTTTACTCTTCCTGGGCTCCTGAGTTCAGAGTCAGAGATTTAATTAGTCTAAGAATAACCAGAGCTGTTCTTAGAAAGTAGCTCAAGTGTATGAATAAATGGTTTAAAGAAATTGGGAGACTAAGGCAGCAAGAATTTTAAACGTCATAAGATCAGTGCTGCCTGGACATTCAAGAACATACCCTAAAAGTTTAGGGACATCTATCCGTGATCTTCGTGGTGCTTCCAAGAATAATAGAGAATGTGTGCTGTGCATGAATCTGTGCCAAGTGAAAACAAATCTTTCTATAGCAAATGGTTGCCATCTTAGTTCTCTGGTGATATAGCATAGACACAGCATGACTGCAACTGTGGGGTCATGAGTTTCATAGGTACCTGCACCTGTTTTTTACTGTTGTGTTGTCAGTTCTCCTGTTTCCCTTTACCCCCCCCCACCTTAATATCATTCTGTATCTTTCAGCACTAACTGTCTAGTCAAGTGTTCTGAACATAATTATTCCAGATAATTACTATAATCAGAATCAGAGAATCTTGAATTCTAGGGAGTAGAATCTCCAGAGACCAAATTCTGTAGAGTTTAAAAATTGGAGGAGATTGAAGTGCACATGGATTATTGGCCTTTTGATACCCCCATAATTCTGCAGTGCTCATTTCCCTGCATATCTTTCAGGTCTGCACTACAGAGTTTACACAAGGCTTGTGAAGTGGCCAGAGTGCATAACTACTACCCAGGCAGCCTGTTTCTCACCTGGGTGAGTTATTATGAGAGCCATATCAACTCAGATCAATCATCAGTCAATGAATGGAATGCCATGCAAGATGTACAGTCCCACCGGCCTGACTCTCCAGCTCTCTTCACTGACATGTAAGTCACTTTGCTAAGGATCATGAAAGTCCTGTCTGTTGAGTTCTAGGATGCCACAAGCCACTGTTCCTCCCCAATCTCTCCGCTTGGGGAATTAATCTTACGCAGCAATATTAGTCATTGTCTATACTACACAACTGCCACATAAAGAACCCTGTTCTTTCTGTTGTCTGCAAATGCCTGAGGAGTTTCACTCATGGGCACAATGTAGTCTTCATAGACAAGAACTGCAATATCATAAAATCCCATTAATTCAGATTCCACTAATGTGAAATTTGAGCTTAAAGGAGTTAAGCTAAAGTCTGCCTTTGCATTGTCTGTGAAAGAAACGTTTGGTAAATAAATTAATGACAAAGAAAAGCTTTTAAAAGGATGTTTCCAATATTTAAGTTGTTTCTATTAATACTTAAGTGGCTTAGTTGGTTGAGTATCGTCCTATGCACTGAAAGGTTGCGGATTCAATCCCTGGTTGGGGCATATATGGAAGGCAACCAATCCATGTTTTTCTCTCACATCAATGTTTCTGTGTCTCTCTCACTCCCTTTCTTTCTCTAAGCATGTCCTTGGGTAAGGATTTTTTTAAAAAAAAAAGTAAAGAAAATATGTTTCTAGTTAATGAAAAAGAATATTTAGGTTTCATGTTAATTCTAACCTGATATCTGTGCAGATCAGATATTTTTTTCAATATTTTATAATTTGTGTTAAGACCTTTGCCTTGTTAACTCTGTCTCGGTAAGATTTTATTAAATATTCCTGGTGTACTGTGAGTTATATAAAGACCTAAGGTGGAGTGATGTTTATTTCCTTTTTATGACTGTGTGTTTAAACTTATGTGACTATTTTAGAAATTTTTTTTCATACTTAGTTCCTGCTTTGGAAATTAATCAGGATGTTTATTTTGCTCTGAGTTGATCTTTCTACATTTTCAAGGTATTCTATAGCTAGGAGAGAAGAATAGCTACTTACTCACTGATCTTCTAAACCTTCGTCTACAGATTCCTAAAGTAATACCAAAATTTTCATGATTTTTTTAAAGGCTTATTCAGATAATATAATAAACTAGAGGCCCAGTGCATGAATTTCTTACACGAGTAGGGTCCCTAGCGGCTGCCAGCTGGCAGGCCCCACCCCCTGGTCGAACTCCCAGTTGAGGGGACAATTTGCATATTAGGCTTTTATTATAGAGGATTATTTTTACTAGGAAAGGTGAAACTTCCAAGAATTGTGTGAATAAAACAGTCAGAAAAGCAATGGAAGTTTTTGCAAAGGGTGTTACTGATACTAGGACCTCTTTTTCATTAGACTTCATCCTTTCTAGATCCCACAGTAACAAAAAAAAGTAAGGGTTAGTTTGGCTTTCAAAATCTTGGGAAATGTTCCTAATTTCCAGCTTTATAGCTGGTTCATGGGTATCAGAGGAATGGATGTTGCATCTGGCTCAAAAATGGACATTCTGAACCAGACTTACATGAAAGAGAAAACCCTTCTTATTTTTCATGATTTTATTAGAGGAAATTTGGAAATTATAATACAAAAGAGGAAAATTAAATTGCCTATAATTTCTCTACATTCCCAAACAAACACACACACACAAAAATATATATATATGAAATGTACTCCCTGGTACCTGGTAGGAGCTCATTAAATATTAATTCTTAGTATGTACAATATAGCTCCAGTTTTAAGATAATTTAATAAACAAATGTGTATCTGTTCATAGAAAAAGATTGAAAACAATCAGTCACTATATTTTAATAACGATTATCTCTGATAGAAGGATTTTTCCGTGATTTTTATTTTATTTTATTTTATTTTGCGTTTGTATGTATTTTCTGAATTTTTCTCCAGTGAGATTGAGAAAGTGTATTTGTCTTGTAATGCTTTTTACATTTCCTCCCTAAGCTGACCAGAAAAAAAATCTTTTTTAAGTATGCTGCAAACACAGGGAGAATGTGTGCCAAATGAACTTAAATGATCTGTGAATAAAGTTTATGTTTTAAAATCCAAGGAAGGGGAAGAAAGGACATACCTGAATGGTGCCTCCAGTTTATGTCAAGTGCTATGCCTGGCGCTTCAGAAAAGTATCTTATTTAATCATCATAAGAACCTCATGAGGCAGATATTACTACTTTCCTTATTTAATATAAAAGGAAAGAGGCTCAGAGAAAGGAAGGAACTTGTTCAAGTTCACACTACTAGCAGGACTAAAATTAAAACCTACATGTGTCTTCTCCCAAACTACTCTGCCTCAAGCAAGTGTGAAGGAGTTGGATAAAGATTGCTAAACTAGGGAATCTAAATCATGCACAAAGATGCTAAACTTTTTTTTTTACCAATATTTCTTTTTAATAGAAGACTGAAGTGTGTAACACTCTACCATTAGCTATCTAGGAAAAATGGTAGGGAACATGATTAAGAATTTTAGTCCTAGTCAAGACAAGAAGACTGAGGGCTGACTGACGGGGTATAATTATTAGCTGTATTCTGCAGGGTTCGTGGAAAACTAAAAGCCCCAGTGGTAGGGAGCCCCAAGGTTGTGGGGTCAAAACATCCATCTTTGGAGATTACTAAAGCTATTTTTGCAGCCAGTGATAAGGCTGTAGGCAGCAAGGGTGGGCAGGATGCCTAAAGGCTTAGTCCATTTCCATCTCCAAATAAGGAGGTACAGAGCAGATACCTTTCTTGAGTAGGTAGGAAGGGAAAGATGAGACAGAAAGTATTCTCTGTCAGCCTCCCTCACATTCTGCATAATATGAAATAATGCATTTTGAGAGAAGCATCCAGTTACATTGAACTAATATTTGTCTAGTAATTGGAGAATCAGCTTCCTAATTTGATTTCATATTAAAATTCCAAGGGTAATTTTATTTTTAAAAGAATCAGAAGACTAAAGAAGCAATATAATCCTGCAGGTAGAGTGTTAAGCTGGGCTGACAGTTCTGGTTCTCTTGCCAGTGTATATGATCATTGGCATGTCATTTAACCCTCCAGCTTTTTACTCTCTTTATCTGTAAAACCATTTCACCAGAGATATTGTGAGAGCTTTTGTGAAAAGGAAAGAATTTTGAATGGAAATATTCCAGGTAGTTAATCCTTGAAACCCATTTTAGAAGAGAATTTGCCTTATTGAAGAAGGCAGGAATCACTCTTACTTCTTTCCTGTTTTCTAAAACCATAGCAATGAATGAATGATCAGCATTAGGTGGCAATTTATGCAACAGAAGACCCAATTCCATAGTGGGTCACATCACTGGCCTACTCAGCTCAGTAAGTGGTACTCAGTGATACTTGATGAGAAAATATGGATTGTGGTTCTCCATGAAACTTTACACTCAGTATAGCTTATTTGCCTTTATTTCTTTAAGATCTATATATGTGAATATATTTAAGGGCTTTTAGATATGTACAACCTTCAAGTAATAATTTCTACATATTTACATTCTGAAAATAAAATTTTAAAAATATTGTTCTCTTCTGTCCATTAGAAACCTGTCAATTTGGAACCATGATCAAATAGCGCATTCATTAACTTAATTAAACTCCTGCCTAAGAAAAATCAATATTTCTTTCTTCTCAGACCAACTGAACGTGAGCGAACAGAAAGACTAATTAAAACCAAATTAAGGGAGATTATGATGCAGAAGGATTTGGAGAATATCACATCCAAAGAGGTAAGAGACCTTAAGTTTCATTGTTTCTTTTCTTTTAAAAAAAAAAATTTCTTTATTGATTAAGGATCCGATATTTGTCCTCAACCCCCATTCCAATCCACCACCCCTCCCCACACATGTCCTCACCCCCCTATTGTCCTTGACCACTGTTTAGGCTCATATGTATGCACACAAGTCCTTTGGTTGATCTCTCCCTTTTATCCCCACCCTCCTTTGAGGTCCAACAGTCTGACCCATGGCTCCTTATCTCTGGGTCTGTTCTTGTTCATCAGGCTATGTTGTTCACCATTTCCCCTAGATGAGTGAGATCATGTCCTACTGGAAATATACTTATAAGAATCAAAAATGAGACAAGCAATAATCGTTATGCTGAAAGGCATATAGTCCTCATTGTTTCTTTTTTTTTTTTTTTTTTAGCATGCTATTTTTTTTTTAGTTCTTTTTTTTTAAACTAAATCTTTATTGTTCATATTATTACAAATGTTTCTCATCCCCGCCCCCCACAATTGCTCCCCTATACCAAGTTTCCATTCAATTCTCTGCCCTTTCCCCATTCCCCATTGTCCTCATCCATAGATGCAGTTTATGTTCAGTCTCTTCCCGCCCCGCTCCATTCCCCATTTCCCCAAGAATCATCAGTCCACTCCCCTTCCATACCTCTGATTCTATTATATTCACCAGGTAATATTGTTCATCATGATTTTTACTTCCCTTGGTTTTTAGACTCACTTGTTGATAGTTGATAGTTGGTGTTTGTTCATAATTTTTATCTTTATTTTCTTCCTCTTCCTAAAGAACCCCTTTTAGCAATTCATATAATTCTGGCTTGGCAGTGATGAATTCCTTTAGCTTAAATTTATTTGTGAAGCTCTTTATCTGACCTTCTATTCTGAGTGATAGCTTTGCTGGGTAGAGTATTTTTGGCTGTAGGTTCTTGTTATTCATCACCTTGAATATTTCTTGCCACTCCCTTCTGGCCTGCATGGTTTCTGTTGAGAAATCAGCTGACAGTCGTATGGGTGCCCCTTTATAGGTAACTACCTGCTTTTGTCTTGCTGCTTTTAATATTCTCTCTTTGTCTTTAGCTCTTGGAATTTTAATTATGATGTGTCTTGCTGTGGTCCTCTTTGGATTCCTTTTGTTTGGGGTTCTGTGTGCCTCTTGTACGTGTAAGTCTATTTCTTTCCCCAGGTGGGGGAAGTTTTCTGTCACTATTTCTTTCAATATGTTTTCGGTATCTTGCTCTCTGTCATCTTCTGGGATGCCCATAATTCTGATGTTGGTTCGCTTGAAGTTGTCCCAGAGGTTTCTCACACCCTCTTCAACTTTCTGGATTCTCTTGTCTTCTTGCTTCTGCGGAGGAGTGTCCTCTGGCTCTTTGTGTTCCAAATCTTGGACTTGATTCTTGCAATCTTCCAATCTGTTTTTAGGACTCTGTATAATATTTTTTATTTCAGAGAATGTATTCTTTATTTCTAGTTGATCCCTTTTCATATCCTCATAGGTCTCATTTATTTTATCTGCCTTTTCTAAGAGATTGTTGAACAACCTTATAAGCGTGGCTTTGAACTCTATATCCAGTCGCTTTTTGTCCTCCATTTCTTTCGTTTGTGATCTGTTTCCTCGTTTCGGCATTTTCGCTGCTTCCCTGAGTTGGTAGGTTGGGAGGATCAGCTGTGTCTATGCCAGGAGACAGCCTTATTCCACTAGACTTGGGAACCTGCAAAAGCCTCTCTGAGTTCAGCTTGGATGGGGCGGAGTGTCAGGGTGGAGCCTACAGCCTTGGCTTCCGGTTAGCCCCGCCCTCGGAGGTTCCTGAGTCTCAGTGCACCTCAGTGTCCTTTGGTATTCGCTGCAAGCACCTCTGAGAGAAAGGCACCCTAGAGCCTCACCTGCTACCAGACAGTGTAGTCTTTCCCCCAACAGGCCCACAACTGGGGTTCAGAGCAGTTGGAAGTGGGGTTAAGAACAGTCCGGAGCTTATGTCTCCTTCCCGCTAGGGCAATCTCGCGGCCCAAACAACAGTCTGTCCTCTGTGCGCGCAATGTGCGCGACTCAGGGGCACAGCTTTTCCGCTCCCCTGAGCTTCTGTCTTACAGCCCAGATTCCCTCTGTATGAGGCTGGAGCCCGAGGGTCTTGCCCAGGACTGGGGTTCAGTGCAGTCAGAACTGGGGCTCAGTACATTCCTGAGCTTTTGAGCCCTTCCCGCTGGGGCAATCGAGCAGCTCAGCGAACAGTCCCTCCTCTGAGCGCAAAAGTGCGCGACTCAGGGGCTCTGCTTTTCGCCACTCAGCTTAGCTTCCGCCTTACAGCCAGATTCCCTCTGTATGAGCCTGGACCCCAGGGTCTCACCCAGAACTGGGGTTCAGTGCAGTCGGAGTTGGGGTTCAGCACAGTCCGGAGCTTTTATCTCCTTCCCGCTGGGGAACGCCAGCCAGGCATTCAGCAACCCCTCCTCTCGGGCTCAGTCCTCTTCCCAAGCGCGCACCCTGCCTCCGTACCTTAGGCTTTTACAGCTCCTCTGGCTTTCCTTCTGGTTTTCTCTTTCCTTCTAGTTGTAGAATTCCCAGTCAGTCAACTTTCCTGTAGTTCTGGATAGTGTCCACTCTATATTTTAGTTGTATTTTTTGAAATTGTTGAGTGCGGCTGCAGTTAGGCGTTTACCTCTGCCGCCATCTTGTTGTGTCAGTCCTCATTGTTTCAAGGCCAGATAGGATATGGGGCTTAAAATGGTGAGTGATTGAAAGTACAGAGGGACTTTACAGAAATTAGTATAATATATCATCTTTGTTTCAGATACGAACTGAATTGGAAATGCAAATGGTTTGCAACCTGAGAGAATTCAAGGAATATATAGATAATGAAATGATAGTGATTCTTGGTCAGATGGATAGTCCTACACAGATATTTGAGCACGTGTTCTTGGTAAGTTTTGGGACCTGTTTAAGTAGTGTACCAAAGATAGTCCATACCAACCCATACCAACAGAAGGGGAAACTGTTAAATTTTATTATATTTAAATAAAATGTAACAACATTAAAAACAAAGGTAATAAATACTCAAACCTCATCAGTTTCTAATTTTTTTACCATTACCTGTGCTCTCACGTTTATTTATGTCTATGGTGTGTTGGAGATGTTATATAATGGTGAGTTTCTTCTCATCTATTCCCAATTTCTCACTAAGTGATTTCATAAGATTGACTCTGGTGGGAATATTTACACCAAGGCAAATGCTACAAATCAGGCCGCCTTCTTCCTCCTTCTCCCCCACAATGGGTTATTAAATATCTCATCTGTTCTCTTCATAATAGTCAAAGTAAAAAACAGACTAGTCTGTAATAGTTTTCTACAGTGTACCCAACTAGGATGATCCTTTAAGGTCATTCTTTCAAGTCTGCCAAATGTGTCTTAAGGTCGCATATATCTGAGCAGAGTAAGTGGGAACTACTTACAATGAGAGGCTATTGGATTTTTAAGCATATTGAACCTTGTAGCTACATTTTGAGTTCCGAATACTTTTATGATTACTAAAAATTTGGTGATTTAAAATTGTTCTTCATAGTTCTTGAACATTCATTAACCTGTAATTAGCCTAAGAGAACCTCTCTGAGAGATAAATTGAGAAAGCTTCTAAAATCCTAAATGTTAAAAAGTTCTAGCTTTCATCTGTAGGTAGTAGTGGGAACAAGGTTAACTGGGACAATTAAAATTGGGGGGCAGGGAGACTGGGAAGATGCCAAAACCTCTGTGGGTTTTTTTGTTTGTTTTTATGCTCATCCTAGGATATGTTTATTGATTTTTAAAGAGAGGAAGAGAGAGAGAGAGAGAAAGAGAAACATCTATAAGAGAGAGAAACAACATCGTTCAGTTGCCTCCTTTACATGTCCGCCTATGGCTCAAACCTGCAGTGTAGGTATGTGCTCTGCCTGGGAATCAAGCCTGAAATAATCTTGGTATACAGGATGACACTCCAACCAACTGAGCCACCCGCCAGGGCAAAACCTTGTTTTTGTTTCCATTTCCACACACTTTGACCAAAAATGCTAACCAGGTACTAAATTCGATTGGTTTGAATTTCACTTCTTTCTCTGGTGAGGACATTTGTGAACTGTGAAATAATTAGAAGCTGGGAAACAGGGGAGAAGAATAAATGCACAGGAACTGACTAAACTGGATCATCTCACTCCGAATATTCAAATTTCACCCAGCAGTCAAGCTTTGTGTCATGGAAGGCTTGTGCCCTAAATTAACTTACACTCCAGAGCAAGCATGTCAAACTCACAACATGCCTCCTTTATTTGTCCCGTGTTAGCCTTTGAGTTTGACATGTTTGCTCTAGAATATGAGTACTACGGAGTGATTCATGGTGGTATATAGCTATGAAATTACTCATGAAAAGCTGTGAGCTAGTAAGGGAGCTTCTTTCTATTCCTTTAACTTGACCATTGCTATTTCTGATGTGGATCATACAGCAAAGCTGTCATTGACCTTTTCATTTGTAAAGCATCTCTCTTTGTTGTCTTTTGTGTATAATTCCAGAGGATTCAGATATTCCCTGCTCTTGTTTTGCTAGAAAAAAATTTTTGTGTTATCTATAAAAAACTTTTGAGTCACTCATTCAAATGGACCTGTCCCCATCTGTCATGTATCATGACATTTTTATGAAGGGCAAGTGCCCATAGCCACAATAGCTCACGTTTGAAAGTGACCAGCACTATAAACTTAAATTCTCCATTAAGCTTGGATTTTATACCTAAAAGAAGATAAACATGAATATCAAATATAGTCCATATCTGACTGACTGGTCAACCTGTTTAATTTCAGTCAGACTTTCCCATGTCTCTGATGCCACCCCTTTAAGAACTACCTTCTTCTTACCCCCCCTCTTCAAATGGCATATTTTAGGACATATAAACAAATTTTAATAGTGCTTTAAACAGAAAGAACAGTCCATTTTTAATATGTATCAATGTCCGTATTTTTGGAAAAAGGAAACTATTCTGCTACAGATACAATTCTGTTTTCAAGAGAATTGACATGTTCTTTCTATTGTGAATACTTTTTTTATTTGAGAAAAAAAAATCTTTCAGAGTATCCTGAAACTTAACTCTTATCCTACAAAATCAGTAGGTGAACAGATTGTCTAAACATCTTATTGTACTTTTTCCCTGATGGCTTTCTCCCTTTGTTTGCACCACTATGTCCTATGTCCAACCCCCTATATCTTCTTCAGTGAGTCTGTGCTCTCCTGGCTTCCCCAGCAATTAACACGGAAAAAGATGTCTTATCCAAGTTACAAATGGTGGTGGTAATTTTCTGCAAAATCATTTTATCGCGTGCATAGCTGTCATGCCTGGAGTGAAGTAGTTGTGTGAAGGGAGGCAGCAGGATTTCTCCCCTCCCTTGGAAGAATGCTCAGCTCTGCAGTGCACTGCACAGAAATGTTTATTTGAAAAGGTGTCCAGCTGGTCTGAAGAAGAAACGTGTAGAGCATAGTTTAAAGAAAATCTGCAGCAAGAAGAGAGGATTCATGGGCTGGAAGCCAGACTATTTCCAGAAAAAGTTCTTCCACACCCTTAAGAGTGTACTATTTCTCTGAGCTGGAAGCTTTTGCCCAACCAAATCTCAACATCAACAGCTCTCCTGGAGGCTGGCCGATTTGGCTGAGAAAAAGCAAGATGTGAACAGAGACCCTTTGCAGAACAGCAGGCAGCTTTCTTAGTCCAACAAGGGAAACACGGGATATTGGATGCACAACCAATAATTTTGTTCATGGGGGGGAAAAGTCAGAATTTTACTGCTGGTATATTTCTCAAGAGTTGACATTACAATATCCTTGTAGAATAGTGTTTATTTTTCAAAGAAAAATTAAGCCTCAAATTGGCGGTTACTTTTTTACAGTAGGTGCAGAGAAATGGAGGATATGTGAATAAGTCTGACAATAATCAAATTGACTATTTTTATCATATTCATAAATTTCATCCCTCTACTAGAGATGTATAGGATAAAGTTAAGAGATCTTGTGCCTGCTTGCCACAGTAATGTAACTTACAGTGTTGAGCTGCAGGTATGATGAAAAAGATATAGCCTGGGATACCAATCCTTAATTATGTCAAATTGTAATGATTTAAGGAGAACCCCAGTATACATTTTCTTATTTTCCATAAATGTACTCTCCTATTCTATTTTGGTTGGAACATTTGTACCCAAAACAGGACTATTTCCTGAGGATAAGAATTGGCGGGGGCTAAGGGGGGGAGGGAGGTAGACAGGCTCTTGGGTCTTTGGGCCCGAGTACAGTGTAGGGGAACCCAGAGTAAAAAGATGGAAATGAACTTAGTTAAAAATGTATTACAGTTCCAAGATTTCACTTTACATTTCAGGAATATTAGAAAATGCTTTGCATAATTACATAGAACATAGTGAAAACCCCCATGGAATTAAGTCATTGTAAGCCGGGGAAGCAGAGAAAAAGAGGTTGAAACTGTGGAAGACCCCAGGAGGCCAATATAAATGGCATTTGCGTTGAGGACAGAAAAGTAATTACACCACATTGGCTCCAGTTCTTTCCTTCAGGTTGAACTTGAAGCAGCCATAGCCACAGCCCACGTCACATTGCACAGGCTTCACTGCGACAGTGGCCAGGGCTTTCAGTTTATTTTGTTCCTGGATATGTGTCGTTTCAGATTGTCAGGTTGAATTTTCTCAGACAGGTAGATAAAAACCATGGACTTTCCCCATCATGTCAGGGTTATTTCCATCTAGCTGGACAGAGTTCCTCTCAGAGGATTTAGATTTCTAAATTAAGGAGTTAGGGATCACATTTCCCTGGTTCCAGTTTAGCCACTCAGCCCTTGAGTGTTACTTGACTTCTTTCTCCTTGAAGTCCTTTGTAGTTCTTGCCTCTTTCTTTGGTGTGAGAGCTGGTTTTCTAAGGTTGAGCCGAAAGCCTTCAGAAACTACATGTGAAAACTAAACATGATAACATACAAAGTACCTGGCACACAGAGATGAAATTCAGTGATGGTATTGGCGTTCTTTTTAGAAACTGCTTCTTCCCTCACAGGACTCCTGTTTAAATGTTGTATTTGGTTCACGTGCTAGTGCTCCCTAAACCTGTCATTTTGGTTCCACAGGGCTCCGAATGGAATGCCTCTAACTTAGAGGATTTACAGAACCGAGGGTAAGCATCACTGTTTTATCCTTACGTTTCCAGTCAAAGAGGTGTCAGTAAGTTACTTTACGCTCTAGAGTCACTTCCTGCTGATTCTAATCAAGTTGTCTAATAAGAATTAAAACTGCTATTCTCCCACTGTTTCATCCTCCTACCTACCAAGAGAGATCATCTGTTTCAGTGGTAAGGCTTTCAGAAACAAATGTGTGAGCTGTTTAAAACCAAATGCAGTTATTAGTTCCTTTTTAAAAAAATTCTGTGTGGGTTTTTTTAGAGCAGTTAGAGATTTGCCATGTACCCCTGCCCCAACACATTCACAGCCTCCTCATTATCAGTGTCCCCCACCAGAGCGGTGCGTTTGTTATAACTGAGGACCCTACATTGAGACATCATAATTACCCCAACCCATAGCTTATGATTCACTCTTAGTTGTTGTACATTCTGTGGCTTTGGACAGAAGTATAATGTATCCATCATTATAGTGTTACAGAGTATTTTTACTGCCCTAAAAATCCCCTATGCTCCATCCATTTATCCTCCCACTTCCAGCCCCGGCAACCACTGATCTTTTTGCTCTCTCTATAGTTTTACCTTTGGTCCCTATTTTTATGTAAAAATATGCGGAACTGCATATGTCGGTTTCACAGCTGTCCGTTCAGTGTTTATTGAAAATCTTCTGTAGGTCTCTCATAGTGCTAGGTGCTAGAGATCCAAGGTAAAATAAGCCCTAGCCAGGTGGCTCAGTTAGTTGGAGCAAATGCACCAAAAAGGTTGTAGGTTGGATTCCTGTCAGGGCACATACCTAGGTTGCAGGCTCAATTCCCTGTTAGGGGAGTGTACCAGAGTCAAACAATAAATGTTTCTCAGATCAGTGCTTCTCCCTCCTTCCCCATCCTCTCCCTAAAAATCACTAAAATCACATCCTCGGGTGAGGATTTTTTTTTAAGCGTACAAAGATAAATGAGACTCGGTAAGTTACTTGTAGACTAAGTAGGTTAAAAATGGATGAGCTTCTGAAATTGAACAAGAAGGACCTACCTTGTATGAGGAAATATACTCCTAAACTGTATGGTTATTGAATTTTATTGTAGCAATTGAGACCACAGTGAACATTCAGCAAATAAAAAGCTATTGCCATTATTCCCTTTTTATTTCTTAGCTAATGCCTAAGTTTTTTATTGAACTTTAGCAGCTCAGATCATCCCAACAAGAGAAGAGAAAATCGTGTCTGGAAATTGGCCATGCTAACTCTTCATTGTAGACAGAGATAAGACCCACTGAGACTCACAGAGAGCAATGGCTGCCCAGCTGGTTACCGGCTGCCTGTGTTCTCAGCTCCAAGTCAGCCTTCTGGTTATCTTTAGCGTGATTAAATGCATACTCCCTACTTTTTCCCCAGAAGAAAGGTATGTCATAATTGCTAAAATGAACTTGGAGCAAGACTTAAGCCAAATAATTATAAAAAGAGTTCCATGGGAGGAAATCTGGTTACTTAATTTAAGATATGGAAATAAGTAGAGCTTGGAAAGTTTAAATTGATAAGAATTAAGTCTAAAGTTCTTTAAAGCAGAGACTCTATCTTAGTTTTGTGTAAAACATACATCTCCCTAGCTTAGAGCTTTATAGGATACTCAGTAAATGTGAAGGAATGATAGAAATATTAGGCTGGCTTATGGGAAAATAGCACCTAGATACAGTGTTTAATAGGATATCTGAGATTTGATATAGCAGTACTTGGAAATGCATTGGAATCACATAACACATACATACTTTGACTTTTGACTTACAACCCCCGCTTGTAGATGAGACCTATTCATCTCATTTACTACTGATAAGGCCAAATTATAAAATTCAGGTTTTAAAAGACAGTATGGTTGGATATTTGGATATTAACTTATTTATATTAAACTTTAGTGGGTGAAGAATTACAGTTTAGGGATCTATACCCCAAAACATGTGCCTATGGATAATTTATGGGATTTTCAAGTGTACTTTTTACATTAAAGCTATTTTCACTAATCTACTGACTTTAGGGCCCCAAGTAAAAGTGCTACTACATATAGAGATGGCAAAGAAATTTCAAGGAGTGTCCATTCCAATTGGAAGTAGCTGCCTAAAGATCTATAATAAAAGAATCGGGAAGTCCCAATTTCCCATAATCCATTACTGGAGTTTGGAATTGGAGGTGGAAAGTTGTTCTTTTTTTTTAAGTTTTTTAAAAATATGTTTTTGGGAGAGAGGAAGGCAGATGGATAGAGAGATGGAAACATAGATGAGAGAAAAACATCAATTGGCTGCCTCCTGCACTCTCCCTACTGGGGATTGATCCCACAACCGGGCATTTGCCCCAACCAGGAATTGAACCAGAGACCTCTTGGTCCATGGGTTGTACTCAACCACTGGGCAATATGGCCAGGCATGCATTTTTATTTTAAATAAAATAAGTATGTTTGCTCATTTTTTTCTGACAGTTTTTTAAACTATGTTTTTATTGATTTTAGGAAGGAAGAGGGAAAGAGAGAAACATCAGTGATGAGAGAGACTAAATGACCAGCATCCTGCACACCCCCTATTGGGGATCAAGCCTGCATCCTAGGCATGTGCCCTGACTACTAATCGAACTGTGACCTCCTGGTTCATGGGTTATTGCTCCACCAATGAACCATACTGACTGGGATTTTTCTGACAGTTTTATTGAGAGATAATACATATACCATACAGTTCACCCACTGAAAATGTATACTTCTGTGGTTTTTAGTACATTCATAGTTGTGCAACAAACAATTTAAAATATTCTCAACCCAAGAAGAAAGCCTATACTCTTTAGCTGACTCTATTCCCTTCTTTCCCTTAGCCTCTAGAAACTACTAATCTGTCTGTCTCTATAGATTCCCCTATTCTGAATGCTTCATATACTGTAAATGGAATCATACAGTATGTGGTCTTTTAAGAATTTTTTTAACTTAACATTATATTTTAATATTTATTAATGTTATAGCATGTATTATTAGTACTTCATTCCTTTTTTTCTTGCCAAATAATATTCCATAATATTCCACATTTAATTTACCCATTCATCATTTGATGGACATTTAGGTTGTTTCCACTTTTTTGGCTGTTTTAAAAACTTAGATGAACAATCATGTACAAATTTTTAGGTGGACTTCTGTTTTTATGTCTCTTGAGTTTCTGCCTGGGAGAGTCATTGCTGAGTCAAATGTTAACTCTATGTTTAAACTTTTGGGGAACTATTAGACTTTTCCAAGTTGCACATGCTTTCTTTTTAAATTAAAAAGAAAAATCATTTCTGGTAATAAACTTTGATGCTAAGTTAACAGATTCAAATAATGTCCCAGAACAATTTTGGTTTCCTCACCTAACCACAGAACTGGTTGGCTATGGCCCTCCCTTCCTGTAGTCATGACTTCCGAAATGGGTTTGTAGAACCCTCCCTATATGTGGTTCTGCAAAGGAAGCAGCTTCTACAGAAAAATGAGGGAGCCTGTGCTGTGTTGGTAGAGTAAACTCCAGTGATATCTAAGTTCACACAGCATTGAGAAAAGATAACCCTTTGGCAAACTAAACCTAAGCATTTATTGAGATTGTGCAGGGAGAGAGATAGCAGAAAAATGTCTTGATACAGAAACCCTTTCCTGCAGCCTCTCAGTACAGGAGAACTCTCAGACACATCTGCTGCCATAGCAGCCAGGAATGCAGCCTAGAGAGTTCAGAGAGTTTCAAGTCCAACTTTCCTCTGACCCTCCCAGCTCTGGCCTCATTTGCATTTCATAGTTAGACAGAGAAAGAGAGAAAAATCTGACAATCTGGCAGTTAGGAAAATAGGAGGAAATTTCTTCTTCTATTTTTTGTTTGTTTGTTTGTTTCTTGAGATACATAATTTAATACAAGTGACTTCCAAAGAATACATTATATTGCTGGTAATTTTAGTGACTAAAGAGGAATTGTTTCTCATGGGCCTCAGGCTGATTCTTTTGAGTAAAATACAAGACATGTTTTCAAAAGACTATCCAAGATGAGATTGTGTAACTACATAAACTGAAATGGAATTTAGATGTTCAGCTTGGTAGACAACTTTTCTCCCAGTAACTCCCGGGTGCCCTGGTATGCCCGGACCCTGTTTTACAGTTTCTGTACTAAACAAGTATAGCCTCTTAGTTTTTTAGATTTATTCAACATTTTGGCATTTAATTTCAGCATAGGGAGTAAAAAAGTTGTAAATAAGAAAAGCAGTGCTGGAAATTGGATTTAGCCTGAGTAGTAGAGCCAATTTTTCCCTTGGTTTTTTTTGCAGGGTGCGGTATATTTTGAATGTCACTCGAGAGATAGATAACTTCTTCCCAGGAGTTTTCGAATACCATAACATTCGGGTATATGATGAAGAGGCAACGGATCTCTTGGCTTACTGGAATGACACTTACAAATTCATCTCTAAAGCAAAGTAAGTAATGGATCTCGAACACATTCTTACCCTTGTTCCGTGTGCACCCACATGGCTGGGGCCTGAAAGCTATAGATAACTTACTGAGAGTACTCCGAGAAAAGGAAGTCAAGGAAAAAAAAGCCCCAGCTGGTGTGGTTCAGCTGGTTGGGTATTGTCCCGTGCACCAAAAGATAGCAGGTTTGATTGCCGGTCAGGGCACATACCCAAGTTACAGGTTTGATCCCTGGTCAGGGTGCAAAAGAGAGGCAACTGATCAGTGTTTCTGTCTCAGATCAATGTTTCTCCCCTTTCCTCTCTGAAAAATCAATTTTTGAAAAGAAGACTGAGCCCTGGCTGGTTTGGCTAAGTGGATAGAGCATCGGCCTGTGGACGAAGGGTCCCAGGTTCAATTCCAGGGCATGTACCTTGGTTGCGGGCACATTATCAGTGGGGGGTTTACAGGAGGCAACTGATCAATGTTTCTCTTCAGTGTTTCTCTCTATCCCTCTCCCTTCCTCTCTGAAAAAATTAATTTTAAAAAAAATTTTAAGAAGACTGAGATTTCTTAATCCTCAGGGAAAGATGACTAGTGACTTAATACTTTTCCTGTAAGTAGATGCAATCTCTAAAAGATGATCTCATGTTGGCTAGTTCCATTGGGCACAAAATTAGAGTATGTAAACTTAAGCTGCAGCTAAAGAAATAGAAATGAGAGAAGGGAGAAATTCTGAATGAAATGCTTACGTTGCCAATGGAGACATCTTAAAGTTGTATAATTGACAATATTCCATACAGATAGAATACTGGGTCCTCCTCTCTATAAACAAGATTTTTGGAAATTTTTTCTCATTTTTTTTTTACTTTTATGATACTCTAGTCTAAATAGTGAAATTTTTCTCTAGCCTTCCGTTTATGTCTTCCTTAAATTAAAATTTTTAATTGCTCCTTTTAGTGAAGTCATTTAATTATTTTAATTTAGTATTTGGTATTAATAGGTCAGCACTCTTTATATATATATATATATATATATATATATATATATATATATATATATATATATATATCTTAACTGATTTTAGAGAGAAGGGAAGGGAGAAAGAGAAACATTGATGTGTGAGAGAAACATCGATTGGTTGCCTTCCTGATGGGGAATCGAGCCCACGGCTTTTTGGTGTATGAGATGACCAACTGAGCCACCTGGCCAGGCTCACTCATTTGTTTTTTAAGTCCCTGGGGATTTCCTTGCCAATCCTATTTATGCCTTCAATAAGGGAGCATAGCGTGTTGGCCACGCTCCTTTAGGTGAGATCACATTCAAATCATCCCCGGCAGGTGACAGGCATTTCTGTTTATAAAATCCTCCTTTAAGAATGATTCCATACTTCTCTTAAGGACTTTCATGATGAGGAGATTTTTCCTTCTAGTTACCTAAATTCCCATACCCTAGCTTTGAACTCATTCTCTTAGTCTCTAACCAGCACTTAAAAGAGCGCTTTATATTCTTGAAGAACATTTTCTATTCTGTTATTAAATTGTAGAGGCCCAGTGCACAGATTCATGCACATTAAAAGGAAATTAATTAGAAGGTGGCCAGTGGGACAGGACTGGGTGAGACGGGCCAGACACACCCTGGAGCCAACTTCCCTTGGTCCCTCCCCAGCCACACCTGGGGTAGCGCTGGGGCTCAAAGGGAGTGAGCAGGGTTCCCCCCAGCAAGTGGGGTCCCTTGGGCTCACCTGTAGGATTGGGCCAAAACCAGCAGTCTGACATTCCCCAGGGAGGTCCCAGAGTGCAAGAGGGCACTCTGCAAAGTTGCTGTCACTTGGCAGCTTCTATGTTGAACATGTGTCCCCTGGAGGTCATTGTGCATCATAGCTGTTGGCCAGTCAGCTGGTCACTTAGGCTTTTATATGTATAGATAGAGCTAGGCCTGACTGGTGATCGAAGAGCGAGCGTCTGGCATGGAAGGGCATGACACAGCTGACTTTTGGGCCCTGGGCAGCACCTGGGCTCGCAGACCCCCACACTGCCCCCTCCGCCTGAGTCACAGCGCCCGAGTCCCCACGTAGAGATGTAGTGAGCACAGCCAGATGCTGCAGGCCAGGGCACAGCATGGGCCTCTGGGCCACCCAGCTGTGCTGCATGGAAGCTGGGCAGGTTAGCAGGGGGAGTGAGAGCAAGCTCAGTGGACACCCCACATTCTCACTGCACCTCCATCCCTGTCACCCCAGCTCATGGTAGCCAGCAAGAGGTCGCAGCCCCCACCCCCAAGCACCGCAGGAGGTTGATCACCGCCACCCATCCCCAGTTCTCCATCCCAGCCCAGCGCTCCACCCCCTGCCACTGCCACTGGTTGCCATCTGCGGGGGTGATCAACAGGGCGATCAGGCCCCCTCTCACATCCACCTTAGCCTGGCATTGCCTGCTCACCTGCCCCACCATCTTGTCGTCCACTCTTATTGGGGCTGGCAGTACCTCCACTGCCACCTGCTGCCTGTGCTGCATCACTGGTGCCCACCATGTTCTGTGCCACCCCCTGGTGGTCAGAGCACATCATAGTAAGCAGTTGAACTCCCGGTCAAACAATTTGCATATTAGACTTTTATTATATAGGATTCCCAGTAATAATGCCACCATGGCATACTTACTCTGTGCCAGGTACTTTACGTGTATTCTCTCATGAAATATTTTCCAAAACCCAGGGAGGCAGATACTGTCATCCTTCTGTATAGCTGTGGACAGACTATAGAGACAAGGTTCAGAGCGGTTAAGAAACAAATGGTGAGGCTGGTACTTAAACTCAAGATCATATAGGAACAGTCTAGTCCCTTAAGGAAAAGACTAGGCAAGTTGTCAGGGTCACAGCTGAAGAGGCTAGAGTTCAAGGTGAGACCCCAGTCCCAGTGAAAAGAAAGGGTGATTGCAGCAGGGCTGCAGTTAGAATGAGGTGCATGAGGTGCCCAGGTTACATTGAAGCAGGCACTCATTCTCAGGTGCCTGTGTCTGAGAGCGAGTGCCTCCTGAGTGACAGACACACTGAGCACCTCCTGTGTTTTACCTAATCAGGGCCCTGAACTCCAGAATCTGCATATGGGTGAGTTTAGGGTTACTCCTGTAATGCCAGGCTTAGTCTGGACAATCAGCACTGGGTGACGGGGAGTTAGAGGGGGACTTAAATTGAGTTAGTTGAAAACTGACATCAGATCCTTTGTTACATGAGTTAGAAGCCATCCACTTTTTGAAAAAGCCTAGTTCAATATGAATAAATGTTTTCATGGAAGTGGATTTTATAATTTCATTTTTCTTAAAATTGTCCAAGTTTGAACGCTTTCCATGCCTGCAGGTGTAGATCTGAAATTTTATGCATTAAAGTTGTCAGAGCTTGATGGGAATATATTTGAGCACATGTCTGAACTTCCACCTGAGTCACTGCTCGTTGGCTTGCCAACTGTAGTGTGAAGGAAAACCCTCTGGCGCCATAAACGAGACAAGTATTTCCTAGTCCTTTGGGATAATCTAAGCACACAAACACCACGCCAGCCTTTAGGACACCAACATTTTGCATCTAATTGACAGATAGGAGGTTAATCTTACCTTCCTTTTGAGGCTGTTTGTTACTCCAGACTGTTCTCTGCATTCCTATAGCTTATTTGGCTCACTCATTTTGGCACTTAAACTTGTGCCTCCTTGCATTGGTACTGAACTGTTTCACGTGTCTCCTTCTTCAGCAGGAGAGTTATAAGCCTCCATGAGGAAGCTTATCTACTATAATAGAGTGAGCAAGTGGATGAATAGATTTCCCCTTTTAGGCTGACACGTGCATTCTTGAATTTATTGGAATAGCTACTTGGGAGGAATTCCAGCCCATGACACTAGTGATAAGAGTAATCATTCTTTCCCAGATTTAAAAATGTTGTTCCTACTTATAGCTGACAGATCTAATCAGCAGATCCATAAGTTTGCTCACACATTTAGCAAATATCAGAAGGCTTATTCTGTGCCAGACATTGTGTTATTAGCAGAATTAGCATAACCAAGTAATGTTCATCTTTAAGATAAATAAACTCTGGCATGATAAGACTGAGAGGTTTAATTTTGTTTGTTTTTTAGTATCACTTATGGTAACTTTGTTTTCTTGTTTTTCCACCCCATTAAAAAAAAAGGGGGGGGGATAGTCATGTATTCCACCCTCCTTGCTGAAAAAGCCACATGATGCATTTATCTCATGGTCCATCCAGCTCCAACGGTTGTACAGCCAGTCCCTAGACAGAACATGGGTTGTGGTGTTGTGAAAAGTAATATCCGGGGCTACGTCTGAGTACAGAGAGGATTAGTTTCACTCGGTTTGTGCTCTCCTCCAGGGTCAGAACCCTTACTGGAACTTGAACTGGAAGCAATTGAGAACATTTGGGTAAATTAGGTGAATCACTGCCACACCTGTAACTCAAGAGCGTGCCAGCCGTGAAGCGTGCCCCTGGGGCCATGAAGGGGCTGGCCTTCAGCCACAGAGCTCCAGTCTCTAAATTGAAAATTCTCCCCTAGCATTCTGTGACCTGCTGTCATTTCAATTATCATTTTGAACTTTGTCAGCTTCTTCCACTGAATTTTACCTTTTAGGGAAAAAATATTACTTCGCCTCATAGTACTTTGTGCATTGTCTTATACATGGTAAATGTTTGCTGAATGAATAAAAGAGGCTTCCTGTTAACAATGAATATTGTTTTGAATTGCCTACCCTCCCTGCACATTGATTATAGATGCATACAAGTGCACAAGGTGAGGTGGGTTGCATAGCAAGAAAATAGAAGGGCAGAACAGGAAACTTGGAAACATTTCGAACCCAGCTTTTAAAGTGTACTCACCATTGTGTTTTCCTCTTACCTCCATCCCCCAAACTAGGAAACATGGATCCAAATGCCTTGTGCACTGCAAAATGGGGGTGAGTCGCTCAGCCTCCACTGTGATTGCCTATGCAATGAAGGAATATGGCTGGAATCTGGACCGAGCCTATGACTATGTGAAGGAAAGACGAACAGTGACTAAGCCCAACCCCAGCTTCATGAGACAACTGGAAGAGTACCAGGGGATCTTGCTGGCAAGGTGGGTACTTAAGTGTGACTTTCTCAGCTTTTCCGTCCCTAGGGAAAGGTGAGATGGCCTTCTCTGTAGCTAGTTCTCAGCCTAACATGGATGTGTCACATGTTTAAAAATTGTATCCCTAGCCAATTTTTTACAAAATAAGTATAAGCATTTGAGATTAGCATGGAAGATTAGGCATTTAATCAAAACTAACATTATTTTTCGCCCTGTAATTTAAACTAAAGGGTGGAAAATACGATTCCCTTATTTCAGTTCTCACCTGGGTGTAGATTCTAACAAACACTTCTCAATATCTTTTTTCCCCATTTTTATTGAATTTATTGGGGCTGACATTGGTTAACAAATTCACATAGGTTTCAGTGCACAATTCCATTACACATCAGCTGTGTATTGTAGTGTGTGTTCACCACCCTATGTGTCTCCTTCCATCACCATTTACCCACCCATGTCCTCCTCCACCTCCCACTTCTCAACAATTTCTAATGCCAGATGCGCTGTCTTATCAAAATGGATACTGATTGCTCCCAAGGTAATTCTAGGCATAGCTGAAATTCTTAGAAATTGTTTGGCCCATTTGTTAAAAAGAGAGTGGGAGGAGAGAGAGAGAGAAGTGCCTGCTGCTACTTTAGAATTTTTTTTTTTCAGTGCTTGGTTTCACTGAGCCCACTCTAGTAATTTTGATCATGTGACAAATCAGCAGAATTGGGATATAGATATATATAGATATAGATATGAAAAGGTGCATCCCAGAAATAGTTCTCTTGGTTTTCTATATAAATACATGTTTTTAAATTGATTTAGGGGGGAAGGAAGAGATAGAGAGAGAATGAACATCAGTGATGAGAATCATTGATCGGCTGCCTCCTTCATGCCCCCTGCTGGGGATGGAGCCTGCCACGGGAGCATGTGCCCGACATGGAATTGAACAGTGACCTCCTGGTTCCTAGGTTGATGCCCAACCACTGAGCCACTCCGGCCGGACCTATTGGTGTGTTTTTTTAATCCTCACCTGAGGATGTGCTTTTCATTGATTCTAGAGATAGAGGAAAGGAGAGTGAGAGAGAGATTATTAATCACTATAACAAATAGTTATAAGTCTATGTATGCCTCATCCTGTATATGCTTTATAAAAATGCACACTCAAAATACAAAGGGAAAATTATTTATAAACTCAATACCTACAGAGACAGTTGACATTATCTTACCTTTTGACTAACAACACATACTGAGCACTTACACTGCACTTAACCATCACTTGTTCTTTTTCCCCCAGGTTTATCTTCTATCTATAATAATAAAAGCACAATATGCTAATTAGGCTGGGCATCCTTCCAGACGAAGCTGGGGCTGCAAGTCATGCAGGCCTGCAAGGGCTAAGCCCCTTGCACAAATTTTGTGCATTGGGCCTCTAGTTGAGATATAATTGACATATAGTATTGTGTAAACTTAGACTGTACAGTGTGTTGATTTGATACATTTATACATTGCAAACAGCTTATCACCATAGCATTAGCTAACATCTCCATCCCTTTACACATTTATTTTTTGTGGTAAAAAATATTTAAGATTTCTCTTAGCAACATTCAAGTATATAATGAAGAATTAGCTGTTATCACCATGCTGTACATTAGATTCTCCAGAACTTGGCAATCTTACAACTGTACATTTGTACCCTTTGGCCAGTATCTACCCATTTCTCCCAACCTTACATCTGGTAGCCAGCACTCTACTGTCTGTTTCTCTGAGTTCAGCTTTTTTAGATTCCACAAACAGGTAACACCATACAGTATTTGTCTTTCTCTGTCCCCAGGACTAGGTCTTGAACATCTTCTTGTATCAGTCAGAACTAGCTGTTCCATCAGTAAGTTGGTAATTGGTTATAAAATGAGTAATTTGTTTCACTGCATTATTTATTACCCCTTTGGTTGTGAAAGCCACCTTCAGGTGCTCTGGAAAAACGATTCAGGTATTAAGCTGGATTTAATGATCAGCTTCCAGAGATGCCACATGTTGAAGTTCTGTGGAGTGCTAGATTTTGCTTCGTTGTTTCCATGTAGTTCTATGTTCTCGGTGGTTTTGTTAGGGTGAAGGCACTGCTTCCTAGATACATTGGGAGCTAGTGCCAGAGTTTAATTCCAATAAGTCTCATGATTTGGTCTCGACTGTTGAATCTGGGCTGTTTTTCCTCTGAACAAAATATTACATAGCCTTCCAGCCTATCCAGGCAGAGGGACCACCCTCCCACCCCCAAAGTATTGTGAAAATGTGGTCACAGCACAGCATTATGGTTTCCACTTAAAAAAAAAAAAAAAAAAAAAAAAAAAAAAAAAAAACCTTCCATTTACTCAGTACTTGGCATGATTTCATGTGAGCTATTCTCTTAGGAGGTTGGGAGGCTATGAAAGTTCCTCCACTTAAAGAGAATTTATAGGTCTTTAGGGCCAGACATTGATGACATTTTTAGATTAGATCAGAAGGTAGAACACAACAGTTCTTTTTGGCACAAGAAAGAGGCATCTGAGGGTTGGTTGAGATATAAATATTATATATTCCCAGACACATGACGGATGTTAGGCAGTGTCCTCACGTGACCCATTGAGAGGAAGGATACTATGTGTCCTGCCAATTTCAGTATTTTTTCTGGAATCCCAGGCTACTGCAAGCTGTTAGGTTGGTGTGGTTGTTTTTTTTAGCGTATGTGGTTTTCTTAGGTGTTAAAGAAATTTCAAGAAAATCTTAAATGAGGGTAAGAAGGGCAGCATAGCCATAGCCAGTTTGTCTCAGTGGATAAAGCGTCGGCCTGCAGACTGAAAGGTTTCAGGTTCAAATTTGGTCAAGAGCACATGCCCAGGTTGTGGGCTCAAAGCCCAGTAAAAGGCGTTCAGGAAGCAGCCGATCAATGATTCTCTCTCATCATTGATGTTTCTATCTATTTTTCTCTCTCCCTTTCTTTCTGAAATCAATAAAAATATTTTTTAATTTTTTATTTGTTTAATAAAAATATTTTTTTCTCACATGAATTTTATTAAGGTATTATATGTTTAATAAAAATATTTTTTAAAGAAAGACAGCAAGTGGTACTGTAATTTCCTGTACTGTGATGTCTCCTGGATTTTAAGAACTAGAATCCAGTGCAGAGGAGAGTACTCAAGCTGCCTTTATCTGCAATTAATAAAATACATCCATCAATCGAGATCTCAACAAGAAATGCATACTCAGATTAAGATTATTTGATGAGCCGAAACCGGTTTGGCTCAGTGGTAGAGTGTCGGTCTGCGGACTGAAAGGTCCCAGGTTCGATTCCAGTCAAGGGCATGTACATTGGTTGCGGGCACATCCCCGGTAGGGGGTGTGCAAGAGGCAGCTGGTCGGTGTTTCTCTCTCATCGACGTTTCTAGCTCTCTATCTCTCTCCCTTTCTCTCTGTAAAATATCAATAAAATATATTTTAAAAAGCACATTTATTTTTTTAAAAAGGAAGATTATTTGATGAGAATTTTATAGAGGGACTACATGACAAAGATGTGGAATTGAAGTGGAATCAAGCATAGCTGATTTGTAGTAGCTCTGAGGTCCAAAGAGGAAGGAAACAATTACTAGAACCTAGAAGGAGACTTCTACAGAGTAAGGCACCTCAGAGAAGAGCAATCATCTTCAATTAAGAATATAGCCCACCTGAAGTAACCCTGCAGAAGGAAACTATGGGAAAAATGCTCTGCCTTCACTCTCCTGCCTCCAGTCTCCTGCTGAGTGTGTCCCTTAGCCTAACCCTGTGGAAGTCAGGAGGCAAAGGGGCCTGTTGATGTGGTCCAAAGACCCTCCTTGGGGGCAGAGAGTAGGGTGGAAAAGCTGAAGAGCAAACAAAAGATATTTGGCCCAACACTAAGCTATAGGTATTTTTAAAAGTTGGACCATGTGCCATCACTTGTAACAAGAAGCACAGAACTAGACTGTAATGGCTCAGTGATGTAATCAGAGACGTGGGTACTCTTCATCTTTCTTGTCTGCCTTCCTTGGTTAATGGTTTGGTCCTTGAACTTGTCTCCTCATGATTGCCACACGTCTGCCACATTTCTAGGCATGTACGTGTAAATTCCATTGCATCTGGCTGAATGGGCATTTCAATTTTGGGGGGAGACCTTTCCCAGAACTGCCCCATAGACTTCTCCTCAGGACTGATTGGCCAGGATTGGGTCATGTGGTTAAAACCAATCACTGCCAGGAAAATAGAATGTCCTGTGCTGGCTAAAACAAATTCACTTCATGCTCTGATGCTAGGGAAGTGCTACATTCCCTGAACCCAGGGGACATTGACTACCCCAACCAAATCAGGCCTCTACCTGTGAGGGAGGGCAGTGGGAGTGCCTGCTGGGTGAGTAGCCATTAGGGTCTGCACTTTATGATGTGTTGTCAGAAATGGCACTTGCAGGCTACCTGCCAAGCTAACTGCCAAGTGAATTGGGCCCAGCAGATTCTTGTCCAAACCTGCAGTGCTGCTCCAGGACCTGCTTGCTTTGAAAAGCGAAGAAGCCCCAGACTCCTGTGATTGTCTGGAGCCCTGACTAGCTTTGCAGCTTAGGTAGCCAGGAGAGGACAGTCCTTAGAAAAATCCCACTCATTCTGTTTGCAAAGAAACTCCATTTCCTACCCAGCGACTTAAGTCTTGTGTTTCATATCTTCTCCCAGAAAGCATGTGCTGGTTTCCCAGAGAGACAGAGCCTTGACCCTAGCATTCTCTAGTCACGCGGTTGTCCAGGGTGGCACTGGGTACTTAATTTGAGGTGGCAGACTCTTTATGAGTCTTTTAGCTTGGTACTTTTACCTCTTGGTTTGTAGAAGAGAAGTTTAGCAAAGTGATTTATGAATTGGTTGCAGTCTCTTAATCAGGATGTGAGACTGTAGGCCAAACAGTAATAGCCCCTCTGAAATACAAAGAATTTTTTGCCTATTTCAGTGTGTCTTTAAGAGTCTGGAGAAGGCTGATATTTAATATTCTCCCTTAGACCTAAGGGATACCATAAAGGCACTGATATTACTCATATCTAATTTTATTTTTTATAGTTGGGGAATGAGGCAGGAGGAGTGTGTGTGTGTGTGTGTGTGTGTGTGTGTGTGTGTGAATCCTCCATCGAACAGCCAGCAGCCCTGTTGACTCTGATCATGCAGGTATCTGGCAGGTTTATCTTCCATTAGACAAGTTCAGATTTCAGGCTCATGCAAGCTGACCATGTGTCTGTGATATCAGGTTCCAGTGTATAAGGCAAGGAAGAAAAACTGGGTGTTGGCCAGGGAGAGTTTATGGCACATGTCCTCATAGATGTCAGTTTTGATTCTTTGAACACCGCTGTCTCCAGGGCCAGAGGAGGTAGAGCTGCCTTTGACCCTGGCTTTGCTGGTGGAGACTGTGAAGTCTAGTTAGCTGGTGCCCAGTGGTGAGCCAGCAGGAGGGAACCCGAGAATAAGAGGATGTGGTCCCGGTCAGGTGACAGCCAATCACAATCAACGTTTAAAGGATTTTCTTTTTCTTTTTAAAGATTTTCTTAATAGCTTTTCAGAAAAATAATCTTAAAGGCCAGCACACAGAAAATGCTCAATTGAAGCTTTTTCTCTTTCTTCCCCTTTCTACAGGCTGCCTAATGCCTTAAGAAGTAACCATAAATGGCCTGATTTTACCATAACTGATATTCTATCTTTAGCAATATTTTCCTCTATATAACTTTCTCCAATAGAAGTAGTGCTTTCCCAGACATATAACAATATGGAAGGAAGCAAGTCAAGACAAGAAAATGGGTTATGATGTGTATCCTGTCATTTAGATTTCCTTCTTGCCCACTTGCTAAAAGGCCAAATTCTCACCCACGTCAGAGGCCACTCAAGGTGGAAGAGAACTGGAGTTGGTTGCATCATCCAGACCACAAACCAGCTCTGAAATTCTTTTTGGCAACTTGTTTACTTGTTACCTACCTGGAATCAGGTGGGGATGTCAGCTGAATTTAAATATTAACAGTTTAAAATAATAAATGTGATCTAATGCCTTCCATCTATTCCAACTAGTGAAGGAGCATTAAAATAAACTGGCTTGGGGAAAAAGCTTCACTAGAAAACAGTTTGGTGTTTCTAAGGAAAACCTGACTTATACATGCCCTGTGACCCACCTTTCTGCTCCTATATATAAAACACCTTTGAGAAGCCAAAGTGTGTGCCAGGCACAGGAATGACCATGGCAATATTGTTTGTGATAGCCAGAACTGCTCATCGACAGGATGGGTAAATAAATTTCACTCTGAAATTACAGCTACACACATCGATGAATCTTAAAAACAGGGAGTTAGGCAACAAAACACTTGTAGAATACATACAGTATTTCATTTATATAAACTTCAAAACATGCCAACCTGAGCAGAACAAAACGTGGTGACTCTACAAAAAAAAAAAAAATGAAAGTCAATGAAATTCAGGACAAACCAGGGGGCTGTGTGCCCCAGATGAGCCATGTGCCCCAGGGGGACCGGGTGTCCCAAGTGAGCTGTGTGCCCCAGGGGACTGAGTGCCCCGGGTGAGCCGTGTGTCCCAGGGGGCCGTGTGTCCCAGGGGGCCGTGAGTCCCAGGAGAGCCGTGTGCCCCAGGGAAGTGGTGGGACCCAGGGGAGGGGGGTGAACCAGAGGAGGAGCGGATTCTATTTGTGTGGTCCTGAGATAGTCACCATAAAACAAGCAGACTGTCAAATGACAGTGGGGAGGGGAAGGAGACCTGGGGGAGATAAGAGATCAACCGAAGGACTGGTTTGCATGCATATAAGTACAACCAATGAACACAGAACTCTGGGGAGGGAGGGCATGTATGGGAGGTGGGGGGAGGGGGCAATGGTAAGCTATGTACACATATAATACCTTAATAAATTTTTTTTAAAAAAGAAAGAAATTCAGGACAGAGGTTATAACCCCTGAGGCGTAGGGAGTGGAGGAAAGGGATCAGGAAGGGCCTATGGAACAGCAGTGCTTCAAAAGCCCTGGCAGTGAGTGTCTTGACCATATCAGAGAGCTG
Source organism: Vespertilio murinus (assembly GCA_963924515.1). Classification (NCBI taxonomy): domain Eukaryota; kingdom Metazoa; phylum Chordata; class Mammalia; order Chiroptera; family Vespertilionidae; genus Vespertilio; species Vespertilio murinus. The sequence goes on along the minus strand of OZ004718.1, from coordinate 31,657,642 downwards.
TCCACCACTCTCCATGCAGGTCCTATTGCAAAATGGAAAAGACCTATCTTCAGGTTGGGGGTTTTCTTTCTCCTTTACAAGTAGGTGTCAATGTAACTCCAGAGCCCTGACCCAATATTTTCTGGTGATTATCTCCTCCAGGAAGAGAAAGAAATCCTGCTGGGCCAATGATGCCAGCCAGTTCCTCTGCAACATGCACTGTGTGTGCCTATTAGCGTAACTTCAGTATCTCATTCCCTCCTGATTGTTTCAGGATTTGCAGGCAGCTTTAAAAATCATGCTTCGTGGGTTATTGGGGTCATGAAAACATCCCATTTGCCTGTTGACTAACAAGATGTTCTTTTACATTATTAGAAGGGTGAGAGCAACTCCCTGAGATGACTTCCTAGTCATTTGCACGATGGGAATTGTCCTGCCCCCGTGGCTAAGAGGAATCGGGGCAGGTTTGAACATGCTTATATAGGTGAGGGCTGGAAATTGAAGAACACGGTCATATTTAGATCAGAAAACAAGAGTGTCTGTATATGAAAGAAGAAACTTGAAAGGGAAGCACATTGGCATGGGTTGATCACAGGGCTTAGGCCGCATCTATCCAACCAGTCAGCTTGCCCCTCCACATAGCCACTCACTCGTTGGGATGTGTGATGTGTTGTCTCCTCCTAGGGGTGGCTGAGTTCTTGCAACCTGAAAAGAGTGAAAGCCCTGCTTTCCACCCAACTAATTGATTACAGCTTGCCTTCCTAAACAGATTGACCTACTCAGAAAAGCATCCTTTTGCTGTGCAGGCCTGAGTCAGAAAGATCCCCACCCAAGCAGCAGACAGGCACGGGGAGCTGAGAGCAGGTGCAGACTTGAGAACAAACAGGGGTTCACATTAGTGCAGGCACATGACTCAGCAGAGATTTACAGGCCTGTGAGGCAGGCGTGGCTCTGAGCCCAGGATAAGTTGTTTTGGGCTGTTGCCCATTTTACCCTGCGGTTAGGTCACTCTTCATCAACTTGTAAGTCATGGAAACCATCCCTCATAAACCATTTAGTGACCCATTCCCTGGGCAGGCGATCCTGACCAGCCACAGGGCCACCTTTCTGCTTTGGGCTAGAGCTTTGAGAACTGTGCTTCTTTGTTCAAGAGTGTGGTTTGAAATGAAATACTTTTCCCACGTCAGGCCTCCCCTCCATAAAATAAACCAAAGGATGGATGGATGTGTGTGGTCTTCCTTCGGCCCACCTGCTTTTCCAGGTGTCGCCTCAGCCTGATGGTTTTTACCCAAAGATCCTTATGAAAGGGGCTGTGCTTCCTGCTAATTCTCTTCCATTCTGTTACCAGTCTTTTTTGCCAGCTTACTAGCCTCATCTTTTTTCTAATTCAAGAAAGATTACCACCCTCCTCACACTTTCATGTCAGAGATTAATCCTGTATCAGCTCTTCTCCCCAGTTATGAGGATTTGTAATGAGCTTCCAAAAACTGTTTCATCTTGTATTACTCAAGTGCTGTTTTGTTCTAGGTTTGTGTTTTGTTTTTGGTTTTGTTTTGTTTTTCCTGATCATTAATGAATGTTAAACATGCTCATTATTTTAGAATTTTAAAAATTATAGAAATACAGAGTATAGAAAGCAAAGACCTCCCCGAAAGTCTCTTTGCCTTCCCTTAGAAGAACTGTTACCAGTTTGGAGATGTTCCTCCAGATATCTTCCTATACTTATTTTAACATGGGAACTGACCATTCCAACTGTGTTCAACATGCTTTTTCACTTAATAGTATACCCTTGACATAATTTCACTAAAATACCTGACTTTTTTTATTTTTTACCAGCCTCATAGCATAGAGGTATATAGACTGTAATTTAAATAAATCTTTTTTTCTTTTAGGAGTTTTAGGACCATATTGTTACAGTGAGCATCCTTTTAATATATCTCTCTGCACTTTTAATAGTAATACTCCAAGAAAAATTCTTGAAGGAAAAATTGCTGGTTAAAGAGTTAAATTTTGTGAGTTATTACCAGAGTTCACTCTTAAAAATTCACATTCCTCCCAATAGTAGCATATGAGAGGGCTTGCTTGGCCATACTATCAAGAACACTAGCTGCTAGCAATCACGTTAGCTCTGGGCAGTCTAATAGGTTAAAAAATTAGATCTCATATTTATCTGTTTTTGTTGTTTTTGCTTTGCTTTTGTTTTTTGCTGTTAGTTAAATCCAGCAAATGTTTATTGCCTACTTCCATTGGGCGTTAACAAAGCATTTTTGCAGGTTACGATGTAAGTGTATCTGGGAGCGGTTTCCTGGGAGGGAGCTGATTGTTCTTGCGGACTTGACTAAAGTGTTTCTTGTGTGTGTCCTCCACAGCAAACAGCGGCATAACAAGCTCTGGAGATCTCATTCAGATAGCGACCTCTCAGACCACCATGAACCCATCTGCAAGCCAGGGCTAGAACTCAACAAGAAGGAGATCACCACCTCAGCAGACCAGATTGCCGAAGTGAAGACCATGGAAGGTCACCCATCCATACCTCCTGTCTTTGTGGAACACGTTGTCCCACAAGATGAAAATCAGAAAGGCCTGTGTACCAAAGAAAGAGTGATCTGCTTGGAGTTTACTTCTAGGGAATTTCATGCCGGACAGATTGAAGATGAAATAAACCTAAATGACATCAATGGATGCACATCAGGGTGTTGTCTCAATGAATCAAAATTCCCTCTTGACAACTGCCATGCATCCAAAGCCTTAATCCAACCTGGACAGGCCCCAGAAATGCCCAACAAGTTCTCAGACTTCACCGTGGAAGATCTGGAGACAGATGCCCTGAAAGCAGACATGAGCGTCCAGTTGCTGCCAATGGAAGAGCTGACATCTCGCCTGAAAGACCTCCCTATGTCCCCTGACCCTGAGTCACCAAGCCCCCAGCCCAGCTGCCAGACTGACGTCTCAGATTTCAGTACAGATCGTATTGATTTTTTTAGTGCCCTGGAGAAGTTTGTAGAGCTTTCTCAAGAAACGCGGTCACGATCTTTTTCCCACTCAAGGATGGAGGAACTGGGTGGAGGAAGGAGTGAGAACTGCCGACTCTCAGTGGTAGAAATAGCCCCTTCTGAAGGGACAGCTGAGGACCAGAGAAGCAGCTCCTTGAGTAACACTCCCCATGCATCCGAAGAATCTTCAATAGATGAGGAGCAGTCAAAGGTAAAAGCTATCTTTATAGTTCTCCACCTAAGACATTCTCTTCTAAGGCAAAATATTTGGGATTCTGCTATGTTCACTTTCTTTTTAATGTGGCTAGATTTAGGAAGGCAGTATGGGAGAGAAAGTCTGGCTGAGTCTTTCCTTAAAAACAGGGTTTAAATATTTTTTTTAATCAGTTGCTTTTTGAAGAATTTATCTTTTCAGGTCTCTGGTGTCATTGGAAGCCATTTCTAAGAGGGGATGAGGGAAGAAGGGATTAACAACAAAAAAAAATGTTCTTGGCTGAACAAAGAGCGGTCCCCTCCCTGGACCTCTGCAAGTTCAGGTCAAATCTTACCAGTAATGAAGTGCCAGCGACTCATATGCTGCCTGAGTGAGACTGTGTGTCTCTGAAAAGATGGGTTTGTTTGGAAAAATTCTTTCTGTCTCAGAAAATTCTCAGACTAGACATGTGTAAATAGTTGTTGGAGTAGCACCTAAATCCCATGCTGAGTTCTTGCTATTAATAATGTTTCTGAGTTTTTCCTCGACTCAGACCCTGTGGTAGTCAGGAGTTGAAATGTTTTGCGGAAGTGATTTGAGAGCAGACAGAATTCCAAGATTCTTCTCAGTGACATATGAGCTCTTGGGAACCATTGCAAATGAAGAAAAGAATTACTGTATGTCACTATTTGTAAGGCTCACACTTATTCTCATTTTGACACTTGGGATGCATTTTAATCAATACAATACAATAATTGGAAAGCAAATGGTGACAAATTTACTCTAACATATCAAACCTCACTTAATGAATGCAGTGGCGCTGACATCTCCTGGTGTTTGTCTACTCATAGTTACCACCTTGCCCATTATTCAGCTGTTCTCTCTCTTTTCAATCACACGAGGGTAGTTGTTGTCTTCTCCTCTTCCCAAAGTCTGTCCCTCTGTTTTGAGTCCACTAGGAAATCTGAATGCTTGCGCTCTCCTTTGGACCAATGGGTGTAGCAGCTCTGACAGAAATAGCTTTTTTGTAAAGTCCCTGGTCATATGAGCATTCCCTCCACAGCCCATGTACACACCGGCCCGCTGTGGCTTCTCTCCCAGGCTTGGCAAGTTTGCCTCCGCCTGATGTCCCAGCAGATTCCTCCCAAAGGCATAACTGACCTTGTTAGTTTGTACCAGCTCTGGCTCTCTTTTGAAGGGGAAAGACCAGAACAATTACTAGGAAAATATTGTGCTTTGAAGGCTTATAAAAATGTTCAAGTAGATTGATGATAATAATGATGTCACTTTAAGAAGTATCCAGGGACCATTTCCAGATTTTGAATTTTTTTTATTTTTCATTTATTTTTTTTTTACAAAAGGTCTTGATTTTGCATTGGCCAGTTTTCTTTGGCCTTGTTCTAAATGCAACTGGAAATTCATAACTGATAGAACAATAAAATGTCAGCGAGCCACGGTTTCTAAGTTTTCTCAGGCACGTGGCCGCATACGCCAAATAAACATTTCCCAGGAGGAGCCATGTGAAACTTAGGAATTGTGTGATCAGACACACAGTGCCCTCATGTGCTGGGCTGCTGCTGCTGCTAGAAGTGGGAGGACGTGGATGAAAACTGGCAACACAGAAGAGAGAAGAGCAGTGAGTCTCCAAATCAGACATCAGAGGATAGCCTCAACCTTGCCTTGTCTAACAGTGGGCACGTTTAAGTTGGGCACTGAGCCCTTGAATGAAACACTTCTCCTCGAACTAGGTTAAGGCTCTGACTGGAAGTTGATACAGGCCAGAGAGGAAAGATTTCATTTCCCCAGCCTGACCTAAGTTCTGAAGGCTCGTGATCTTAGGAAAATTAAAAGCCTCCAACACTATCTGCTGTTCATTTTTGGAGCAAGATATTAGATTGGCATCCTGTTTGAGTAAACAGAACAGAAAGTTCAGTAGACAGTGATACAACCTGTAACTAATTTGGTATCTCTGTCTTTGATTAATCTGTTTTTCTCTTGTACAACGAAACAGATGGTCAGAGTACAGTTCTCGGCAGAGGACAGTCCCCGGCACTCCACAATGTGTGTCCTCATAGCCAGAAGGTTCTCCTGGATCCAAGGATTAGTAATCAGAAAGTCTGGCATTTTCCATTAGACTGCCATTCGCCATAACCATCTCACTATGTTTTCTTCTTAGGCAATTTCAGAACTGGTCAGCCCAGACATTTTCATGCAATCTCACTCAGAAAACGCAATTTCAGTCAAAGAAATTGTAACTGAGATTGAATCTATCAGTCAAGGAATTGGACAGATTCAACTAAAAGGAGACATTTTATCCAACCCATGCCATACACCAAAGAAGAACACCACCCATGAGCTGCCCCTTGAGAGGGCCCAGGCCCCGGAGAACAAACCTGGAAATCCGGAACCAAATGAGGGATCCTGCTCAGCCCAGCCCGAACCAGCCAAAGACTCCGGGAGGTGGGACCCAGAAGGCTGCCTGACTGTACCCTCGTCCGCCAGAGACTTGGAAGAAGAGGAACCAGCTGAGGGGGACCAAGAGCTCTGGGGCCCAGGGGTACACCCAGGTGCCAAGTGGTACCCTGGCTCTGTGAGACGAGCCACCTTGGAATTTGAGGAGCGCTTGCGGCAGGAGCAAGAGCACCTTGGTGCCCCTCCTGCTTGTACCTCACTGCCCACTCGCAAGAATTCCAAGAATGATTCCTCCGTGGCAGACCCGGCACCGAAAGGGAAGAGTGAGGAAACCACCCTAGAACATTCGTTTGGCCCCAGGGAACCAGAGAAGAGCAAGAGCAAAGGGAAATCCAGCGGATCTGAGGCTGGCTCCCTACTGCATTGTGAGCAAGATGTCGTCGTCCCAGCACCCAGGCCGCTGGATTTCCGCCCCTCGCAGGCTCCTCGGGCGTGCCCGGAGTCAGAGACTAGAACCAAGCGGCCAGGAGTCCTGAAGGAGCAGAGGACTGTGGTTTCGTGCCAGGAATCGGAAACACAGGCCATCCCTTTTCCCAAGAAGATAGAAATCATTGAGTACACCCACGCAGTCACGTCCCCCAATCACACTGGGCCAGGGGGTGAAGTAGCCACCAGTGAAGAGAGTGGGGAGCAAGGCCCGAGGAAAATGAAAGTGGAGAAGTCCATCGCTGTCCTCTGTGCACTAGATGAAAATCTGAACAGGACGCTGGGCCCCGACCAGGTTTCCCTCCACCCCACAGTGCTACCTCTGCCGCCTCCTTCCTCTCCTGAGCACAGCAGGCCCACCGACCCGACCTCCACCCCGAGCAGCCCTGCAGACGGGGGCAGCAGCCCCGCAACAGCCCTGGACACAGCAGCGCCTTTTGTCAGTCACACCACCCACTTACCGTCTGCCAGCTTGGATTACCTGCAGCCCCAGACCATGGTTCACCTGGAAGGCTTCACAGAGCAAAGCAGCACCACAGACAGTGAGCCCTGTGCAGAGCCGGGGCGCTGGGCAGAAGGTCAGGGGGGGCCCCTGTCCAGTGGCAGTGAAGTGTCATATAAGGGCTCCCAGTTAACTAGTGAAGACTTAAGCTTAATCAGCAAATTTAGTGACAGCATTGGGAAGTTACAAGAAAAACTGGACCCATCACCTGTAGCCTGTAAACTCCCTCATAGCTCTAGTGGTGACAACATACAGGATCTCCGCCACAGCTCCCGTGTGGTGAAGGCGCACGCTAAAGAAACTGAGTCCCAAGTGATTTGCCAGGTAGGGCTCACCAAACCATCCCAAATGAGGCGTTCGGCCTCCCTCACCAAGTTAGGTTACTTGGACCTGTGTAATGACTGTTTACTGGAAAGGGAGCCTGTCTCCTCCGAGTCCCTTCATCTCAAACTTCTTCAGCCCTTCATCAGAGCAGACTCAGGCATGCGTGCCATGGAGGCCCAGGAGCCCCCCAGAAACTCAGATGCCCCCCAGAACCCAGAGCCCACCAAGTATTTTATCGAGCAACTCAAAACAACGGAGTGCATCGTGCAGAGCAAGCCAGTGGAGAGGCCCCTTGTACAGTTTGCCAAAGAGTTTGGTTGCGGTCAGCAGTGTTTGCTCCCCCAGGCAGGACCTGAATTGACTAGTTCTGAAGGACGCCCTCCTTTGCTGCAGACCCAGGGGCTGCAGCGCGCAGGCCCAGCTCCAGGGCTGGCTTTGGCTCCCCGTCAGCAGCAGCACAGAACTCACCCCCTTAGGAGACTGAAAAAAGCAAGTGATAAAAAACGGACAACCAACCCTTTCTATAATACCATGTGATTCTGAGCCTACAATGTGACTTTCTGAAAGAAATGTTTGTAAAAGGGGCAGGTGTAATATGTAAGGAACATGCACTTTATTGGTTAATTTTATAACATTTTGGTCATTTTACTGTTCCTGGCACATGCAGAGTTTGGGGTTTTCTCCCTCTGTGTATGTGTGAGAGAGGGATTGATTTGGACGGCAAGACCATTTTATCATTTTTATTTTTAGAAAGTTCAAACCTCAAAATATACTCATTTTCAAAGAACACCTTTATCAAAGGCAAATTGCTGTTTTTCAATCAACTGCCAACTTTCTCCTTGTTTTGCCCTCTGAGAAAAGGCATGCATGCTTGATTGAGGATGGAAGCAGATGGGGAGCGTGGGGGTGAAGCCGGAAATTGAAAATGCTGCCCCTGGGCCAGTGTGAGGAGGGTTTGTTCTCCAGGCCTGATGCTTCGGAACGTCTGGGGACATCAGCACGCTCTCTCGGCCTGGTCCCAGCCCTTTGGAGTTTCTGAAGTGGGCAGGTTCTGCCGTCTTCAAAGTGGACCATTACAGAAAAGCGTCATAATGGCTGGTGTTATAAACTTGTTAGTAAATCAGTTTGCTTGTTTTTACTAAATTAAAAGTCAACCCCAAATGAAATCCAAGAGGTCCCTCTGCTGAGGAAAGCATAAGGAGGAGGTGAAATGGGAAACTGAGACACAATAGGGACAGGTTTGAAAAATAGCAATTGAAAGTCAATGTGTTCTTGTAAAATGAATACATGTACAGGGTTTTAACCCTTCCATTACTTGAATAATTCTGTGGGCCTCTGAGTTTAATGGCCATATTTTTTCCAATTTATTTTCCTCCCTCATGCTGTTTCTCCTAGTGCTGCCTGTTTTTGTATTTCATAGATGACATTTGAATTGTTACATTACTTTTGTATAACCTCAATTGAATGCAAAGTTTTCTTTTTTATATTATTGCTGTTAACACTTGACGTAAGTTTTTCCCCCCCTTTTCCTGAAAGATTTGTCATTTCTCTAGTTTGTACACAGTATTTATGTACATAATGTCACATTCTTACAGTGTTTTATCGTTGATGTCAGAGGGTCTTTTTGATTTATTTTTTTTAAGGAGTTATACTGCAACTGGAAAAAGACAACAGAAATAAAACTGATGGGTGTTGTAGGAATCTGTAGAGTATAGTGACAGTTGTTTTATTGTTTAAATGGAGACTCCGAATTGCCAGCTCCTGCCAAATTATGCATTAGTTGTAGTAACTTCCTCCACAGAGAAACCCCTAAAGGTTCCCTTTAGATCACAGTTGGACTGATGGCTGCGTCCTCAACTGAAATCCCAGAAAGTTGTTTGCCTTCACTGAACCACAGCCAGGGCGCGTATGGGAGTGCTGACTGCTTCCCAAGGTGGAAGCTCCTCGTGGATTAGGCTGAGGCTGCAGGTGGCGTCAGCCAAGGGCAGGCGTCCTTACAGATTCCATTCAGGATGCTTTTGCTTTGCTGCTACTGTGGGATCCTTAAGACAGCAGTACCTGCCATAAACAAGCCTATTTCAGCTTCTTACAGAAAACATATGTAGATTGGAATGAAGGACCCTCATCAAAACTGAAGAGGTTTGCCAATTTGATTCCTGTTTGCTTTGGTTGATGTCCACACTGCTGAGAGATTGACCAAGTACAGGCTTGAGTTTTAGATTTTTGGTTCATCACAACACTGAGAGGAAAAGGCAGATGCGCAGACTGTAAAAGTGATGTCAGAGGCCAATGATTGGTGGGGTAGGTAATGGGGTGACTCAACGGAGAGAGAAAAGTGGACTGAGGCCACTCATAAATGCTCGAGAAGCTGTGAATTCAGTTGCCATGTGGAAGCTGTAGTTGCATCTGACATCACTGCCAGGAGGCATATTGGACAGATATATCTGTATGTGTAGAAACCTGCTTTATGGTGTAGTAATTATATATCCCTGTGCTTTCCCTAAATAGTTTCCTTAAATGTCAAATGTGTCATTCACACGGCTTTGTGGTTCCTGGATATGGAATGTGCTGTAAAGTGTTTTGTTGGCTGGTATATACCAGTGTGAGGAGCTCACCCATCTAAGCTGCCCTGTCTTATTGAGGCGACTCTGATGGGGAAAGGACAGGACGTCTTGTCTGGCTGGGAAGAGGAGGATTTGCCTGGAGGTTAAGGGAGTGGAGTCTGTTCGTGTTAATCCCTAGAGATGGTGACATCCCTTGTGTTAAGAAGTGCACGCAGGATAGGCAACTGTACTGTTCTCTCTTCTCCCCTCCTGTGTGTGACGCTCACTCTCCCTGCATTAAATAACAACAAAGATGGGAGTGAATCTTCTAATGCTGTGAAGAGAAGCAGAAACCTTTTTTTTTAAAGAATAGAGCAGCAATTTTGAACCTTTTTCATCTCATGGCACACATAAGCGAATTACTAAAATTCTGCAGCTCACCAAAAAAAAATGTAGTTTTTGCCAATCTGACAAAACATTAGATATAATTTTGATTGATTTTTTTAAAAAATAGTAATTACCTATTCTTTTTGCTCCTAAGTGACTTTTAAAAATCAGGTGCCTCTACTTGTATATAAGGATTTCTGGTACCAAGAATTAACACAATCTTATTATGCCACATGACCAATAAGATGCAACTAAGTCTTTTACATGACCGGTATATTTATGGTTCAAGACAGGCATTCACACCCCACAACTATTGTTGTGTTGGCTGTTGTCGGGGTTTTTTTTTGTTTTGTTTTGTTTTTTGTTTGTGCTTTGTTTTGTTTTTGACAATCCAAGGGAAAAGAGGTCAGTGCCCCTGACTAAATAGGTATTACAGGTTTTAAAAATTCTTGCCACACACTGGTTGAAGATCACTGGATTAAAGGAAACATGCCTGCTCGCCTTCCATTTTTTAAAAAATTTGTTTTATCATTCAGTTTATCTGCCTAAATAAACGTCTTCTGCACAGGGCCTGTAATTGGGCCAATGCCAAGGGGTTTGCATGTCCGCTCAGACTCTGACACAGCTGAGTGTTCTCAGTATTTACATGACTGAGCGATGTCCAGGGGAAGAACATGACGAGCTATCAAGGACTTTTCAGACTCTCTTCTCTTCAAACTTTTGATAATCTCGGGTGGCCTATTTCTATTTCCTGTTCGTGGAAAACCCAGCCCTGGGACAGCAGGTCTGGTAAATTGACAGAAATGAGTAGGAAAGGCTTGACCTCTTACTCAGTGCCTCTCTTTGTGTATGTACTCTCACGTGTGTGTGTGTGTGTGTGTGTGTGTGTGTGTGTGTGTGTGTGTGTGTAAAAAGTAACATTTGGGTGCATTGGGTAAAAGCCCCAGGAGCACACAGGTTTTGAGCTGTAATCTGGATGGTTACCTGGTCAGTAGGAAGGAGAGAAACCCCCACTCTTTTATAATTTTAGAAACACTTAGGCGTGGTGTATGTACAGTAGACATGTAGCACTGTAGTAGAGTAATATTCATCTCTCCTCGTTTTGGTTGCCTTTCAGATTTCGAATGTTTGGGATCATTCCTAGCATCTCAGCCTCTTCCAACTTTTTCTCTAGGGTTATCCTGGTTCTGTACCTTTCTCCCTACCGTATCTCCTCTCTCTCATCTTGGGAATTACCAAGAGCTCCAAGGACGGCCTGAGGAGGACACCCTAAGTTCTGAGGTCCCCTCCTGAGAAAGGGCCGCAGACAGATGCTGCTGGATAGAGACCTGAAGCTTCTGAGGCGTGGCAGCTCACAGACATCACCTGTTCCTTCTGAGGACTCAGTTCTGAAGTGATGTAGGCATGTTTGGTAAAGACGTTTTTGTGGGAGTGGTTTGTGGTTTGTTTTTGTTTTTAAGAAAGCATTATGCAAAATGGTTCACTTCTAGGGCATTTTTAAATAAAGCCATTCTTTGGCTTTTTTTTTACAACTATCTGTGGATACTTTGTTTACATTGTGTGAGTATTAAAACTTGCATCATCCTGATGGCAGCTCAGTCTCCTCCTCCAGGGACCCAAACCTGGCCGTCCGTCCGGTGCGCCCTCGCACAGGGCACGGCTGTGACCGTGAGCCCGCGGTGACAAGCGGGGGAAACCTGGAGCTGCCTTCCATTGCGTCCTGCACTCCCACCCAGCACCCTGTGCGGGAATAGGCATTTCCCCAGTGATGGTGTGTCTTACAGTGATGGTTGTCCTGGTGAATGGCTAGTGTCATCTTTGTTTAATTTTGTTTTGCTTTTTGATGGTAGATGAGATGAAATTTTAGCTCTTTCATCGCCAATCCAACTTAAAAGGATCTTGGACTTTGTTTTCCCCTTCAACCTAAAAGAACAAGGCATGGATTAGACAGATGTATCTGGTGTCTCAACTCGTCCGGTCCCCGTATTAGGAAAAAGCCTGCTGCCAGAGCAGGCAGCTGCGCACTCCTGACCTTCTCCGCGGGCCCAGGGTCCCTGGATGCCATGGAGAGCTCTGCACGGTGGTCCTATCTCTTCCAGCCTGCAAAGGAGGGTGACTCAGCCTGACGCCTGCTATGGGAAGAGAACCAGCCTCATTTTCTCAGTGCCCCAGCGCGCTAGCACAGGATTTCTAAACTGGAATCACCCCCCAAGGGGCCTCTGACTATCCGTGTCCTCACCCCGGCACTGGCGGCAGCATCCTGTGTGCGCATGCAGAGCTAACGCCGGGGCTTTCCGCGCGCTGATGACCCAACCTGAAAACTGGGTGCTGCCCTGAGATGTTCCCCAGCCAACAAGGCCACGGGGAGCTGGTTTTTCTGTTTCGTTGGACGTGGTTTGCTTGGTATAGCTTAAGGTGCCTTTTCTTTCTTTCCTTTTTTTCTTTTTTCTTTCTCTCTACATTATTTGGTAGGGCTTGTTATAAATGTGGGAAACTAGTCCAATAGACTTGTTACCTTTGCCCAGGCCACCCGAAACCTCTATTGCTCACACTCTTATTACACAAAGCAGGTGCTCCCTGGAATCTCCGGGACCTTTCTGAGGCATTTGAAGCAGAACAAAGAGTGGTCTCATCTCCTTCCTTAATCTTCATAGTGATTGGGATGCTCCACTTGTATCATAGATTTTTTTATTACTGATGTGCTCCGCTGTTTTTAAATGTGAACTTGTGCGCAAATGTGCAGACTCAATGTTCTTGTTACAGACTGAATAAATTTTTATTTTGAAGATGAAATGTGTGTGCTTAATCCAGCTCCACAGACAGGGTGGGTGGAAGAAGGCACGGGGACGGGGAGAGAATGCTGATGAAAAACACGAGGCAATGCTCATTGATTGATCTCCCATCAAGCACACCCTTAAGCTGACCTCTGGAAAAAATACGTAACTTCCCGCCTCCCACGGAATAAAGAGTGCATGGGAAATAGGATCGCTAAAGATTATTTCAGATATTGTGGCTCCGATCAAGTGACGGAGCTGGGAACTTGCCTGGCCAAAGAGGCTCTTGCCAAAGCCACCACCTGAATGCTAGGAGAATGAATAAGCAAAGGGACCAACACTGCTTGGCCATCTGTGGCGCAGAGGGACTGCTCGGGGACAGCGGCCCTGACCCCCCGCCCAGCAGGCACTGGACCTCTTGGGTGGGCGACCTCTCTAGACACCCACCCACGCGCTCAGCACAATACCTCTGCTCGCTCAAAGGTTTCTAGAAATGGGGCATGACTCTCCAAAGAAGTAAAAGCTAACCCTCTGTCGCCATGAGAAGAGAAGCATTTAATGTGGATGGTAGAGCGCACAGGGGCAGTTGTCTAAAACAGGCGGGGGCGGGGGGATGGAGTGGAGAGGCTCCCACTGCCCCCAGCCCCCACAACCATTAGCACTGCCCGTGGCGCACAGGGCAGCACTCCTAAACAGGGAAAGCTCCCTTTCCAAATCGCTAACCGGATTTACTGAAATTTCCAGAGGAAGCACTGCCTTGGACCCACGTTGTCAGCTTGCTTCGTTCTGATCTGCCCATATCAAGTGAGAGGGGCAAAGCGCTGGTGCCGAGGCCCAGCCAGGCTACCTAAGTCCAGGCCGGCCTCTCTAGCCCAGGGAAAAGGACCAAGTCACGTCTCACGTTGCCAGGACACCTCTCCCAGAAAACGGCTTTATGGAAGATGACATCCATGCTTGTTTTCCACACAGAGAGCCCAGAGCCCAGCCGGTAGTTTGAACAACAAGGAGGGAAAGCACCGGCCCCCAGTGGCTTCTTCACCTGCTTGGCACTTTGTGCCGCGGCTCCGCCCGCCCACAGCTGCCCCAGGGCTAGAGGGCAGGTCTGAGTCACGCCAGGTCCGGCAATAGCTGCGAATCCTGGCTCCTGTAACTGGTGAGCACCTCCCCCGCGCTCCCAGATGATGGGACTGATGGCAGGTCAGATTTGAAGGATTCCTGCTTCCTCGTCCCAGCCCTTCCCCCCAGAATGGAGCGCCTCGCTATTTAAAAAGGGGGAGAGCTGGGTGTGAAGAGAGCAGAGCGCCTGAAGAATGGCTCCTCTGTGAATAGCACATCCCACAGCAACCTGGGCTTTACACGTGGCGGGATACTGTGACTTTCCCGCGACATTGCGCCCTCTACATGAAAAAAATAAAAGGAAGAAAGGCCAGGGGGGAAGAAAAGACGCCCTTTTAGAGTAAGAGGCGACATGCCAAACTCCTTCTCTGCCAGCAGGTGGTGCAGGGTTAGAAAGAACCTGGCCTAGCCCTCCTCATTGGACAGCCCAGAAAGCTGCAGAAATAGGGTGCCAGCCCCGGCCGGGACGCCAGCTTCCTAACTAGTCCGATGCCCTGCCCTCTCTGCCCACAAAGCAGGGACTGTCAGCGTCAGCATTTGTGAGAGAAGGCGGCATGTCCTCCAAGGAGAGGCAGAAGTGCGTGGTCTGGAAAGCATGGGCCTAGGCGCCAGACCCCGTGGGTAAGAGCCTCAGCGGCGTCAACGGCCAGTTGGGTGATGGGTGAGCCACTTAGGTCCTGTGCCGCAGTTTCCTCATTTGTAAAGAAGGGATGCTAGTAATGCCATCTCAGAAGATGTTAGGATGGAATTAATGTGTGTAAATCCCTTAGCACGGCGTCTAGCACGTACGTGTGAGCTGTGGTTACGAGGGAGCCACTGAGTCATTAAGGTCCGTCCTTCCTAATGTTGTGCCTGGAGTCTGGGTAAACGGGAGATTCCCATCTACCCTTGCGGTTCCCCAGAACATGAGTTATTGCTGGAGCACCTGTAACAGTCTGATTCTGCTCCCCTACAAGTTGCTGAGTGCTCGAACTCGCCTGAGAAAGGAGCCTGCGAGGGCCTCCCAGCTCCCCACCATCTTCTCTCCCCTTTGCCAGATGCTGCCCTCTGCCCTCTGCCCTCTGGAAAACTGTTCCATTGATTCCCAGCTGTGCCCGGAGTGTGGGAATAACTGGCCCCATGCTGCCCTCCGGGCCTTTATGATTCAAAGAAACAGATCCCCCCTAGCTGGTTTGGCTCAATGGATAGAGCATCAGCCTGTGGACTGAAGGGTCCCAGGTTCCATTCTGATCAAGGGCACATGCTGGGTTGTGGACTCGATCCCCAATGTGGGGCATGCAGGAGGCAGCTGATCAATGATTCTCTCTCATCATTGATGTTTCTATCACTCTCCCCTCTCCCTTCCTCTCTGAATAAATAAAAATATATTTTAAAAAGAAACAGATCCCGGCAAGGGGCGGGCGCTGGGTAGACTGCAGCTACATTGACCAACTGTTATTCACTCACTATTTTGACCAGATTTCTTTTTATCTCCTTTTTACCTTGGTCAGTACTCAGATCTCTGGGTCCTGAGAGGGTTGGGAAGAGGCGGGCACCAATTCAAACACGGTCCAGAAGACTTTACAAGTCAGGCTATGCGTCCAAAAATTGGCCAAAGGGGATTAGTGGGCTGCCGGTCAAGGGCACGTGCCTCAGTCGCAGGCTCCATCCCCGCCCTGGTCGACTGGTCAATGTGTCTCTCTCACATGGATGTTTCCTCTCTGTGTGCGTCTCTCCCCCTCCCTTCTATTTGCTCTAAAAAAACCAATGGAAAAATATCCTCGGTTGAGGATTAAAAATAAACACATGCATGCATACATACATACATAAGTAACTAAATAAATAATTTGGCTAAAGACCTGTTACAGCCGCTTCCCCTTGAACTGTGTTCGCTGGGTGTCCCGGTGCATTCACTTTTCTCCCCCAGAGCAAGAGGGTCTGGAGGTGCGGTCCCCTGGCCTTGTTCCCCCCACCCCACCCGGCTAAATGGGAAGCTTGGCGGAAACCGGTTTGGCTCAGTGGATAGAGCGTCGGCCTGCAGACTGAAGGGTCCCAGGTTCGATTCCGGTCAAGGGCATGTACCTTGGTTGCCAGCACATCCCCAGGAGGGGGTGTGCAAGAGGCAGCTGATCAATGATTCTCTCTCATCGATGTTTCTAACTCTCTATCCCTCTCTCTTCCTCTCTGTAAAAAAAAATCAATAAAATATATTTTTAATAAATAAATAAATAAATAAATGGGGAGTGTGATTGCAGCAAGAAGGAGGCGCGAAGGCACCTAATCTTGCCAGGCCGCCGGCTCTGGGAGGAGCGCGCCCCCTCCTCGTCCATCCATTGCCCCTCTCAGCGCCCATCACAGCCAGTCGGAGCCGTGGGCGGATAAAGGAGTGTGCACACCCCACATCCTGCACACCCCCACGATTACTTTTTACTAAAATATATATATATATATATATATATATATATATATATATATATATATAGTTACTGACTTTAGAGAAGAAGGGAAAGGGAGAGAGAAATAGGAACATCAATGATGAGATTCATTGGTTGGCTGCCACTTGGGGGGGGGGGGAGTCGAGCCTGCAAACCCGGGCCTGTGCCCTTGGCTGGAACGGAACCTGGGACCCTTTAGTCCACAGGCCAGCCCTCGGTCCCCTAAGCCAAAGCGGTGGCTTTTGACTTTCCCGCGCGGGAGGGGGCGGGCACCCCCGGCCCCGCCCTCCGCGGGCCCCGCCCCGCAGGTTGATGGCAGCGGCAGCTGGGACTGCAGCGGCGCCGCCCGGAGCGCGCACCCCGCACCGCACCGGCGGCCCGGAGCCGCGGACCCCGAGCGGCAGTTCCGCCCCGACGCCTTCCGCGGAGCCAGCGCCCCGGCTCCCTCCGCAGGGGAGTGGCTGCGTGTGCGCCCCTCGCAGGACCAGGTATCCCCATTCCTACTCCTCCCCCCCACCCCCACCCCGTCCCTCCCTGCCACCACCGCGGACAGCGGAGCAGGCAATCTCCGGAGGGGGCACCGGACTGCACTCCCTCCCCCCGGCCGCCAGAATCGTCCCGGTGGGGCAGACTTGGTGTCTATATTTGGACGGGCCGCGGCTGGCGCCCAAAGGGTGCAGACACCTAGTCTCTCAAGAACGCGGCGCTGGGGCAGGAGGCCCAAGGAGGGTTCGGGAAGTCCAGGCCTTAGGCCCCGGGCTGCAGAAGCCGCTTGAAGGGCACGGGGATGTCCGGGTGGTTAGGGGACAAGGGGACAGGAGTCGGTGGCTGGGCTTTGGGGCAGAGCGTAGGGCAGGCCCCCCGCTGGAGAAAAGGGCACCTCAGCCTCCCCACTCCTGCAAATCTGGCCCTAGCCCTGGGGGGGAGCACCCCACCACCACCCCCAGGAGAGTTCAGGAGGAGTCAGGACTCAGAGGAGAAGCAGGATGGTAGGCAGGAGGCAGAAGGCCACGGTCAGGGCCTCTGGGAGAAGCCAGTGGCGAGAGGAGGGGGAGGAAGATGACCCACCTTACACCGTGCGCCCACAGCAACAGGGAGGAGACTGAGGAGCACAGAAGCAGGAAGGACTGGGTTAGGTGGCAGGAGGACCTTCTCCTTGGCAAACTTTTAGAAAATTACAAAAGCATCTGCCTGAACAACGCCAGAGACGAGGATCGTGGGGGGCTGCAGGTCTAGCCCCTCAGCCAGCTTTGAGCCGGGATCCAAGGGCCACGGCCTCTGGTTCTGGCCAAGGCGCCGCCGGCCGGTGAAACAGTCTGTGAAGAGAGGCTCGCCCGCCCGGGGCTGGCAGGGGAGGCAGCCTGGCTTTGAGGCTCCTCCCCAAACCACCTCAGCTTCCAGGAAGCGTTTGGGCCCAGTGCCCCCTCAGTCTGGGTGTCCAAGAAGTCGGGCCCACCCAACTCCTAGCCCCTTGCATTAAGCCCCCCTTCATAGGTGGCCAAGAACGTTCTCATACTTTCATCACGTTGAAGAAAGCTCCCTGCTTCTAGGACCAGACTCTGGATTAATTCATACCCAATTCCTGACCAGATAACCTTTTTCACTTGCTACCCTAACCCTACCCTCAAACCCCCTCACACACATACTCTTTCTCTCTTTCTCTTCCTGCCTCCCGCAGTTCACAGGACTAAGGACCGAAGGCGTTTCTGGACACTGAGACCCTCCATCCCTGCCCCCAGCCATGAGCCGGCGCGTGGTTCGGCAGAGCAAGTTTCGCCATGTGTTTGGGCAGGCGGCGAAGGCCGACCAGGCCTACGAGGACATCCGTGTGTCCAAGGTCACATGGGACAGCTCCTTCTGCGCCGTCAACCCCAAGTTCCTGGCCATCATCGTGGAGGCTGGAGGCGGAGGTGCCTTCATCGTCCTGCCTCTGGCCAAGGTGAGGGTGAGGAGGAGGAGGAGGAGGCTGGGGGGGGGGGGGGGGGGGACACCGGCTGGGGCCAGGAGTGGGTGACGGAGATAGTTGGGAAGCGGCGGAGTCAGGGCCTGGCCAGATTCTCTTCCTGTCTCTCCTGGTGCCACACCCCCTCAGGCTCTGGATGTGAGGATCTTTCTCCCTACTCCGGGATAACCATTTGGCTAAATCGCACCCCACAGCTTCACGCTGAGGACAGAGTCAGGCCTTCCTGAGGCCCCGGCCACCTCCCTACTCGGGTTCCCACAGAGAGGCATAGGAGAACCGAGGTCAGGGGGTCATGACGCAGAAGGCCAGAGCCCTGCTCCCTAGCCCAGGCAATGGCCACCACCTTTGCTGAGTAGCCTGAAGCCCCACCACCATCTCCAGCCCCCAGCCTGACCGCCCCGCGCATGACCTTGACCTGGATTCTGCCCCCCACACCTTGTGAGGGGAGGCCCCACAGGTGGCAGGAAGAGGCCTGACAATAGCCAGTGACTCACTCTAGGACAATGCAGACACCATACAAGGACACCATCCCCGGGGCTCAAATTTCAGCTGGAGCCACCTCCCCCCCCCCCCCCCCCCCAGTTACTACTGTCACTCCAATGCCACACAGCCACCCTTGTCCCCTACCGTCTGGGCCAATGCCAGCCCGGCCACGGCTTCAGAGCCCCTGTGAACGGCCCATAAAGACCAAAAATAGATGGGTCCCGGCTCAGGTTGGAGCGTAACAGGCCCCAGGAGTGCGTGCCGCCTGTGGTTCCAAAGTAAACCAGTGACGAGGCGGAATTCTGCCAAGGGTGTCAGGTGCCACACTGCGTGCCATCTCACCTTCGCCTCCTCTGCCAGGGGCTTCCCATACCCATCCCCGCTGGGGCACAGGCTCAAGAACATCCTCCTCCAAGTGGGCGTTTGGAAGAGCACTGGACTGAGAGCTCAAATCTTGGCTCTACCAGTATCCTGTGTGTCCTTGGCTAAGTCACCTGACCGCTCTGTGCCCCTGATATTAAATGACTTCAACTCTGTCTGCCTTCACGGAAGTACAGGGAGGAGGCTGATTGGGACTGGAGGTGCAGAGAGGGGTCTGCAAAGAGAAAACCAATGGTGGAGGCTTGAGATGTAAACAGGTCCACTGCCCGCCCCCAAAACCACACAGGAGAGTGGCCCCACATCTCTCTCTCTCTCTCTCTCTTCTCTCTCTCTCTCTCTCTGACCCCTCCAGACAGGACGAGTGGATAAGAACCACCCACTGGTCACTGGGCACACTGCCCCTGTGCTGGACATCGACTGGTGCCCACACAATGACAATGTCATCGCCAGCGCCTCGGATGACACCACCGTCATGGTAGGAGCCAGCTGGAGGCCATCAGCCGGGTGGTTGGGCTGCCTCACCTGTCCTGGAGAAGGTGCTGAGGGGGGTGCTGGGTCCCAGGGCCCCGTCCTACCCAGCTCCCAGGCTATTTGTAGCTACATGCCCACTCCCTCCCAGGATGCACTGCTTAGGGCTAATAATAACCATGGCCAATTTGGGGGTGAAGAGTAAGGAGTTACGGCTCTGAAGTCTCCCTGCTGGGGTGATTAAGATCTCTGGAGAGCCGAAACTGGTTTGGCTCAGTGGTAGAGCGTTAGTCTGCGGACTGAAAGGTCCCGGGTTCGATTCCGGTCAAGGGCATGTACCTTGGTTGCGGGCATATCCCCAGTAGGAGGTGTGCAAGAGGCAGCTGGTCGATGTCTCTCTCTCATTGACGTTTCTAGCTCTCTATCTCTCTCTCTCCCTTCCTCTCTGTAAAATATCAATAAAATATATATATTTTTTAAAAAGATCTCTGGAGGGCTGGCAGTGCCCCCTCCGGGCTCCCAGGTCGCAGACACCATTACATCTTGCCCCCCCCCCCCCGTTTGACACTAGTAGGGTTGGAGGGGCAGGGAGGGGGAGTAAGGGAGGAGCTGAGGGACAAAGTAGCTCCTCATCCTACCCACCCTCTCTGCCTTTTCCTCCTCCCCAGGTGTGGCAGATTCCAGACTATACCCCTATGCGCAACATCACAGAGCCCATCATCACCCTGGAAGGCCACTCCAAGCGTGTGGGCATCCTGTCCTGGCACCCCACCGCCCGGAACGTCCTGCTCAGCGCAGGTCTGGGATCCCTGCGGCAGATGGCGGGGGGGGGGGGGGGGGGCCGCAAAGGCGGGGCCCAGGTGACGGTGACTGGCCACTCCGGGCAGGTGGTGACAATGTGATCATCATCTGGAACGTGGGCACGGGGGAGGCGCTCCTGAGCCTGGACGACATGCACCCGGACATCATCCACAGCGTGTGCTGGAACAGCAACGGCAGCCTGCTGGCCACCACCTGCAAGGACAAGACCCTGCGCATTGTGGACCCCCGCAAGGGCCAGGTGGTGGCGGTGAGTGCCCGGCCTGGCCGCTCCCCGGCCCCTACCCCGGGAACCTCAACTCCTCTGAGCCCCTGGGCCCAGCTCTCGCCTCCCCTGATCCCGGCCGCGGGGGCCAGTGCTTCCACCCTCCACCCCCTCCCGGCGTCTGCAGCCACAGCTCCCTGCCCTACGCCCTGAGCCTGGAATCCTCTGCCCCATGCCTCTTCCCTCCTCTCCCCTCCATCTCGGGAGCTCAGAGGGGACGGGGAGGAGTTGCAAACCATCCTTCCATTAGAACCTGCATGAGAACTTGAGCTCCCGGACCCCTCTCCTCTCAGCCGGCGCCCAGAGCCACCATCTTCCAGGGGCCCAGGGCCTGACACCGGCTCAGGGCCGGGCCCTTTCCGCCCGAGCTGACCCGCTGGGCGGGGGGGAGAGGGGCAGTCCTCGCGCTGCTGCTGGTCTTGCCGTGGTGCCCTGGGAGCGCGGTGGCTGGCACCCGCCTCACCAGCCTCAGACTAACGCGGGGCGCGTGGGGCGCGCGGGGCACGTGCATGTGCGTCTGCGCCCCGTGCTGCGGGCCCTCTAACCCACTAACCCCGCGAGCAGGAGCGAGCCCGGCCTCACGGGGGCGCCCGCCCGATGCGGGCCGTCTTCGCCGCCGACGGGAAGCTGCTCAGCACCGGCTTCAGCAGGATGAGTGAGCGACAGCTCGCGCTCTGGGACCCGGTAGGCCAGGCCGCGCCGGGCGCGTGCGCGCGACTTGGCGAGGTCCGCCCGGAGCGGAGCGGCCGGAGCGCGGCCCCGGGACCAGCCTCGCCGCGGCCCCGGGAAGCCGGCAGACCGCGCCCTGCTCCGGGGATCGGCCCCGGAGAGCATAGGGGCCCATCGTCTGCTGAGACGCGCGCGCCTCCAGGTCTCTCGGGGCCCGGCCGCTCCCCACGCCCCGGGGACAGTGAGGCCCCCCCTTTTTTTGGTCCCCGCCCCCCTCCCGTGGGCCGGCAGGCTGCTGCCGGGCCCTCCAGGACCCCCGGGGCAGGCCGCTGGGTGACGCCTCTCCCTGTTTCCCCCCCCCCCGCCCCCCCCAGGAGAGGTTTGCGGCCCACGAGGGGATGCGGCCCATGCGGGCCATCTTCACGCGCCAGGGCCACATCTTCACCACGGGCTTCACCCGCATGAGCCAGCGGGAGCTGGGCCTGTGGGACCCGGTAACGCAGCCGGCGGCGCGGGGTGTGTGCCCCGGGGACTGGCATCACGGGAGCGGGGCCAGGCGCCCCCCGCCCGCAGGGCACGCCCGCCCGGACGACGGGGCCGGGGGCCGCTGCCCTCTCCGCAGCGCCTTCCGTGCCCACACCCGCCCCCTCCGCCCAGTTTTGCCGCGTCGCCTGCAGGAGCCCCCACTGGCGCCCCCACCTGGTGATGCCGAGTCCCCGGGGGTGGTTTGCGGTGACTGCATGCGGCGTGCGGCGGCCTGGAGTGACCATCGGGCCCGGAGCGCACGGGGCTGGGGGCTGGGGCGGCGGGAGGGCCGGCCGCCGGGGCTGCAGCGGGGCCGGAGGCGGGCGGGCGGGCCGGTGACGCCTCCCGTGCTCCGGCAGAACAACTTCGAGGAGCCAGTGGCGCTGCAGGAGATGGACACGAGCAACGGCGTCCTCCTGCCCTTCTACGACCCGGACTCCAGCATCGTCTACCTGTGCGGCAAGGTGCGGGGAGCGGGGCTGGCGGAGGCAGAGGCGGGAGGCCCGCCCTTCCCTTGGGGGTGCGCCTCCGAACCCGCCGGCTTTGCAGGGCGACAGCAGCATCCGGTACTTCGAGATCACCGAGGAGCCCCCCTTCGTGCACTACCTGAACACGTTCGGCAGCAAGGAGCCCCAGAGGGGCATGGGCTTCATGCCCAAGCGGGGGCTGGACGTCAGCAAGTGCGAGATCGCCAGGTCAGCAGCCTCCACCCTTCCGCCTGTGCCCGCCTGTGCCCGCTTCCCCCGGGAAGACGGGGGGCGCCCCGTGGTGTGGTCTTTGGGGAAGCGGGGCGGGGGCGTCCAACCAGCTTGCTGCCAGCGCCAGCCCCGGCCCTAACCGGCTGGTCGGTCTCTGAACTTGCGTTTCCTCCCCTGGGAGGAGCCCCAGCTGGACTAACGTGCGCTTACAGTCAGCGGCTCCGCCCGTGTGGGCCTCTAGCCCCTCCCCGGTAGACGTGACCTCCCGGGGCGGGAGCCCGCGGGGTGCTGAGCCCCACTCCCTTCCAGGTTCTACAAGCTGCACGAAAGGAAATGTGAGCCCATCATCATGACTGTGCCCCGCAAGGTGAGGGGCCGGGGGCGGGGCTGCAAGGCGGAAGGGAGCGGAGCAGCCCCGGCCGCTGCTGACCCTCATCCCCGCCCCGTTCCTCTCCCCCCTCACCCCACCCACCCCACCCCGTCCCACCACTCCTACCCCCCCCCCTCTCCCCGCAGTCAGACTTGTTCCAGGACGACCTGTACCCAGACACGCCGGGACCCGAGCCGGCCCTCGAGGCGGACGAGTGGCTGTCGGGCCAGGACGCCGAGCCCGTGCTCATCTCGCTGAGGGACGGCTACGTGCCGCCCAAGCACCGCGAGCTCCGGGTCACCAAGCGCAACGTCCTGGACGCGCGCCCGCCCGCCGGCCCCCGCCGCAGCCAGTCGGCCAGCGACGCCCCCTTGTCGGTAAGACCCGGACCCGGACCCGGACCCTGACCCAGACCCTGACCCGGACCCGGACCCGGACCCTGACCCAGACCCAGACCCAGACCCAAATCCTAACCCAGACCCAGACCCCGACCCCGACCCCGACCCAGACCCTGACCCAGACCCAGACCCGGACCCGGACCCGGACCCTGACCCTGACCCTGACCCAGACCCGGACCCGGACCCAGACCCAGACCCAGACCCCGACCCCGACCCTGACCCCGACCCAGACCCAGACCCAAATCCTAACCCAGACCCAGACCCAGACCCAAACCCAAATCCTAACCCAGACCCAGACCCAGTCTACACATTCGTTCCCCATCCCCCTCCCCTCCTCCTCCCCCGCCGACGCCTCCCCGCCCGCCCGCAGCAGGGCACGCTGGAGGCGCTGCTGGAGCAGATCAAGGCGCTGCGGGAGCAGGTGCAGGCGCAGGAGCAGCGCATCACGGCGCTGGAGAACATGCTGTGCGAGCTGGTGGACGGCGACTAGCGCCGCGCGGCGGCCGGACCGGACCGGACCGGAGGGTGAGGCCGGCCGGGCGCAGGGTCTGCAGCTCGGGAGCCCGCCTCGGGGCTGGGAACGGAACTCCTTCCCTCGGGACGCCCGGACAAGCGGAGCCTCGCGGAGACAGGCGTCCGTCCGTCCGTCCGTCCGGCGCCGCGCCGCGCGCCTCCTCCGGGACTCGGCAGGAGCGGGGCCGGGTGACGGGCCGCGGCACCGGTGTGCGCAGCGACGGCGCCCGCCCGGGGCAGAGGAAGGAAGCCCTTAGTTAGTAGCAAGATGCTTGGGGACACTGGGGGACTTGGGCTTGACCTCACAGGGGTGGCGATTCGATAGGTCTCCCTGGACTAGCGGGGGGATGACAGGGCCATTCCCTCCAATCAGGCCACACGGCTCCACCCACGTGAGTGGCCAACCGGACGGGTGCCGCCCCCGCTCTACGGACACAGCCCCTGAGCTGTAGAGCTGGATCCGCCGGCTGCACCCGGCAGAGGGCGCTCTTTCTACCCACGGGGGAGGGCGGGCTGGCAGGTTCACCCTCTCCCGCCCCCTCACACACGCTGCCCCCAGCCCTCTGCGTGGCCTTGGCTCCAGGAGGAAAACAAGTCATACTGAATGAAATCTTTTACTAAGTGTTCAGCCTGTGCCTCCTGCATGGGGCGTGTGTGTGTGTGTGTGTGTGTGTGTGTGTGTGTGAGAGAGAGAGAGAGAAGGGGTGTGTGTGTGTGTGTGAGAGAGAGAGAGAGAGAGAGAGAGAGTGTGTGTGTGTGTGTGTGTGTGTGTGTGTGTGTGTAGAACGAGTCTCCCAGCCTCCACACATGCTACCCCCAGGCCCCCCGAGACGCTGACAAATGAGCTCAGGATCCACCAGGCATCCTCTTCCCCGGGGCCCCCCTCACTGCCGTTCAGAGGGAACCCGGGCGGCCGCAGGCGGTGTTCCTCGCAGTGAAGGCAGACAGGAACAGCCTCCGGTTTGCAGCCTCTTTAATTTGTGCCTCAGAATCAGTCTGGTGCCCCTGGCATCAGGGAGGGGGTGAGAGGAACCGCTTCTCTCTGTTCTTTCCTTCCATCCCTTTGTGTCCCTTCCAAACCGAACCCCCGGCTGAGCCGGGAAGGCCAGCCAGAGAGAACCCGGGCCGGGCGGGGTGTGCCGGGGCCCCGGCCCCTGGCAGGGTCTGTGCTTCTCTTGGTGGGCGGGCGGGCGGGGCCGGGGAGCCGGGGGTTAGCACCATCGGATGGAGGGTTTCAGAGTCAGCCCCGGGGCGGGGGCGGGTGGGACGCACGACCACAGAGGGCTAGCAGCAGCTGGTGGGGAGGGGTGGGTGGTGGTGCCGGGGCCGTGGGCAGCCCCTCTGCATCCGGGCGAGTGTAGGGTCTAGAGCTTGCCCCCAGCCCGGTATGTCCCCCATCTGACAAAACATCACGTGGGAGCCAGGCTCGCCCAGGTGTGGGGGGCCACCCGGGGCGCCCTCCCTGATCACAAAAACCATGTCTTGGGGAAGGGGTCTCCAACCTCTGGCCGCCCACATGGAAGCTGGGGCCACCCTGAGACCTGGGGGGGGGTGAGGGCTGGGGGAGCTGGGCACCCCGCTAAGTGCACTTGACGCTGAGATGCTGGAGGGGGGGGGGGGCTGGGCCCCAGCCGTGCTGGTTTGCGTCGGGAACAAAGCAGCAGCACAGCACTTGGGGGGCTCAGCTGCCCCCAGGGGCCAAGAGCGGAAATGCAAAGGCTTCACGGGCAGTGTCCCGGGGTGGGGGGTGGGTGAGCGGGCAGCAGGGCCAGCAGAAGGAGCAGGGGTGGGGGCACTGCTCCTCCGAGGACCGGTCTCCCGCTCAGGGCCGCCCGGCTCCGCCCTCGGACGGGGGAGAGGGCTGAGGGTCAGTTCCAGCCAAGCAGGGGGACCCGGCCGGGCCAGCTGCCTCCTGGCCTGGCCCCGAAAGGTGCCCCGCGATGCAATTGTGCCGACCCCCTCCTGGTCTGCTGCCTGGTGCATCCCTACGGTCTCCAGCCACAGCGCCTGTGCCGGGCCGGGGCACCCCTCACTCCGCGGGGCTCGCGTGGCGTGGCCGAGGGCCGGGCAGGGGCGCTACTGCTCGGTCAGCGAGAGCCTCAGGATCCGCTCCAGCTCCTCCTCCTCCCGGCGCGCCCGGCGCCGCCGCTCCTCCTGCTCCCGCGCCGACAGCTCCATGGCCAGCCGCAGCTGCGCGTCGTAGCTCCGGAGCACGCGGCAGCCGGGCCCGGGGCCGGGCCGGGGGCTGGGCCCCGCCGAGGGGGCGGCGGGCTGGTGCTGTGGGGTGGGCGGGTCGCTCCTGGGGGCAA
Organism: Vespertilio murinus; assembly: GCA_963924515.1. Taxonomy (NCBI): domain Eukaryota; kingdom Metazoa; phylum Chordata; class Mammalia; order Chiroptera; family Vespertilionidae; genus Vespertilio; species Vespertilio murinus. The sequence goes on along the minus strand of OZ004718.1, from coordinate 31,631,658 downwards.
GGACGACACATCCAGGGCTCCGGGCACAGCTGCGGGGAGCGGGGCCGGGAGGGAGCCAGCGTGGAGGCCCCGGGCGAGCAGTCCTGCGCCCTCCGTCCGGCCCCCCTCCCTGGCTCCCGCCGGGCGTGGCACCTCCCAGTCCCTACAACGCCCATCCTCCCAGGGGCAGCAGCCAGCGCGTGTGGGCATCTTCTCGAACCCTGGCCCCCACATCTGGCCCAGTGAGGGTCCGGAGGCCATGAGGCCACCCCCACCCCCACCCCCGGCCACTCACCCACCCGCAGGGTCAGAGAAGGGTGTGATAGGAACCATCTGGATCCCAGAGGTTCCTCTGGGCCGGCAGGGGCTGTCCCGTGAGCAGTGTCCTCACCCACTGTGATAGGGTTTTGGGGTGTTTTGTGCACGGACAGGAGGGAGGAGGGGGAGGGGGCATCTCCAAATCCTGGTGGACACTGACCTGTCCTGCCGGCGGCCCTCGCAGGACATGGGGTGAGTGCCGGGCTTGCTGTTGGTGAGCGCCTCCCAGATGGTGACCTGGAGGGAGGGGGAGGTCGGCTACAGCGGTACCACCGCCGTCAGGTCAGGTGGCCCCGCGCCCCAGGGCACCCACCTGGTCGTACTCGCTGCCGGCCTCCAGCAGGCTCTGCTGGATGGCAAACTGCAGGAGGTCGTCCTCGTCCTCGTGGCTCGCGGCCTCCCGCTGGGCCCCCAGCACGCTGTAGCCTCGCGGGGCCTCGAACAAGGCCGGGGAGATCTCGCACCCTCGGCTAGAGGCTGAGGGCAGGCTGAGTCAGAGCGGCTCCCCAGGGAGGGGAGAGGGCTCTGGACAGGGGGCTGGGCGGGCGAGCTCAGAGGGGGCAGGGGGAGCTCAGAGGGGCAGGGGGAGCTCAGGGGGGCAGGGCGAGCTCAGGGGCAGGGGGAGCTCAGAGGGGGCTGGTGGGTGAGCTCAGAGGGGGCAGGGGGAGCTCAGAGGGGGCTGGTGGGTGAGCTCAGAGGGGCAGGGGGAGCTCAGAGGGGCAGGGGGAGCTCAGAGGGGGCAGGGGGAGCTCAGAGGGGCAGGGGGAGCTCAGAGGGGCAGGGAGAGCTCAGAGGGGCAGGGGGAGCTCAGAGGGGCAGGCGAGCTCAGAGGGGCAGGGGGAGCTCAGAGGGGCAGGGGGAGCTCAGAGGGGCAGGCGAGCTCAGAGGGGCAGGGGCAGCTCAGAGGGGCAGGGGGAGCTCAGAGAGGGCAGGGGGAGCTCAGAGGGGCAGGGGGAGCTCAGAGGGGCAGGGGGAGCTCAGAGGGGCAGGGGGAGCTCAGAGAGGGCAGGGGGAGCTCAGAGGGGGCAGGGGGAGCTCAGAGGGGCAGGGGGAGCTCAGAGGGGGAACTCAGAGGGGGCAGGGGGAGCTCAGAGGGGGCAGGGGGAGCTCAGAGGGGCAGGGGCAGCTCAGAGGGGCAGGGGGAGCTCAGAGGGGCAGGGGGAGCTCAGAGGGGCAGGGGCAGCTCAGAGGGGCAGGGGGAGCTCAGAGGGGCAGGGGCAGCTCAGAGGGGGCAGGGGGAGCTCAGAGGGGCAGGGGGAGCTCAGAGAGGGCAGGGGGAGCTCAGAGGGGCAGGGGGAGCTCAGAGAGGGCAGGGGGAGCTCAGAGGGGCAGGGGCAGCTCAGAGGGGCAGGGGGAGCTCAGAGGGGCAGGGGCAGCTCAGAGGGGGAACTCAGAGGGGGCAGGGGGAGCTCAGAGGGGCAGGGGGAGCTCAGAGAGGGCAGGGGGAGCTCAGAGGGGCAGGGGGAGCTCAGAGGGGCAGGGGGAGCTCAGAGGGACAGGGGGGGCTCAGAGGGGGCAGGGGGAGCTCAGGGGGGCAGGGGGAGCTCAGGGGGGCAGGGGGAGCTCAGAGGGGCAGGGACAGCTCAGAGGGGGCAGGGGCAGTTCAGAGGGGCAGGGGGAGCTCAGAGGGGGAACTCAGAGGGGGCAGGGGAAGCTCAGAGGGGCAGGGGCAGCTCAGAGGGGCAGGGGGAGCTCAGAGGGGCAGGGGCAGTTCAGAGGGGCAGGGGGAGCTCAGAGGGGCAGGGGCAGCTCAGAGGGGCAGAGGGAGCTCAGAGGGGCAGGGGCAGCTCAGAGGGGGCAGGGGTAGCTCAGAGGGGCAGGGGGAGCTCAGAGAGGGCAGGGGGAGCTCAGAGGGGCAGGGGGAGCTCAGAGAGGGCAGGGGGAGCTCAGAGAGGGCAGGGGGAGCTCAGAGAGGCAGGGGCAGCTCAGAGGGGCAGGGGGAGCTCAGAGGGGCAGGGGCAGCTCAGAGGGGGCAGGGGGAGCTCAGAGAGGCAGGGGCAGCTCAGAGGGGCAGGGGGAGCTCAGAGGGGCAGGGGCAGCTCAGAGGGGGCAGGGGGAGCTCAGAGAGGCAGGGGCAGCTCAGAGGGGCAGGGGGAGCTCAGAGGGGCAGGGGCAGCTCAGAGGGGGCAGGGGGAGCTCAGAGGGGGCAGGGGGAGCTCAGAGAGTGCAGGGGGAGCTCAGAGAGGGCAGGGGGAGCTCAGAGGGGGCAGGGGGAGCTCAGAGGGGGAACTCAGAGGGGGCAGGGGGAGCTCAGAGGGGGCAGGGGCCGGGCTCACTTGTGGAACTGGAGCTGCTGACACTGGAGGAGTCGCTGCCAGGGGAAGGGGTCTCGCTGCCGGGGCTGCCTCGCACCGAAGGCACCGGCTCGTCGCAGCCGTTGAGGTTCCCGAAGGTGATGCGGGCATTGAGGATGTGGAAGATCGGGATTTCTGAGGATGAGGAAACCATCAGGGGCCACCCCCCACCCCCACCCCCTCACACCGTGGGGTCCCCCCCCCCAATCCGTCCTCTAAACCCACCCCGGCCCCAGACAGCAGGCTCGGGGCGGTGGGACGGGGGCTCACCAATCTTGACCGGGAAGCCGGGAGGCAGGCGCAGGGTAATGAAGTCCCGGAGCTTGGCAAACAGCGCGTTGCTCACAGCCATGAGGTCGATGATGGGAGCCACCTGCTCACACAGGGACAGGGGGTGCTCCTCGCAAAGCCACAGCTTGGCCTTGAACCTGCCCGCCAGGACCCCAAGGGGTGAGGGAGGTTGTAGGAGGGAAGCTCCCAGAACCCGGCCCCGCCCGCCCCCCCCCCCCCCGTACCCGCGGGGGCCTCACTTCTGTGTCTTGGTGGTCAGCTCCATGGGGCGGCCCATGTCCCGGGTGCCCAGCTCGAAGCTGGGGTTGAAGTACTCCTCCGCGGTGATGGCAGTGGGGTTGGCGCGGCTCAGAGTCTGGGTGACGAGGGTCTGCACCGCACGGGGAGGGGCCGTGAGCCCTCCTCGGCCTCGGACGCCAGGCCAGCCGTGGGTGTCCCAGGCCCAGAGCCGCCCCCGCTGCCCCGGAGGCGCTGCCATGGTCTGGGGCGTTGTGGGAAAGAGGTCCTCGCAGGCATGCCACGCGGGACACCTTCCAGGCCTTCTCCTGAGCCACACCCGTGCCTTTCCACCAAGGCCCCGCCCCTGGCCCACACTCACCCCGTTTTGGGGGCCCCCATGCTGCTCGGCGATTCCCAGGAAGGACTGCAGCGGTGTCTTGCAACCTGTAAGAAACGGGGCGTCCTGGAGGGCGCTGCAGCCCTCGGGGGTAACAGCACCCACGTCCGAGGCAGGAGGGTGATTCCTGGGGGCGGGCACCAACATCCGGGCACCTTCCTCTGACGGGGCCGAGGGCGCCAGGGGCGGGGCCAGGACCACTGTCTCTACAGCTGGCATCAAAAGCGGGCCTCGGGCTCAGTGTAAACTTCCAGGGTCACCCTCCAAGTCGATGGCACTGGACACAAATACCCGCTTTTGGTGAACAGTTCTGGGATGTACATGGGCATGTATGTTTTCTTTTCTTTCTTTTTTCAGTGCTATAACCAAGGGATGATTTTTTATTTATTTATTTTCTTTTTTAAATTTATTAGGGTATTATATGTGTACATAGCTTACCATTTGCCCCCACTTCCCATTCATGCCCTCCCTCCCCAGAGTTCTGTGTTCGTTGGTTGTACTTACGTTCATGCATACCAGTCCCTCGGTTGTTCTCCTATCTACCCCCAGGTCTCCTTCCCCTCCCCGCTGTCATTTGACAATCTGCTTGTTTTATGGTGACTATCTCAGGACCACAGGAATAGAGTCCGCTCCTCCTCTGGTTCACACCGCCCCTTCCCCTGGGTCCCACTGCTTCCACGGGTGAGCCGTGTATCCCAGGGGGCCGTGTGCCCTGGGTGAGCCGTGTGTCCCAGGGGACCGTGTATCCAGGGAGAGTAGTGTGCCCCGGGGGAGACATGTGCCCTGGGAGAGCATATATGTTTTCCTTCAGGCACCTCCATATTCATTTGTTCTCCTGCGAGGTGGGAACTGTGTCTCTCTGCTTTGGACACAATAATGACGTCCAGACGTCAGGTGTGGTATCAGGAGGCCCAGGGGACCAGCGGCAGGCAGGGCCCGGACCTCCTGCCTAGGGCACGTCTCACTGGGCTGGAAGGGCCAACCAAGGGCAGCCATGACCCTCCTCTCCCTTCCCAAGCCCAGTGCGGACTCTGGTCACGGATCCCGTCCCATGGAGCCCAACCAAACGTTGCCGTGGAATCACCTTGGCAGCACCAAGGCAGCCACTACCAACCACGAGGCCTCTGCCCTTGAGTTGGAACCTATTTGCCTGAACAGACGATCCTGGCTTTTGCAAGGATGTCCGAGGGGGTGCTGGTGGAGGTGTTCACGTGGGAGCCGGTTCCTCACACACACACCCCCCACACGTGCCTCTGCCCCGTTACCTTTGACCTTGCCCTTGTGCTGTTCTGAAAGATGCTCCGTCCGTGTCCGGGTGATGAGCTCCACATTGGATGCCCCGTACACCTGGGGGAAGATGAAGACAGGGCCCAAAGACCCCTGGCACCCCTACCCCTGGCTCCCAAGGGCTTTCTGAACTCTCCCTGCACGGAAGGGTCTGGGGCCGGAGACAGGGGAGCTCTTTGCTCCTATCCCCAGGCCTTCGAGCAAATAGATCTATGACATCATTAAGTAATTCTCTTACTCAGCAAACATTTTGTGAGGAGTCTGTGTGCTGGGCTCTGAGGCGGGCATCAGGGGTACCGGGGTGAACAAGCACAGCCAGGCACGATCCTGGCCCTCTTGGGGCTCACAGTTCGGTGTGATGGGGACATGCCTCAGTGTGGGGGGCGCAGGGCTGAGGGGACAAAACGCGGAGACTCCCAGGAAGAGAACACAGGCCCGGCAGCACCTGCCAGCCCTCCGCTCAGCGGTGGCACCGCGTGGCCCTGCTGGGTGCAGCGGGGGCCCCTGAGGGACCGACACAGTCTTCTCACAGGTACAGGCCTGGCTTAGGGTTAGGTGGCTGGGGTCTGAACCTCAGCTGTCACTCAGTTATGCGACCGTGTACAGGTCACTTAACCACCCCGAGCCTCCTTTTCCTCCCCATTAAATGGGCCGACTTCCTACTTCACGGAGTTGTTGTGAAGGTTACTGCACCGTGGAAGGGGTTCAGTAATCATCTGTAAAATGGGATTGACAGTAGTACCAACCGGAAGGGGTTGTTATGAGGACTAAATGCGCGCACACGTGTGTGAATGCCTGTGTGATGTGTACACCGGCATGTGTGTGCGCATGTGTGCATATACATGCATGTAAAATGTCAGAACGGTGCCCTGAACATGAATATAGTAAGCGCTCAATAAGCCCTGACCAGCCGAAACCGGTTTGGCTCAGTGGATAGAGCGTCGGTCTGTGGACTCAAGGGTCCCGAGTTCGATTCCGGTCAAGGGCACGTATCTCGGTCGCAGGCACATCCCTGGTAGGGAGTATGCAAGAGGCAGCTGGTCGATGTTTCTCTCTCATCGATGTTTCTAGCTCTCTATCCCTCTCCCGTCCTCTCTGTGAAAAAACCAATAAAATATATTTTTTAAAAATAATAATCCCTGACCATTCTCATCAGTTGCCTCTTACTCTCGTGCCCTTCCTCAATGCTACACGGCTTCTGCACCCCCAGGGCTGAGAGAAGGTTCAGGAGACCCTGACCTAGCCCCCCGTGGGGCCTGGCGCCGGGGAGCCGCGGCCTCACCTTGGCTTCGTACCCGTTCACCATCTCCGTCTTCTCGCTGCGCCAGCCCGGGAAGCCCGTCTTGTTCCTGAGGGGTTGGTGGGTCAGTCAGAGCGGGCCGGCTGAGGGGGCAGCCCGCCAGGCCGGCCCCGGCCCCCGAGGCCAGGCCCACTCACCTCTCAAAGGAGATGTTCTTGGTGTCGAGCTGCGTGGTGACCACGGGCGCGGCGAGCCGGCTCAGCACCTGCTCCTCCGTGGGCTGCACGGCAGCCAGCAGCAGCTCGCGGTCCTGCCCGGCCAGCGCCAGCGTCTCCGTGTACACCACCCGGCGGTCGTGGTCGATCTCCATGACCACGGCGCTGGTGTCTGCAGCCGCGGACAGCGCAGCGGTGAGGGCAGCACGGAGCCGCCCCCGCCTCCCCGCCCCCCCCGCCCTCCCCCTGCCCGCCGGCCGGCCGGACCTTGGCCCCTGAAGACGAAGCTGCGGTTCCCTCGCTGCCAGGTCATGTGGTCAAAGCCCAGGAGGGTGGTGTCCACCCGCAGGTTCTGCCCGCTCTTCCACACCCGGTAGGTGTCGCTGGGGCAGATCTTGGACACCAGGGGCACTGGGTGGAAGGGAGGGTCAGAGGTGGCGTCGGTTTGCCAGACCCACCCGGCCGGGGCCGCCTCGGGGTGTGGGGCCAGGTGTGGCCAGGAGAGGATGAGGGAACTGGCAGGAGGCACGCTGCTCCCCGCAGCGCCCCCACTCGGACATAACCCACAGCCACCCAGACGGGGGCAGCCTGAGGTCGGAGATGGGCCTGTGCCGGCCACCACCCAGGCCCTGGTCATCCACCCACCGCCTGGCCATCCATCCACTCCCTCCTGCCGAAACCGGTTTGGCTCAGTGGATAGAGCGTCGGTCTGCGGACTGAAAGGTCCCAGGTTCGATTCTGGTCAAGGGCATGTACCTTGGTTGTGGGCACATCCCCGATGTGGGGTGTGCAGGAGGCGGCTGGTCGATGTTTCTCTCTCATAGATGTTTTTAGCTCTCTGTCCCTCTCCCTTCCTCTCTGTGAAAAATCAATAAAATATATTAAAAAAGAAGAAGAAGCCGAAACTGGTTTGGCTCAGTGGTAGAGTGTCGGTCTACGGACTGAAAGGTCCCGGGTTCGATTCCGGTCAAGGGCATGTACATTGGTTGCGGGCACATTCCCGGTGGGGGGTGTGCAGGAGGCAGCTGGTCGATGTTTCTCTCTCATCGACGTTTCTAGCTCTCTATCCCTCTCCCTTCCTCTCTGTGAAAAATCAATAAAATATATTTTTTTTAAAAAGAAGAAGAAAAGAAGACAATCCATCCTTCACCCAGTCCCCCAGCAAACATGTACTGAACACCTCCTGTCCGCCAGGCACCATTCCAGTCACCGGGGACACGACGCTGAACAAGACGGGACCCTGCCTTCCTGGAGCTTTCCTTCCAGCAAGGGGTGACAGGTAACAAACCGATGGGCGTCTCGTCGCAGAGAGGAGGAAACAACAACCACGGGCCCGAGGCCGTGTCTGAGGCCAGCGCGCAAAGGCCTGGCTGGCGGCCCTGAGCCGAGAGCCGAAGGATGAGGAGCCACAGCAAGAGCTACGGGAGAGCGTGGGGGGCAGGGGTGGGGGGCGGCGAGTGCAAAGGCCGGAGGTCCAGGGGACCCGGTCAGCCCCTCTTACCCCAGCTCGTGAACTCCCACTTCATCTCCACGTAGAAGTCCTGGGCCTGAGGGGAAAGGAGAGCGGTGAGGCCTGGGCGTCGGGCCGGGCTCGGGGTCCGGGGGAGGCGGGGCCGCCTCACCTTGCGCAGCTTCTCCAGGAGCACCGGGATGCCCGCCAGCCGCTCCACCGCCCGCTGGTAGTCCCGGTAGCGCAGCACCAGCTGCACCAGCTCCAGGTCCCGGGTGCTCACGGCCTCCTGGAGCACTGGGGGGGGGGGGGGGGCAGAGGCAGGGTCACGGGCAGGTGGGGGTACGGTGCTGGGGGAAGCCTGGCGGGGCCTGGGGTTGGCAGGGGTGCCCACCTGTCCAGCCGCTGCGGTTCTCCCGGCCCACATCCGCACCGTGTGCCAGGAGCACCCGGGCACACTCGAGGTGCCCCAGGGTGGTGGCCAGGTGCAGGGGAGTGCGCCCACGGGGATCCAGCTGCTCGATGTCCGCCTGGAGGAGGGGGTGGAGACGAAGCCCCGGTCACTTCCGAAACAACCCCTTCTCCCCCAACCCCCCGGAACCCAGCCCCCCAGAACCCAGAGCCTCTAAGAAGGCAGCAGCCACCTGGCCCCCGCCTTGTGTGTCGCACAAAGCAATGGGAAGACAGACACGGTTAGCCGGGGCCAGGGGCGAGGAGAGGGGCTTGCAGGACTGGACAGGAAGTAACTCTGAGAGAGGGAGGGCCTTCCTCCTTTCCTGTCCACCTAGGTCCCCTGACACGGCCCAGAGGGCTGCTATGGAGAGTGAGCCTGGGGCTGACAGGCGGTCTAGCCCAGCCGTGGGCAAACTACGGCCGGAGGGCCGGATCCTGCCTGTTCGGCTGTTCTATCCGGCCCGTGGAGCCGAAAGAGCGGAGGAGGGTTCTCTTGCTCCCCCCTCCGCTCCTTCCCCAGCATCCCAAGATGAGAGTGCCAGCATGGTCAGGTTGCTTTTGTTCCGGCCCCCCGGTCCAGTGTAAGAACCCATTGTGGCCCTCGAGTCAAAAAGTTTGCCCACCCCTGGTCTAGAGGCTGCTGGCCAAGCAGGGCGGCCGGGACAGGACATGCCCTAGAGGCCCACGACCCCCTCAGGGAGGGCCACCGATTTCATCTTCGACGTTATCGCTGAGATTTAGTGAAGAGTCGCGGTAATACATTATAGGAATGAAAGACTATGTTCACGGCACAACTTCAAACCCATGCCCAGTGCCTGTGGGATACTATGTACTATCATTTTTTAAACTATATTTTATTGAGTTTTTTACAGAGTGGAAGAGAGAGGGATAGAGAGGTAGAAACATCGATGAGAGAGAAACATCAACCAGCTGCCTCCTGCACACCCCGCCCCTGGGGATGTGCCCGCAACCAATGTACATGCCCCTGACCGGAATCGAACCCGGGACCTTTCAGTCCACAGGCCAACGCTCTATCCACTGGGCCAAACCGGCCTCGACTGTACTATCATTTTTTAAAACATATTTTTATTTTTTTCAGAGAGGAAGAGAGAGGGGGAGGGAGAGAGAAACATCAATGATGACAGAATGTTTGATTGGCTGCTTCCTCCATGCCGCCTACTGAGGATCAAGCCCGAAACTCGGAAGGGCATGTGCCCTTGACTGAAATCGAACCCAGGACCCTTGAGTCCACAAGCCAATGCTCAAGCCACTGAGCCAAACCGGCTAGGGCTGTATTATAATCTTATAAACCCTATTACTGTTTTGTGAATAGCACAATTATACTGCACACACACATACAGGTGTACACATCACAGGCATACACACATGTGTGTGCATTTAACCCTCATAACAACCCCTTCCAGCTGGTACTATTATTAATCCCATTTTACAGATGATTACTGAACCCCTTCCACGGTGCAGTGACCTTCACAACAACTCCGTGAAGTAGGATGTCGGCCCATTTAATGAGGAGGAAAAGGAGGCTCGGGGTGGTTAAGTGACCTGTACAAAGTCGCATAACTGAGTGACAGCTGAGGTTCAGACCCCGGCCACCTAACCCTAAGCCTGGGCCACGCGGTGCCACCGCTGAGCGGAGGGCTGGCAGGTGCTGCGGGGCTTGTGTTCTCTTCCTGGGAGTCTCCCGGGTCCCGTAGGCTGGTCAGAGCCTCCGCGTTTTGTCCCCTCAGCCCTGCGCCCCCCACACTGAGGCATGTCCCCACCACACCGGAGCTGTCCACTTTCTTGTCTCTAACTGAACTGTGAGCCTCAGTGGGTTGAATAGTGGTGCCCCCCTCCCCCCCCCCCCAAAAAAAAATGTCTACATCCTAACCCCCCATAACCTTTGAGTGTGACATTTTCAGCCAAGGGGTCTTTGCAGATACATGTGTTAAGGATCTCAAGATGAAGTCAGCCTGGCTTCTCCAGGTTGTGTCTTTGTAAGACACACACAGAGGAGCCAACACCAGTTTGGCTCAGTGGATAGAGCATCCTATGGACTGAAAGGTCCCGGGTTCGATTCTGGTCAGGGGCATGTATGTACCTTGGTTGCAGCACATCCCCAGTAGGGGGTGTGCAGGAGGCAGCTGATCAATGATTATCTCTCATTGATGTTTCTAACTCTCTATCCCTCTCTCTTTCTCTCTGTAAAAAAATCAATAAAATATATTTTTAAAAAGAAAATAAAAAGACACACACAGAGGGAGGACAGGCGCGGAGACTCCACGTGCAGGCGGAGGCAGGGACGGAGCTGCGCGGCCGCCAGCCCCGGATGCTTCGAGTCACCTGGGCTGGAGGAGGAAGAATTCTCGTCTAGAGAAGTCTTGGAGGGAGTGGGGTCCTGAGGACACCTTCCGTTTGAACTTTTAGTCTCCACAATTATGAGGAAATACAGTTTTTAAAAGATTTTTAAAATTGATTTTTAGAGCGAGAAGAAGGGAGAGGGAGAAACACCGATGTGAGGACAAAGCACGCCCCTGCCAGGAGGGAGCCCGCACACTGGGCACGTGCCCTGACCAGGACCTGAACCAGCGACCTTCCAGGGCTTGGGTCGATGCCCAGCAGAGCCCTACATCCCCCTGGCCTGGATCAGAGCAGGTGGTGTCCATTTCCAGGAGACACTAACTCACCAGGGCAAGGTAAGACACTAAGTACCAGCCAAGGTAAGAATACATTTTTGTCTTCATTCATCCACTTTGTGGTAATTTGTTGTGGAAATTAATACAATGATAAATCCACAGAATCAAAAAATGCAATGAATCCCAAGAAAAATATACCAAAAAGGGGGGCAGGGGAGAAAACGACACAAAGTCCATCAGAATCAAATGCTGAAAACTGGTCATAAAAAGGGAAATCTTAAAAGCATTTTGAAAAATGAGACACACTATGTGTGGAAGAACCCACATAGGAAACATTACACATTTCTCATGAGAAACCATGCACGCTGGAAGCCAATGGCATGGACTCTGTAAAGTGCTAGGGGGGAAGGTCAAACTAGAATTCTATATCCTATTAAAAAAAAAAATCCTCCAAAAATAAAGGGGAAATAAAGATTTTTCATAAACAAACAAAAGTTAAGAGAATTTGTCACCAGAAGACGTTCAGGGGATGTTAAAGAAAGTTATCCAGGTGGGAGGAAAATGGCACAAGTTGGACACTTAGACCTAAGAAAGGAAGGGTGCCCCGAATGGTAAATCTGTGACTAAGGGTAAGAAAGTCAATAAAATATTTAAAACCCACAAGAAAAAAAGAGCCGTCAGCAGATGAGAAATTTTAACACATCTTCAGAACATGGAAAATGGCTGGGGCGTTACTGACGTGGGGGGAGGGGGATGCCCCAAGCACTCACAGGGGAGCCTCGGGGAGGAGCCAGCCAGGTCACCCCCAGGGAGTGGGAACAGCGGATGTGGGCGTGAGGCTCAGAGGTAAGTAGGGGGGGGGGGGCTGGTTAAAATTCAGAACCCTTGGCCCCCTCTCCAATCTTGTAATGTGGGCGGGGGGCGCCCCTTTCCCCTCCACAGGGTGCCAGGGGTTATTCTCTGTAGAAACTGAGATGCACAGACTCGGGGACAGTGGCCTGAGGGTGAGGTCACGGGGCTGAAAACCAGTGAGCGGTGAGAGCCCAGGCCCATCCCTGCCTCAGCCAGACTGCCCCTCCACCCCTAGCAGGAGAAGAGAGAAACCGGAGACACAACGGCCTCTGGGTACAGACATTTGGGAATCCTACAGCAAGCAGGCCCACTTGCCACCCATCACCTGCCAGGAGCGCCCACGCACCAGTAAGCTCCACAGCCCCTTTCTTCTTCTTTTTTTAATTTATTTAAGAGAGAGAGAGAGAGAAACATGGGTTTGTTGTTCCACTTATTTATGCATCCGTTGGTTGTTTCTTGTATGTGTCCTGACCGGGGATAGAACCCACCACAACCTTGCTGCATTAAGATGACGTTCTAACCAACTGTGCTACCGGGCCAGGATGCCCTATTCTTTTCTTTCTTTTTTAAAATATATTTTATTGATTTTTAAAGAGCTAGAAACGTCAATGAGAGAGAAATATCGGCCAGCTGCCTCTTGCACCCCCCCCCCCACCGGGGATGTGCCCACAAACAAGGTTCATGCCCTTGACCGGAATCGAACCCGGGACCTTTCAGTCCGCAGACCGACGCTCCACCACTGAGCCAAACCGGTTTCGGCAAGGATGCCCTATTCTTACTAGTAAAGGTGCCCCCATGGGCAGGGATGACTGGACATTTGAGGAAAGCTACCAACATAAAAGAGACCAAAATAGACAAATGGATTTTTTAAACCCAGAGGAAACACTGTCAATGCAGAAAATAGAAGAAAACTTCTTTTGGAGGAAAACAGCAGTTTACTTCCTCAGAAAAATAGGAAAAGATCCTGGTACTCACAACACAGCCGGGACAGCGTGACCTCCCTGGCCTCCCTCTCCCGGCTCTCTCCGGCCAGCCATTCCCGGACAGCTGCACCGCCCCGTTCTCCCACCGCAGGAAACGGTGCCTCACAGCGCCCTTCCCAGGCGACAGAGCCTCCAAACCCTCTGTACCTCTTCCTTTCCTCTCACCTCTTCCACCTCACCCACCCGCAAAACCTGACCTCGCTGGCTCTCCCTTCAACACAGGCCCCGGGCTTCTCAGTTTCACCGCTCAGGCCGCCACCCTGCCTCAGGCGACCCGTCTCTCACCTGGCGGGCGGCCTCGGTGCCTCCTCACTGGTCTCTTCACTCCTCCCCCGACCCCTTCCTTCCTCCTTCCTTCCGTCCCGTCCCACAGGGCCCAGCCAGAGTGGCCGCCCCAATCCCTTGAAATGTCCCCCGGGTCCTTTAGCTCAAGGGTCCTGTCCGTGGCTTCCCACCCAATAGGATGGGACGTCTCCTTGAACTCATGTGCTCCCCGCCCCCCCTCCCTCCAAACGGCACCCCCACACCTGCCGCCATCCTCTCCTGACGCCACCTCACTCAGGTCCCCCGACAACCCATCCTCGGTGACAGGTGCTATTTGTCTAGCGATTGACCCGTGTTGGTTCTCTTTCATCATGAAATCACTTGTCTGTTTTTGTTTGTTTTCATGGCCTCCTGGACCTACACGGTAAGCCCCACGGAAGGAGGGTCCCCCTGGGCTCTGTTCAACGCCGGGTGCCCCAGTTCCCCGGCGGCCCTGGCCCATAACTGTCGTGCAACCAACACGTGTGCAACCAACACACAGAGGACTGTACCCGAGGGGCCCGGGGCAGGGCGGCAGTAGGGGGGGGGATAAGCCACGGGACGGCCGGGGCGGGTGCTGTTGGCAACCACGGAGGCAAAGAGCACAGGTGGTCGCCTCCGGGGAAAGAGATGCGGCGGGGAGAGGCGGGGGGAGGACCGGCCGCTGCTTTTCATTATACGCCTCCTATCCACTGTTTAATATTTCAAAACACGGGTAGGAACTCCTCTGTCAAATAAGAAGGCACCTTAAATTATTTATATTATTTTTTCTAACCTGTGTTGGCATTTCTTCATTTTCAGATAATACCAGGAGCCTCAAAAAAAGTGTGCCTCGCCAAAACCGGTTTGGCTCAGTGGATAGAGTGTCGGTCTGCGGACTGAAAGGTCCCGGGTTCGATTCCGGTCAAGGGCATGTGCCTTGGTTGTGGGCACATCTCCGGTGGGGGGTGTGCAAGAGGCAGCTGGTCAATGTTTCTCTCTCATCGACGTTTCTAGCTCTCTAGCTCTCTCCCTTCCTCTCTGTAAAATATCAATAAAATATATATATGTATATATTTTTAAAAGTGTGCTTGGCTGGCCCCTGGGGCCCTCGGAGCTGTGACTCAGAAATGTGAGCGGCTCTCCTGCTCCTCCGCCCCGGCTCCCCAGAGGAAGGAGGGTGGTGGGGTCCTGAGCCCTGGGGTGGGAGCGGGGAGGACCCACAGGCCCTGGGTGGGCTGGGGCGGGCAGGAGGCCTCCCCGTGGGGCTGCAGCCGCGGCGTCTCACCGGCCTGCCCCAGATGCCGCTGCTAACAAGGCCCCAGGGAGCCGGCAGGACACCCGGCCCGGCCCGGGGCTCCAGAAGCTGCCTGCCACCTGCCCCTCGGGGGCCTCAGTTCCGGCTCCAGAGGGAGGCTGGCACTGCCTGCAGGGTAGGGGTGCCCCCCCTCCCTCTTACTCCCTCCTCAGCGTCCCTGGGGCACAGCTGTTTTCCACGGGCCCTGCCTACACCCAGCCAAGCCCCAGACGCGCCCCCCCCCCCCCCTGCCCGAAGCAGAGCCTCCGGTGGAGGTGGCCCCGGGTGGGAGAATTCATTAATTTCCCCAGCCAAGCCCTGAAGCTATTTAATTGCCGGAATGAAAAGGTTTCCATGAAACCCAACACCGGCGCTCCTCACCGAGAGAATGGAGACTCTGAAACCCCCGCAGGCCTCAGCTGGAGTCCCACGCAGGGGTCTCTCCGGCTCCCTGGGAGGTCCCCACTCCGGAGAGGTCCCCCCTCGAGCACACACACGTGCACATGCAAGTACCTTAAGGATGCACACTCATACCCCTGCCTCCACAGTATGTATGCACCCAAAGTATGTATGCACCCAAAGTGTGCAAGCACATGCCAGCCAGCCGCCCTCCGGCTCTACAGGTGTGTCTACTCATGTGCAACACGCGTGACGGCTGCCAGCATATTGGCGCACGCACGCACGCCCCTCACATCCACACGCACGAGCAGGGCACATTTCTCAAACTCGTTGAGCATCAGCAGGATCCTCTTGTAAGGTGAAATCTTACAAGGACACACCCAATGTACAGCCTGAGCGCGGGTGCTGCAGAAGAAGGGAGCCGGGCCCCGTGGGGGAGGCCTGGCCTGCTCAGTCTTTGTCTCTCTCTTCCCTGGCCCCCTCCCTCCTCCCTCCGGCCCCCAGGGGGGCGGCTGGGGTCTGGTGCGGTCACTGAGGGGACAGGTATGTGAGTCCCCCAAGGGGGAGGGAGGCAGGGTGCTCCCTCACGCTGGGCTGAGCAGGTGGGGGTGGCACCTGCTAACTCTCGCTTCACCCTGCCCCCTCCATCCTGGCCCACGCAGCCCCTCCCTCACCCCAGACACACGTTGATTTCTGGTGTCTGGGGTTTGTGGCTCTCTCTCCCCTGAGCTTCCCAGCCCACCCGCTGTGCTGGTGGCCCACACCTGCACTGCTCACTCTGGCGAGTCACAGCTGCTCCGGAACACAGTAGGCACCTCGGGTGGGGCAGCCTCTGTCTGAGCGTGGGGGGGGGGGGGCACAATCCCACCTCCCCCGCCTCTGGGTCAGAGGGATGCACTGGGGGGAGCCGGAAGGGGGGCCGTGGCGGAGGCAGCCCCAGGAAGAGAGAGGTTTCCCTAGAATCACGGGCTGGCCTCTCCAGCGGGCCTGTGGCCAGGGGAGGAACCTGCTCCCCTCCGCCCTCCCCCGGGGAGCTGCACCCGCCGGCCCCCCCTCCCCCCCCAGGGGACTCCAGGGACTGTGACTCCAGGACCAGGGCCATGGCCAGCTGGCCGTGCCAACCTCAGGGCTTTGCCAGCCAAGAGGGAACCGGCACACCCCAGCCCCCCCCCAACCTGGCAGGACACAGGCAAAGCGGGAACCGGGGCACCCAGCAACCACGTGCCGCAGGGTGCCAGTCAGGGGTGGTCACGGCCCCTTCCCTTCACCAAAACACACCCTCTCGGCACCTCCCGTCTCCCTACCCTCCCTGCGTCCACCCCCAAAAGAGTCGGGGGGCGGGGGAGGACTGAGCAAAGCCCACGAGCCTGCTCTGGAGCCTGCCACCCCATCCCCCTCTTGGGCAGACGGCACTGCCCAGCCTGCCCACAGGAGGGCCCCGCAGGGCTTCTGGGAGTGAAGAGGAGGCAGCTGTGCCCGGGGAAACCCAGATGCCGTGCGAGAGGAACGCCTGGCCGTTTTCTGTGACGGTGTGTGCCAGGAGGACCAGAGGCCGGGGACTCCCAGCCGGGATGCCAGGCGCCCGTGGGTGGCTGCCCCTGGCCCACCCTCTGCAGGAAGCGGTAGGCCGGGCCCCCTCCCCTCTCCCGGGGAGCCTGAGGCCCCGGGGACGGAGCAGGGCGTGTGGACGCAAGTGTCATTCTGGGTCGGGCCTGAAGGTGAGGTACGGCCAGGGGCCTCTCCCTCCCACACGGACGGACGGGCACTCCCCTCCGTGGCACGCGCAGAGCCAAGGAGAGGACTGGCCCGATCCCCTTACGGCTGAACGAGGGTTAACCCCAACCAGTGCCCTATATTCCCCCTGGCCTGGAGCAGAGCAAGCGGTGTCCATTTCCAGGAGACACTAACTCTCCAGGGCAGGTGGGGGCGGGGATGGGGTGAGCCTGGCGCCTGGTTTCTGTGGCAGCCTGAGGGGAGAGGAGGAAGAGAAAGAGGAGCACGCACAGCAGCCCCAACCACCCCTCCCTACAGCAGGCTCCCGAGCTCGCCACCCCAGCCTCACCCCCGTAAGGACCAAGCACCCTCCCTTGGAGGAGCCTTGACTCCGGGGGCCTTCTGCCTCCGTCCAGTCTCTGCAAGAAGACCATCCACCTCTGCAGCAAAGGAGTGTGGCTGAGGCATTCTGGCGGTGCAGCCACGAGCCTCTGTCTGACAACCCTTCCACCCACCATCCCTCAACCATCCCGTCAGGAAGTTCCTCTCCCACCAGGCTTAAGTCCCTCCAGCTGTAACCTCTGTCAGAAATTTGTCTTTTTAAAAAATATATATATATTTTATTGATTTTTTACAGAGAGGAAGAGAGAGGGATAGAGAGTTAGAAACATCGGGAGAGAGAAACATCGATCAGCTGCCTCTTGCTCACCCCCTACTGGGGATGTGCCCGCCACCAAGGTACATGCCCATGACCGGAATTGAACCTGGGACCTTTCAGTCTGCAAGCTGATGCTCTATCCACTGAGCCAAACCGGTTTCGGCTAAATCTGTCTTCTTTTGCCCTCGGGGGACGGAAGCAGAGGTGAGCCAGGGGGGCTGGACCGTCTGTGGCTCCGCACCCCGCCCATCGCCCTGCACGTCCCCGCTCACACTCGCATCCCCGGAGCGGAGTCTCCTTGAGGGCAGGGCTGCGGTTCGTCTCTGTTCCCCCGGACCCGCCCCTCTGACCCGCCCTCCATACCTGGCCCCTCTGGCTGAGGACCACCTCCCCGATGATGGACAGACCGAGGCACAGTCTGAGGGGCAAGCCCCGGCATCCTTGAGTGAGCGGAGGTAAAGTGGAAGTGGACACCCCAACCAGCCCAGACACTGGGAGGCTCAGGCCACCCCAACATTTCCCGGGACGGCTACGCAGAGATGCTGCAGTGCTGGCCTGGGGGGCTCAGCGGCAGGCTTCGGAGACACCCTTGGACCCTCGCCTGCTTCCCTGTCGGATGATGCCCTCCTCTTCCCCTGGGAAGCGGACAGCTGCTCAGGCTGACCTCCCTGTGACTCGGGAAGTGGCCCTCAGAGGGGGCAACCCCTGAGCACACCACGGCCCCAGGACGGCAGCCAAGCCTGCAGGCCGCAGCGGAGGCCGCCCAGGGCAGGCGGGGCCGGCTCCTGCTCCTGCCCCCCCACCATGGAGGGCAACCTACCTGTAGCCTGGGGAGGGGGGCAAGGGCGGAGTTGGGAACCACGTGTGACCTGTGCCTGCCTGCCCCCTGAAGACTGACCCCAGGAGACCCCGCATTCTTGGAAGCCACTGCCCAGCAAGAGCTGGCTGACCCATCTGTGCTCACTGACTTGCAAGAAGCAGGGAGCCTGCTGTGTGTGCAGAACCTCGGAGCATTCCTCAGAACCAGAGGGCAGGAGAGCCCCTTTCAGCACTGGGACGAGGCCCTCGGGGGTTCCCCAAAAGGTGTCTCTCTCTCTCCACCCCCATTACCAAGCCCGTCCTGGGGTCTGAGGGACCCAGGGGCTCTGCCCAGCCCCAGAAAAGATAAGCGCTCCCCGCGAGGGCAGAGGGCACTGGGTGGGGCTGGGTGCCAGGGAGTGTCACACAGCCTATTCTCTGATGCTGGGTTTATGCACACACACACACACACACACACACCCGCCTTGCCCACCTCCGCACACTCCCCGGGGAGGTATCTGGGCGAGCGGGGCGGATTCTCCCACCACATGGGACCCGGACTGAGCCGGCAGCCCCTCCCCGCAGCCCTCCCCGCCTGGGCGAAGCAGGAGCGCGGCGCCCCCCACCCCGGCCTGGGAGGGTCCGGGGCACGTGCGGGGCGCCGTCCCCGGCGGCGGGGCGGCGGGGCGCGGGCGAGGGAGGGGCCGCGCCCACCCCTCTCTCCGGGTCGGCGGGCGCGGACGCCGCGGCCGGAACAAAGAAGCGCCGCCAACTCGCCGGGGAGGCGGGACGGCCCGCGCCGCGCCCCCTCCCCTCCCCTCGCCGGGCGGGCGTGGGGGCGGGCGCGCCCCGCCGCGGGGTCCCCGCCGCGCTCCGGCCCGACGGCGCGCTCACCTGGCCGGCGCGGAGCTCCCCCTCCAGCTCGCGGTGGCGGTTGTGCCACACCAGGTAGTGCAGCGGGTACGCGCCCTCGGGCCCCTTCCTGGCGCAGGCGCTGGCGGGGATCATCGCCCGCTCCTCATGCCGGGGCCGCGGCGCCCGGCCCGGGAGGAGGGACGGCGCCGGGGCCGGGGCGCGGGGCGGCGGGGCGCGGGGCCGGCGCTGCCTGCGGGCGGGCGAGGCTGCGGCGCGGGCATGTGCGAGCGGCGCCGGCGGGCGGAGGCGGCGCGCCGGGCGCGGGCCGCGGGCGTCCTCGCGAGGCGGCGGCGGCGGCGGCGGCGGGGGACGGCGCGGAGAGGCCCCCACCCGCCCGGAGAGGGAGCGGGGGAGGGAGAGGGAGAGGGAGCGGCTCCGGCGGCGCGGACTCGCGCCTCGCCTCCCACACCCCCGCGCACAGAGACGCCTCTCGGCGGAGGGAGCCGGCTGCGCCCGGAGCGGGCGCGGGGGCGCACGGGGCCCCGGGGACGCCGCCGCCGCCGCCGCCGCCGCCGGGACGCGCGCCCACAGCCCCCGGCTCCCCGCAGCCGCATAGCCCGGCCCTCCGCCGCCGGAGCGGCTGGCGAGGGACGCGGGGACCCGGGGATGCGGGGATGCTGGGGAGGAGGGAGGGGGGGCCTGGGCGCTCCAGACGAGGCTCGTTATGGCTCGGCCCCGCGGCATTATGGGACTTGTAGTCCACCTGGTGGCGGGTGGCCGGGGAGTGCCCCGCGCCGTCTCCCCCTCATCCGGGGAAAGCGGGGGGGTGGGGGGAGGGGGGAGGGAAGGAGCCAGGCCTGGCCGAAGCGGAGGCAGCGTCCTGAGGCCAGGTGGGCTGGGACGCAACCCCACCCGCTGGCACTTTGCCTTTTGATGGGGGGAGAGAAGGGGATACAGGCCTCGCTTCAGCATTGGGGGGGAGGGGAGGGGCGTGGGAAGGTGTGGCCTTCAGGATTGAGTTTGGATCCCAGTAGAAGGTGAGAAAGGATCCAGATCCTCTGAAGAGTGACTGGTTGGGACTTCCGAAAAGGTAAGGGGCTTTGGTACCAAGAGTCATTGGAGCAACCAGGGGTCTGGCGCCTGCATTACTATATAAGAGTCTTCCCTGCCCTTTTATAAAATTAAACTCCATGTTCCACATTTGACAAAGAGAATGTCCAGTCAGACTGCGAGGACAGCCCCCCCCCCGCCCCCACACACCGTCCTCTGCAAGGACCAGCGTGGGGCTGGGCAGAGAGAGAGCAGCAGGTGGCAGCTCCCCGCCCCCACCCCTGTGTGGTCCCCTCAGCAGAGAAAGTGGCCGATTCCAGAGACGGTCACCTTCCTAAATAACCCCAGGGCAGGGCGGTCCTGCCAGAAGGGCCCTCCAGATGCTGGGGTAAACGTGGCTTTGGCCTCTGTGGCCACCTATGGCCAGGGCGGGGAGAACCTAGAGGCTCGGTCCAGTCCCTGGAGGGCAGAGGGACTGGGATGTTAGAGACTCGGGTTAGAATTCCTCCTTACCGATTGCCTGACCTGAAGCAACCTGCTTAAATAGTCTGGTTTCTCAGACCACTCACCTCTAGCATAAGACTGGAAGCTACCTCCTGGAGTGAGCTACAGAGAGTGTCTGCCCGGGACACGGCGCATCCCTCTCCCACCCAGGAGGACTGAGACGGGCGGCCGGGACCAGGCATAATTCCTTGGGGAGGCCACCTTAGAGAGACGGGAGTAAGGAATTCCACACCAGCCCTGCTCAGAACAATCCGGGAAGTGTTCGTGTGGGAGGTGCTAGTGAAAGCTTGCACACTCTCCGCGCCTAGCTCAGGTTGCTTTGTGTGGTCTTCTCTCCTACCTCCTCCACGCCCTGCGGGGCCAGGCCCGGGGGGGCGGGGGAGGATGAGGGATGAGTGCACGGCCTCGCCCCTGTCTCCAGCCGGGGAGCAGCCAGCCAGCGGCTGGTGTCTCTGGCAGCCGGGGGACCACTGCCCAACTCTGCCACGAGGGGTCAGCAGAGTGTCGTGGCTGCAGCCTGGGTTGAGGAGGGGGCTGGAGAGGAGGGGGGGGGGTGGGGAGGGACCGTTAGGAGTGGCCGGGAGAATGCCTGTGCGTTTCCTTATTAAATTATTTTTGGAACCTTGCGTGTGACTTCTCTTGAACTGTTCTTCTTCCTGAGGTGACGCCATCTCCAGAAGGAAATCCTGAAACCTTTTTCTCCCTAGCCCCAGGCCCAGGGCTGGGGCGGGGCCGGGGGGCTTCCGGAACAAAGTTTGGAGAGTAGATGCGCGCCTGGGCCGCTCCCAGGTAGTCCTGGCCCACCCTGGTGAATCATAAACTTTCCCCCTGGAAAATCTTCGAAGAGGGAGCTCAGCCTGGGGTGGGGCGGGAGAGAGGGGGTGTGTGTGTGGAGGAGGGGGCGCTATCCCCTGGGCATCGGCTCTCTTCTTGCTAAGGCGGCCATATACATGGACTAAGCCCGGGTCGCTTTCCCTCCAGCCTGCGCGCTCCGGCTGCCACGTGCTCCAGACTCGCCCACAGAGCAAAGAAACAAAGACAACCCACCGACCGGGCTGCCAGCAGCCGCCTCGGCATTTCATAAATGAAATTCCACAGCCGGGGGGTGGGCAGGCTGAAGGGACGCCGTCGGTGGTGGGCTGTGTGCCGGTTGGGGCGGCCGGGCTGCTGCTTCCATGGCCCGGGCTGGGGTCGCCGAGCCCAGGGGCTGGCTTGGGGGGGAGGGTGCGGCGCCGGGTGGCAGGTGGTGCTCCATCCCCCACCTCTAACCCTCGAGGTATCCTGGCTTACAGGAACCCAGCCAGCCAGCTAGCCAGCCAGCCCGCCGCTGTGGGGGGGAAAGGAGGCCTGCAAGAATTTTTTTTTAAAGGTGTGATTATAAAAATATCCCGTGGATCGCTATTTCAAACAAACTTGTCAATCTGCGCTGCAGCCAAAGGCGACGGAGGCAGCTTTGCGAGTATTTCGGGCGGTGTGACTCATGAGCACTACTTTGTCTCTCCCCTCCGGGGGAGCAGCCCGTCCACCCACAAGTCACCGCCGCTCTGGCACCGCTGGGATAAACTGGACCAACTCTGTGTCCCTGGCTAGGGCTTCCCCCACCCCTCACCCCCGTTACTGAGCAGGGTTCCCTGCCGCTGGGGAACTCTCCCTTAGATTGCATCACTACTGACCCGGCCCCCAGGCCTGGTCTTGGGCACCCTGGACCCCTCCCCACAAGCAGAATGCTCTGGCCTTTCGCTGCTGCAGGGATGGGGGCTGGTGCACGGGAGGCACACGTGTGTGGGGGAGCATGCTCAGTGCATCGGTTCACCCACGTGCAGCCTGGCCTGTGCTCCCTGTCTCTCTCCCCCAGCCCACCCCGCCACCCTCCGCCCCACCATGTCTCCTCCGTGTGGATTCCAGGAAGAAAGGCTGCCACAGAACTAGGTCCCTGTGTGTTATATGTGCACACACCTGGACACACACACACCCCCGGTGGCCCAGAACCATTGTGGGTGCACACAAGCAGGATGACAAGTGGGGATTACTGCACACCGGTGCAGGGGTTTTTAAAAACCGCCCAGATTCTTTGCTTTTTAGAGGTAAGCCCCGAGGAAGGCCAGGGGCGGTCTTAGCCCGGAGGTTAGGGCGGACACTGCTGGACCTCTTGGGCACCTGGGCGTCCAGGTCGTTGGCGGGGTGCATCGTCAGCAAGTGTGACCTCACACACACACACACACACACACACACACCTAGACACACAGATGTGGACACCTGGGAGTCCAGGGCGCACACCTCACACCGACCCGCGATAAGGGGGTCCCCCAAGCCACAGCCCCCACCAGGAAGGAGAGAGCCTAGGCCTCCAGCTCCTTTGCTCGCCTCCCTGATGCCCAGGGGCCACGGTCCCAGGGCCCGAACGCCGGGCCAAACCCCACCTGGAAAGCGAAGGGCGACGGGGCTGACTCACACCGCCTTGGGGCGAGAGAGACGCCTGCCTGCCGGAGGAGGTGCGGGCGAGGCCGCCCGCTCCAGCCCGGCGGCGGGGCCGGCGCGGTCCCTTTAAGCGCCCCCGCCCCTCCCCGCCCGCGCTCCCGGCTTCCTTTCTCCGGGGGGCGTGGCCAGCGGGCCGGCGGCGGGGCGGCGGGGCGGGGTGCGGGCCGCCCCTCCCCGGCGGGCGGGGCCTGCGCCGCTTCCTGCCGGAGCGGCCGGGAGCCGCGCGAGGGGCGGGGCGAGCGCGCGGCGAGCGGCGGCGGGGCGGCGCGGGGCGGAGGGCGCCCGAGGGCGAGCGGGCGGGCGGGCACGGCGGGTTCCGGGCCAGCCCCGGGGCGGTCGGTTGGCCGGGCGCGCGCGGAGCCTCGCCGGGGCCTCGCCGGAGCCGGGACGGGCCGCAGGGCCGCCGCCGCCGCCGCCGCCCGGGGCCGCCGCCCGCGCCCCCCACGCTGGCCCAGAGGGCTGCGGCCGCGTCGCCGCGGAGGATGTCCCGGAAGGGGCCGCGCGCGGAGGTGTGTGCGGACTGCAGCGCCCCGGGTAAGCAGGCCGGCGGGGGCGGGACCGCGCCGCCGGGCCGCCGGGCCGCCGGGCGGGCGGGCGGGCGCCTGGGCCTGGCGGGAGCGCCGTGCGGGGCCGCCGGGCGGGGTGGGGCTGGGGGCTGCGGCCTGGGCCCCCGCCCTCGGCCGGGGCGCCGGTTGGGGGCCCCCCGTGGCCTCGCGCCCGCGGACGAGCGGGGAAGGACGTCCTCGGCGCCGCCTCCCACCCACCCCTCGGGCCGGGGAGGCGGGCGGCCAGCTGCCCCCCGCCCCCATCGCCGTCTCCGCACGGAGGCGCCGGCCCGGGCGGCCAGGGCCGAGGCGGAGGCCGGCCAGGTGGAGGGGGCGGGGGGCGAGCGCGGTTCGGGGCCGTCCCAGGGCCACCCACCCCCGCGTCTTGCACCTGCTGCTCGCTCGGCCTGCCGGGGTGGCGGAGGAGGGCAAGGGGCAGGGAGGGAGCCGGGCAGATGGGCCGGGGGGAGGGGGAGGCTGGGATACGGTTTCCTCGGCAGCAGAGGAGGGGGTGGCTCCTCCTGGAACTCCCGGGCCCTGGCTCCCCAGGCTGGGGCTCCCTGCAGGCCTGGTGTGCCGGGCCGGCGTGAGCCTGAGCATCTTCCTCGGAGGCATCCCCCCCCCCCGGGCCACCTGGTGACTGGACCACCGAGGCTCGGCTTTTCTTGGGCCTCAGTCGGGCCCGCCTGGGGAAAGTGAGCTCGGCATCGCCCCAATGTGGGCAGATAGACACCCCTCCTGGTGCCCTAGCCCAGCCTGGTGCCCTAGACCAGAAATGGGTAGGGAGCAGGGTTGAGGGTTCTGGATTCCCCAGGAGCCCGCTGGTTCCTGGCCTGCCTCCTGGCTGTGTTTACCATGGTGTTTCCCTCCTCCCCAGCAGTCAGCTCCCGGCTGGTGCCAACCCCCTGACCTGCTGAGGAAGTGAGGAGCAGTGACCCCCCACCCCCCACCCAGACTGCTCCCTTCTGAGGTGGGAGGACACTGCCAGTGATGGGGGGCACCAGGAAGCCCTGGCCTGGTCCATCCTCTCTTTAGAAAAGGAACTCTCTCCCTGGGCAGGCTCAGGGGGTCTGTGAACTCTAGGGGGGTGGGAGGGCTGGGGACAGAGTGTGGGGTGCTGTTTTGTGGGCCCATAACTCCCAGACATTCTCTGGACGGCCCCAGGACCCCAACAGGTTGAGACTCACAGATGCTCTGGTGGCTCCAGCCTGGAGCGTTTGGGAGCTGGATGCTGGCACGGGCATGGCACTCTGTGGTTGGCGATGACCCTGAGGCCTCCTCTCGGCATGCCACGGTCTAGCGGGCTCCCGAGAAGCTGTCTGGGGTGATGTGTGCTTACCTCTGGTTAGCTGGAAACGGTGACCCCCCGGCCCCAGCCCCAGGGGGAGGAGGGGGAGGAGGAGAGCTTGCCTTCTCCATGTCTGTCCCGGGCGGTGCGCCGCTCTGCTGGGGGGGGTGGGGGGTGGGGGTGAGAGCAGCATGCACAGCAGACACCCTTTCAGGGGAGCCTGGGTTTTCGGGTTGCCTTTGTATCAGCTCACTCTGTGACAGCCAAGAGGCAGGCCAGGGAGCCAGCGGGCTCCTGGGGAATCCAGAACCCTCAACCCTGCTCCCTGCCCATTTCTGGTCAGGCTGGGCTAGGGCACCAGGAGGGGTATCTGCCCACACTGGGGCGATGCCAAGCTCACTTTCCCCATGGCAAGACCTTCCCACTCTGTCCCCAGTTTCCTCACCTGCACGGCACGGAAGTTGGAGTAGAAATGGTTTTGGGGGGAGTGTCCCATCGTCACCTCTGTGGTCCCGATTCCGGGTGAGGGATGCAGAGCAGCGTCAGCAAGGCAGCTGTCTTTTTCCCATTCCCTTTGCCTGTTTGGTGCGGTCTCTGGATGCCCATTGGGCTCGGGGGAGGAGAGGTGTGTATCTGAGGTGTTTGTGCTGCCCACCTCTTACCCCCGCCCTGTTCACAGAGGCATTGTGCCCCGGGGCCCGCATTCCCCCTGCTTAGGTCAGGAGGAGGCAAGTGGTGAGAAGGTGAGGGTGATGACACAGTCTTGTCACCCCACCCCGGCACCAAGGTGTCTGGCACAGAGCACCACTGCCCGGGTGTGTGGGTGCTTTCAGGACCCCTGCTGCCCATGTGGGTCCGCTCCAGAATGGCGTTCTCCGTCTGGGAACTACCCTCCCCCCAAGCGAAAGGCTCGGGAGTGGGCAGCTGTGTGGAGCTCAGACCCAGAGCCGCCCCTGGCGTGTGCTTCCCACCCAGCCATGGGCTTCCCAGCCCTAGGAATGGGGGCGGTGATGGAGGTCAAAGGTGAGGTGCAGCCTGACCCCCAAGGCCCCTCTGCGTCCCCCTCTGCTCCCAGGCGTGGGCACGCAGGGCACACATACGTGTGAGTGTGTTGTGGGCATGGCCTGGCCGCTGAGGCTGCTGGGCAGGCACCACCTGTGCCCCTGCCTGCCTTGGGAGTCCAGGAGAGGGGCTGGGGTCGGGAACCGGCAGAGCGTGCGTTTCCCATCCTCCCCCTGCACACAGCTCCGGCCCAGCTCTCAGGGCTGGTTCCTCACCCTGCGGGCCTCCGCCGCAGCCTCCGGCACAGGACGGAGCCACCGGCCCCTGGAGGAGCAGGGCTGGCCACCAGCGAGGGCCATTTGGGAGCCTGCAGGCTCACGGGTCTCCTCATAGTTATTGTGAGGTGGGCGAGTGGTGGGCTTTCTTCCTCTTTTATTGGGATGCTAGAAGCTGGGTGCATGAATTCGTGCACGGGTGGGGTCCGGCTGGCCCCGCTCCCGATCAGAGTGCCAGGGGTAGTTGGGGTCTCTGCCCAGCCAGCCCGCACCCTGGTCAAACTCCCGGTCGAGGGGACAATTTGCACATTAGCCTTTTATTATATAGGATGACTTACGAATGGCAAACTGCACGCACCTTTCTGTGTGGCTGCTGAGTTTGTACGTGGGGGTATAGCTGTAGCCGTCACCCCAGCCCAGAGGCAGCGCATTCCCGTCTCTCTGCAGGGTTTTCTTGTGCCTCCGCCCAGCCAGTGCCCCCCAAAGGTGGCTGCCGTTCTGACCTCCGTGTCTGTAATGGCTCTTTCAGTGTGGCAGCTTCTCTCTCTTCCCCAGTGCGGATCTGTAGCAGACCTACTGGCCCCCGAGGCCACTATGGCTTTCAGTGGTGGCCAAATTTATCTTAGGAGAAACCTCCGTGGGGTTGGCACTGGTGAATGTTACCTCCGGAGCCCCCTGCCACTTGCCCACATTATCAGACCCCACCCTGGCGGGAGGCAGGCATCCAGGAGGAGGATTGGCAGATGCCAAGTTGGTCACCATATTCGCTCTCTCTTCTGCCCCAAGTTGGGTCCAGGGAGCCTCTTTGGGACAAGAGTCCCTTTAACTTTAAACTTCAATAGCCACTGGCTTTCAGGAGCCCTTCCTGGCCCTTCTGCCTAGCACCCGGCCTCGGTGAGGCTGGGGGGCTCTTGCTTGGGTGCGCCCCATGTCCCCTGGGCATAAGGAACGGAGTGGGGTGAGGGTGGGCTTTCTCATCTGTCAGTCAGAACTGGACTGGCGCCAGCGTGCCCCAGACCAGGACAGGGTCCCCTGCCCACCGTCCTGTTTCAGGGCACCGTGGGCATGGGGAGGAGGGGGCACCCTCTCCCGGCCTAGGCGAGTGGCAAGCTGAGTCTTGGGCCACGTTCCCCAGATCCTGGTGTGCCGGTCACGGCCACATTCGGGACTTGCCGTGTCTGTCGCCCGGTCCTCCGGGCTGGCTGCTCTGGTGGGGCGGTCCATTTGTGATCCTGGCCTGGGCGGCTCCCCACTTACAGGAAACCCCACCATTTCAACAAGAGGAATTCAGGCTGCGTCATTTCCAGCTTCCTGCCTGGCTGCCGCGATGGCTGCAGGGCAGACCCCTGACCCAGTGGCGCTGGGAGTGGGGGAGGGCGGTTCACACCTGAAGCCAACACCGCAGCCGCCTTGGTGGTTCCTTCCTCTTGGGCCCCGGAATTAGCTCCCCAAGAAGGAGCAGGGTGCACCGTGTGTTTTCCTGTCGCCCTGTTTGGGGAGAGGGAGGATCCCCGACCCAGAGTCTCCTGTCCCTTCCTGTTCCCGCGCTGTGAGGGGCTACTGCTGTGGCAGAGCTCATGCCGCACCCTGACCCAGTCTCCTCGCGCTTCTACTAGAAGCCCTCTCAGGAAGCGTCTGAGGATCACCTTCTGGTTGAGGGGCTCTCGTTCCCCCAGCACCATGGGGCAGGGCGGGGAGCCAGCGCCCCTGCCAGGACAGGGACAGGGCTTCCTGAGACGGGTGGGGGCAGGCAGGGCACAGTGTCCTGGGAGACGGCTCCCTGCCCCCACTCTCCAGTGGCACACAATGGCTGCTTTCTCCCCCGTGACCTTTCCACAGCCCGAGCTGTGTTCCGCTGCCCCCTCCCCCTCTCCCAGGGGGCCTGGGAGGGTGGCATCTCCCTGCCCTGGAGAAGGACCCCAGGAGCTCCCACCCTGCCCGGCCCCCTTCTTGTTTCCGGAGTTCACTTCTCAAGGAGTGGATTGAGGTTCCCAGAGCCCCTGTCCCCCGGGGGGCTGTCCCCTTCCGGACAGAGACACGGACCGCGCGGTTCTGGACATGCACGTCTCTGGCACCTAAGGGCCTGGGTGCAGGTCCCCGCAGCCCGCTCCCTGTGTGTGCCTGAGCCCCGCGCTGAGCTCTGAGGCGCTGTGGCCTCAGCGGTGAGCGGGCAGCCCTCCCCGCCTGCCTGACGGCTGTGAGAGCACCGTGCACCCAGCACCCAGGGGAGCTCAGTGGGTGCTCGGGCAGCGTTAGTTCCTCTGCTCTCCCGTCCGCCTTACGAGGGAGTCCAGCAGTGATGGTGGCGGGGCTTTGGCAGGAGAAGGGCAGTCGGGTGTCCCTGGGGGCTGCGACGGGTCGGCTCCAGCAGAGGTCAGGGCGCAGGAGAGGGCGGCCCTGACCCAGACGCAGGAGGAGCGCCTGGGGAAGAGGGTGTGGACGCATCGGGGATCCGTCCCCTAGGGGATCCCCGCTTCCCTGGGGAGGCTGTGGGAGTGGTGGTGGTGACTGCAGGACGGGAAGCCGTGCCCGCTGAGCAGGCCCTGGGGACCACCCCTGCCCCGGAGCCAGACGCGCGGAGGAGAGGGCTCGGCGGAGTGCGCCGCCAGCTGGAGCCGGTGTGGAAATGCCTCTCGCTGCCTCGGCTCAGCTTCCCGATGTCCCAGTTTCTAGACTCAGGGCCCCGGGGGGCGAATGTGTGCGGGTACCTAGCACAGTGCCGGCCCGGAGCAGGTGCTCGGGTCTGCCTGCGCCCGGCGCGGCTGACCCGGCCTCCCCCGCAGACCCCGGCTGGGCCTCCATCAGCAGGGGCGTGCTGGTGTGTGACGAGTGCTGCAGCGTGCACCGGAGCCTGGGCCGCCACATCTCCATCGTCAAGCACCTTCGCCACAGCGCCTGGCCCCCCACGCTGCTGCAGGTACGGAGCCGGCCGCCGCTGCTCCTCCCCACCGCGGTGCTCACCGCAGGCACGTTCCCCTCCCACTGACACACACCCTGCCTGGACTCCGAGGCTCCGGGGGGGCAGCACCTGCCTGGGGAACACCCCAACCCCAACCCCAACCCATCCACGCACCGGAGAGGAGGCGTCCAGGCCCGGGGTCAGGCAGTCCTGGGCGCTCATCTCTGCTCTGCCACTGACTGGCTTGGCCATGTAGCATGAGCAGGTCGCTTCACCTCTCTCAGCCTTGGCATGCTGGTCACGTGACCTGGAGTTCTAAGCAGGACCCACATCCTCGGGTGGCCTCACGGGACAGAGGTGCAGCAGTGAGCAGGCACCCAGTAGGCGCTTTGGTGCTTTTGCAGCCACACTGGCTGTGGCCGAGCCCGGTGCCCAGCACTCCGTGGGCTCTCACTTGGCATCTCCTCCCCGCAGATGGTGCACACGCTCGCCAGCAACGGGGCCAACTCCATCTGGGAGCACTCCCTGCTGGACCCCGCACAAGTGCAGAGCGGCCGGCGCAAGGCCAACCCCCAGGACAAAGTCCAGTGAGTCGGGTTGGAGGGTGGTGGCGGGGCCGGGTGGTCTGGGACGGGGGCCCGGGAGGTGGCCGGGTGACTCGCCTCTCTCGCTCTGCTCCCCATTTCCTCCCACGTGCCCCGTGCAGCCCCATCAAGTCAGAGTTCATCAGGGCCAAGTACCAGATGCTGGCATTTGTGCACAAGCTTCCCTGCCGGGATGACGACGGGGTCACCGCCAAAGACCTCAGCAAGGTTTGAGGGGCCCCACGCTGGGCGGGGGGGCCTCTCCTCACCCCTGACGCCCTGCAGGCTCCTCCTCGGTCACCACTCAGCCCGAGGCCCCAGAGGCAGCGAGGTCAGGCAAGGACTGCGGGCTGTTAGGCCGCATGTGGTCAGAGCCCCTCCACTCCCGGGAGGACACACAGGCTAAGATCCCCCACTGCCACCCAAAAGCCAGGAAAACTTGGGGTCGCTCCTTAGCCTCTCAGAGCCTCAGTTTTCTCATCTATGAAATGGGAAGAACAGCGCCGTCTCCTATATGACGTCTGCTCCAAGCAGAGCACACAGCCCGGGGTGGAGAGTGACTGACAACAGCTGCTGTTCACTGGTGTTCACTCCTCGTGCGAAGCCCTCTGTCCTCCCTTCCGCGGGGCCCGGGAGCTTCGGGCCCAGGTGCTCCCGGTTCTGTGCAGCTGCGGGAGGAGGGCTTACGTTTGTTGCTCCCGCTCCTTGCAGCAACTGCATTCGAGCGTGCGGACAGGCAACCTGGAGACGTGTCTACGCCTGCTGTCCCTGGGTGCCCAGGCCAACTTCTTCCACCCAGAGAAGGGCACCACGCCTCTGCACGTGGCTGCCAAGGCCGGGCAGACGCTGCAGGCTGAGCTTCTTGTCGTGTACGGGGCTGATCCCGGCTCTCCTGACGTTAACGGCCGAACACCCATCGACTATGCCAGGTGAGGGTTGGCTGAAGGCGGGGCTCGGGTGGGTGGGGCAGTGGGCTGCGCAGGCTGAGCCGTGCCCCCTCCCCGCAGGCAGGCGGGGCACCATGAGCTGGCAGAAAGGCTAGTCGAGTGCCAGTATGAGCTCACTGACCGGTTGGCCTTCTACCTCTGCGGACGGAAGCCTGGTGAGCAGAGTGCGGCGGGCCTGGCGGGCCAGGCAGGTGGGACCCAGACACACCTCAGCGGCAGGTGCCATGGTGACAGCCGCTGGGGAACAGCGTTGCTAAGCAACTGGCTCCTGTGAAATTGCTGCAGGCTCTGGGGTAGGGGGTGGGGGTGGGCATAACTTCTAGCCAGCTCCCGGCTTTCCCTTGACACTTCTGGGTGCTGCCCCTGCTCCTGGCAGTGAGGTGGGTGGGCGTCCAGCTACTCAAGCCACTCAGCACCGGTGACTTGGCATTTTTATTTTTGTTCAGATCACAAGAATGGGCATTACATCATCCCACAGATGGCCGATAGGTAAGTGCCCACCTGGCGTCCCGTCCCAGAGGCTGTGACAGGCCATGATGGTGTCTGACCCCCACGCTCCCACCCCCCAGCGCCCCCGGCTTTAGGGCTGTCACCCCTCCACATCCCCCACCCCACTCCTCTAGGGGCTGGAAGCACAAACATTTCATAGTCTAGTCCTTACTCCCTAATTCTGGGCCCAGGGCAGATAAGTGTCAACTTAGCACATGCCAGCATAACCTGAGCCCCCTCCTGTCAGAAGCAGAGTTCAGGCAGCACCCCCAAGAGCAGTGGGTCACCGGGTTCTGTTCCCAGTGACACTGGCCCACTGAAATCTGAGATAAATCTCTGTTCTTCGGTGAAAAGGTGGTGGGCTCCAGGGGTCTGAGTAACTGGCCAGCCCTGTGCGGTGCATTCATAAACTGGGCAGGGCAGGGCACAATCAGGTGTTTCTGCCTCTGACCTGAGAGGCCCCAGGTGCCCAGGCTGGGAGGTACCGCCTCCAATCCTGACCCAGCTTACAGATGGATGCTGGCGCCACCTGGTGGCTGCCTCTGGTGGCCATCGTTATGCCCCGCTGTGCCTGCGGCTTGGGTCTGGAGGGGAGGCTCCCTCCTCCAGAGGGCAGTGTGGGCAGATGGGGACTGTCCGGTCTGGGCACCTTGGATTCCTGAACCCAGACCTCCTCTGTCTGAAATCCCGAGACTCCCCCTACTTCTCTGGTCTGATTCTGCCCGGTGTGCGCCTGCGTGGCAGGGGGTGTTGTAAACATATGGGCACGGGCTCAGTGGAATGTTAACCGAGCACCTTGGCAGCACCAGCTGCTGTTCTTGGCACTGAGACGCAGGTGGCTCCGGCATCATCCCTGCCGTTGAGGAGCTCACGGTCGAGAAAGGGAGCAGCCTAGGCAGACAGTTGTAGTTCAGTGTGGGACGTGCAGCAAGAGACAGGCATAGACGCTAGGAACGCTGTGCCAGGAACGGCAAGCAGATGGGGAGCCTGCAGCATGTGTGAGGCCGGGAATCCCAGGAGCAGGACTGGAGTGGAGAGGAGCGGCCAGTCCTGTGAGTCCTGAGGAAAGCTGTGACCCTCCCGAGCGCAGAGAGGTTCCAGCGCGGGGGGGCGTGGGGCAGCTCTGCTGCTTTCCGGGCTGTGGCCTCGGCAGGCCGCCTGCCCTCAGCCTCAGTTACCTCACCTGGGAACGAGGGCAGCAGTCCCCGTCTTTGTGGGCTGCTGAGAGGATTAGATAAGATAATGCATGCAAAGCATTTAGCATATTTAAATGAGCCTTTTGTTGACGTGTGCCATTTTTGTTATTACTGAGGTGTTTCTGCAGCCAGGGGTAGGGCCGCCGCCGGGCACGTCACACAGGCTCACCCGGGGGCTAGACAGAAAAGAGTTGTCGGAGCGAGAGCGGGAGGGGGAGATGGGTAATAAACTGCGGCCAAGGCCCCGGCAGGGGGAAATGGCAGAACCTGGGGAAAGTCGGGCCGAGGCGTGAAGCTGAGGGGGCGTCAGGCGACTCGGTGCGGGTGAGGGGTCACCGAGGGGCGAGCCGGTGAGGAGCGGGAGGGAGGGAGGGAGGAGGTCCGTTTGGCGTGTGCGGAGACAAGTCTGAGCTTGACGTGACGTGGGAAGGAGTGGGCTCCCTTCTGCTGGGTAATTGCTGCCTCTGTCCTGTTCTTCCCTCCGCTGCCTTCCTCTGGACTTAGATCGCGGCAAAAGTGCATGTCTCAGAGGTATCTGTGTCTGCCACGAGCAGGCTCTGAGGTCGGGTGGGCAGGGTGGCTCTGGTTGTGTGGCATCTGGGGGTCTCCTGGGGTGTCTGCATGTTTGGGGGTGTCGCTGGAAAAGGGTCTGTCACGTCTTATGTCTGTCCTCTCCCTTCTTCCCCCCTCTCGGCTCCCGCCTTGTCCACAGCCTGGACCTGTCTGAGTTGGCCAAAGCTGCCAAGAAGAAGCTGCAGGCGGTGAGTCTGCTCCCGTTCCGAACCCCCACCCCCACCCCTCCGATCGCGCCCCTTCCTCTGACCCGGTGGCCTTTTCCAAGTCTGAGCTGCTCTCACCCCAGCCTCCCGCTCCTCTTTGCTGCCCCCCCCCCCCCCCCGTCTTGACCCGGCTCCTACCACGGCGTTAGCGGCCCAGTGGCCTCCCTTCGCCCTTGCCCGCCCGGAGCCTTGCTGCCGGACCGCAGCCCGTTTCAGTTCTGAGAGGGGGCTGGGGGCATAAGGGACGCAGTGGTTGACCACATCTCGTGACGCCTGGCGAGCTGGCCCTGTCGGCTCTGGGGCCAGTGGATCTGACCAAGCCTGTGACCCCCCCTGTGCCTCCAGCTCAGCAACCGGCTTTTTGAGGAACTCGCCATGGACGTGTATGACGAGGTGGACCGGAGAGAAAATGACGCTGGTGAGCTGGGAGGGGATTGGGGTCTCAGGCCACATGGGACCGAGGCACCACCACTAGGGAAGGCGAGGGCCCGGTGTGGCTCTCGGGAACTTTGATCAAATCTAAGAAGGGGTGCCGGGGTTGGTCCGCTCTCGGGCCCGTGTGCGAGCCTCTGCCAGCTGTGAGCCCGCCCGGGCCGGCCGCGGAGTGCTGAGCTGGAGGCCGCAGCCTCTCCTCCTACCCCCCACCCCCCCTGCTGGGGCTCATCTCTGCCCTGGCTGCCTCCCACCTTGGCTCTCTCCCCAGTCCTGCTCCGCCCCTGCACCCGCTCCCCCTCCCCCCCATCGCTCCTTCCTAGCCGCAGCCAGATTCCAGCCCAAACTCGGCGGGCCTGGCGGCCAGAGGGAGGGCCTCGCTGTGTCCGTCCCCCGCCGGCCTTGCCCAGTGCCTGTCGGAAGGCCACCCCGTTTTGATCCCTGAGCTCTGTGGGCCTGGGGAGGAGCTGGGAGGGCTGTGCTCAGCGCTCTCCCCTCCCAGCCACGGGCCTGGCCGCCCCGGACAGTCTGCTCCCCGCTCCTCCCCCACAGTGTGGCTGGCTACCCAAAACCACAGCACGCTGGTGACGGAGCGCAGTGCCGTGCCCTTCCTGCCCGTGAACCCCGAGTACTCCGCCACCCGGAACCAGGTAGGAGGCTGGTGGGGCTGGGGCTCCTCCTTCCCTCCCGGGGCGCCCGCTCTGTGGGTGGGCCTGCCCTCCTCGCCGGCTATTGTCTGGCCCGGGCCTGGGCCTCCCCCCCTCCCAGCCCAAGGCCTCGCTTGGCCCGGCTGGCACTGCGATGGGGCGTGGGGAAGACGCTGCTCTGGGAGCACTTGGTGAGCAGCTTCGGGGAGGTGGGTTCCAGCCTCCTCCTGAGAGCCCCCCTCGGCACCGAGTCTGCCCCCTCACCCCGCCCTGGCAAGTGAGCCGCCGGATGTTTAGCTGGGCTAAAGCGCAGAGCCGATAGCCCATAGCGGCCCCGTCAGCCAGCCTGGCCTCTCCGCTCACAGGGGCGACAGAAGTTGGCCCGCTTTAACGCCCGGGAGTTTGCCACCTTGATCATCGACATCCTCAGCGAGGCCAAGCGGAGACAGCAGGGCAAGAGCCTGAGCAGCCCCACAGGTGGGGGGCGAGGGGGCGGGGGGGGGGGGGGCGCCGCCCCAGCACCTTCTCTTTCGTGGCCCCTGCCGGGGTGTGGCTCAGCCCTGATGACAGGCCTGTGCCCTCAGACAACCTCGAGCTGTCTGTGCGGAGCCAGAGCGACCTCGACGACCAGCACGACTACGACAGCGTGGCCTCGGACGAGGACACCGACCAGGAGCCTCTGCGCAGCGCCGGCGCCACGCGGAACAACCGAGCTCGGGTCTGAGCCTGCCCCCCCCCCCCCCACCCCGGCCCGGCCCCGTCAGGCCCCGCTCCATCCCCCCGGGGCGACGGGCTGGTCCCGCGTGGAGAGCAGCCTCCGCCCGTCCCCGGCGGCTGACGGCTTGTCTCCCCGCAGAGCATGGACTCCTCGGACCTGTCTGACGGGGCCGTGACGCTGCAGGAGTACCTGGAGCTCAAGAAGGCCCTGGCCACCTCCGAGGCGAAGGTGCAGCAGCTCATGAAGGTCAACAGCAGCCTGAGCGACGAGCTGCGGAGGCTGCAGAGGGAGGTGAGGGCGCGGCTTCCGGGGCTTGGGGGGGGGGGGCGAGTGCCGCCTGGGGCCTCTGACACCCCTTCCTCCCCTCCCAGATCCACAAGCTGCAGGCCGAGAACGTGCAGATCCGGCAGCCGCCCGGGCCGGCGCCCACGGCCCCGCTCCCCAGCGAGCGGGCGGAACACTCGTCCGTGGGGCCAGGCGGGAGTGCCCACCGCCGAGACCGCCAGGCCTTCTCCATGTACGAGCCGGGCTCGGCCCTGAAGCCCTTCGGGGGCCCGCCCGGGGACGAGCTGGCCACGCGGCTGCAGCCCTTCCACGGCACTGTGAGTCCCGGCTCGGGGTGGCGGGGAGCAGGGCTGAGCCCGCCCCGGGGCCTCCGTGACCCCCTGTGACCCCCCTGTGCCCTCCTGTGCCCTCCCCAGGAGCTGGAGGATGACGCCCTCTACTCGGCGCACGTCCCGGCCAGCCTCTACCGGGTGAGCAGGGGTCTGAGCCCCGGGGGTGCCAGGCTCTGTGCTGGGGGCTGGGCCACAGGGAGGAGGAGAGACTGACTCCGCCCCTGGTTTTAGATCCGGAAGGGGGTTTCGGCCTCAGCTGTGCCCTTCACTCCCCCCTCCCCGCTGCTGTCCTGCTCCCAGGAAGGAAGCCGCCACGCGGTACGTCTCCTGCGGGGCCCGAGGGGCGGCTGTCGGGTGTGACGGGAGCGGGTGGGTGTGAACCTCTCACCTCCCGCCTTGTCCTGTGCCCTCCAGAGCAAACTGTCCCGCCACGGCAGCGGTGCCGACAGCGACTACGAGAACACGCAGAGTGGGGACCCCCTGCTCGGGTGAGGCCCGCAGAGGGGGGGCGGCGGGCCCTGCAGCGCCGCGGGCACAGGCAGGAGGCCTCATGGCCGAACGTCTGTGCCCGCGCCCAGGCTGGAGGGGAAGCGGTTTCTGGAGCTGGGCAAGGACGAGGACTTCCACCCCGAGCTGGAGAGCCTGGAGGGAGACCTGGACCCCGGGCTGCCCAGCACCGAGGACGTCATCCTCAAGACGGAGCAGGTCACCAAGAACATCCAGGAGCTGTTGCGGGCGGCCCAGGAATTCAAGCATGACAGGTACGGGGTGGGCACCAGCCCCTCCGGCCTGGGGGTGTCGCAGAGGGCGAGGGGCCGGTGTGCCACTGCCCCTTCCCCGAGCCCCCCTAATGCCTGCCGCCCCCACAGCTTTGTGCCCTGTTCGGAGAAGATCCATTTGGCTGTGACTGAGATGGCCTCTCTCTTCCCGAAGGTACGGGGCCAGAGAGGACCGGGAGGGCCTCGCTCGGGGTGGGCGGTGTGGACGCCCCGGGCCCGGTCAGTACGCACAGCTTCAAGCCCGAGCCCCCCCCCTCCCTCCCTCCAGAGGCCGGCCCTGGAGCCCGTGCGCAGCTCCCTGCGGCTGCTCAACGCCAGCGCCTTCCGGCTGCAGAGCGAGTGCCGGAAGACCGTGCCCCCCGAGCCCGGCGCCCCCGTGGACTTCCAGCTGCTGACGCAGCAGGTGATCCAGTGCGCCTACGACATCGCCAAGGCTGCCAAGCAGCTGGTCACCATCACCACCCGGGAGAAGAAGCAATGACCACTCTCCCCGCACCCGCACCCACACCCTGGGACCTCACTGGCCATGGGAGACGGGCCACTCCAGACACTAATCCCGCCCCGACAGAGCCGCTGGCGCCAAGTGCCCTTAGTGCTGCCCCTCTCCCCTGGCAGCCAGGCACCCTGGTGCCCGCCCCCCACGCCCCGCGGACGGGGAGGTGGGGCGGCAGGCGCTCCTGTTCCCCACATTCCATGCACCTCCCCTGTACATAGCGCCCCCTCCCCTCCCCTCCCAGCGTGCAGGGGCCGTACGGCATCACTCCCAGCCCCTTGCCCCCCAGGGCCCCCTCAGCAAAGGGTCTGGTGGGGACACTCCAAGCGGGCGGCTCCCCTTACATGCATCCCACCCCCATGAGCCAGTTCAGCCCTATCGGGGGCTGAGTGGGGGCACCCCCTCCTTTGTACATAACCTCTGTGGATGTCCCCATCCTGTAGCCACCAGCCCCCATGCTGCTCTCCTTCATGCCAAACGGCCCCCACCTGTGTGCGGGGTCCCCAGCAGCAAACACTGGAAATCTTTTTTTTCTCTCTCTCCACCCCTTAATTTTAACATCGTGGTAACTAAGTGTCCCTGCGTGTGAGTGGATGGGGCGGCAGTGCCGTTCCAGAGGCCTGGTCCGTATGGAGTTGGTGAGGGTGAGGGGACCAGTGTGTGTGTGGGGGGGTCAGCCCCCCCTCTCACCCATCGGGGGCCAGGGACGGCCAGCGGAACCAACTGGGCCCTGCCCACTGCCTCCCCTCTCACTCCCACCACTCGCTCCCCTTCTCTGTAAACTTAAACGAAAACCACTCCCGTCCATCTGCCTCCCCCTCCCTGTGGAGGGGGTGCTGGCTGGGGCGGCACTGAGCACTGAGCCTGGGGCTGGCTCCCCGGGGTCCTGACTCGGCCAGAGCCCCCTATGACCTCTGAGAGGCCAGCACCCGGCCTGCGGTGTCTGGGACGGCTGGAGGCGGACGGCGGCCCACGGCTCTCCTCCCATCCTGCCTCTGCCCCAGGCCCGGGCGCTACCTGAGTGGTGGGTGGGCTGCTGTCAAGATGTGTATCGTGTACATTTGTATCAAAAATAAATAAGTGGCCATGCGCTGTCTCTGATGCTTAGAGAGCGGAGGGGAGGCCGGGGAGGTGGCAAACCTGAAAGGGAGAGAGGTGGACGCGTCAGGAGGAGGAAGCAAATGAACGCAGCTCCGCACTGGGGGGGGAGCCGCCTGCTGCCTGGGAGATGAGGTGCAGTAGGTGCCACCACCGTCCCCCCTCCGTGGTGGGAGGGGCGCCCGCACCCCGAAAACCCTGCCTCACAACCCAAGCGGCCTAGGACGGCGTCACGGGTGGGAGCGAGTGTGTCTGTACAAACTCAGCGCAAGATTCTACTAAAATAATTTAGTTAAAAATACAGGAGTTTTGGCAAAGGAGGCTGAAACAGCTCCTCTTTCTTCCTCGGGCCTCCCTCCCCCCCAAACAATACGTTAGGACCCACCCCCTCTGCAAGCGCTCCCCCAGGCCGCCAGGGGGCGCCCCGCGCGCGGTCCACGTGGCAGAGGCCGCGGCTCCGGGGGAGGGGCCGGGGCGGAGCCGCCGCCGGGCGGGCGGGGCGGGCCGGTCAGTCGGAGCTGTCCCCCTCCGGGCGGGCGGGCCGGTCAGTCGGAGCTGTCCCCCTCCGGGCGGGCGGGCCGGTCAGTCGGGCGGTCAGTCGGAGCTGTCCCCCTCCGGGCGGGCGGGCCGGTCAGTCGGGCGGTCAGTCGGAGCTGTCCCCCTCCGGGCGGGCGGGCCGGGCGGGCGGGCCGGTCAGTCGGAGCTGTCCCCCTCCGGGCCGCCGGCCGGCGCGGGCGGGAGCAGGGGTCTCCGGCGGGAGCGCTTGACCCGACGCGGGAGCATCAGCAGCCGCCGCTTGAGCACAGCTGGGGGCGGGCGGGGCGGGGGGCCGTCAGGGGCCGGGAAGCCCTGCAGGAGGGAAGCCCTGGGGCGGGGCCCGGGGAGGGGGGGGAGGCGGGGAGGGGGACTGACCGGCCACGGTGTCCTGGCTGTCCGCCACGGGCCCCCAGTAGACGCTCTCCCCGCGCCGGAAGTTGCGGTGCAGCCGCGTGCAGAGCGTGGCCAGGGTGAGCAGCACCAGCAGGAAGGTCAGGGCCATGGCGGCCCAGGCGGCCTCCTCCGTGCGCGGCGTGGGGCCCCGGGCCGCCCGCGGAGGGGCAGCTGCCGCCCGGGGGGCCGGCGAGGCCTGGCCCGGACAGGCACAGCCGCCCGGGCTGCCCTGCCCTTGGGGCACCCGGGCCTCGATCCTGGGGCCGGCGCTGCCCCGAGGCCCCCCGGGTGGCAGGGGGGCGGTGGGCACCAACAGGGCGTTACCTCCGGCACCCGGGGTCCCTAACCGGGGCTGCCTGGAAGCAGAGGGGGACCCCGGGGCGGAGGAGGCGGGCTGGGGACCCAGGGCAGCCCGCAGCCCACGCCGCCTGGCAGCACCAGGGGAGCGCTGCCCCCGCGCTCTGGGCACCGCAGCCTCCGGGCCTGGGGGCCGCCAGCTCCGCAGGGGAAAGGCCAACGCTGGGGCCTGGGGGAGAAGAGACGGCTCTCACCCTCTCTCCCAGGTGACACAGGGGCCATACCACCGGCCACGCTGGGTCCTCACCTGCACACACCCTCTGCGGCACAGCCTGCCCCCGCCCGGCGTGGGCGCCAGGGGAGAGGGCCCCGGGAGGCCGTCGGAGAGGAGCCGCGCCTTCTTCCTCGGCCTCTTCCACCGCCTTCTCTTCAGCAAGTGGGCAGCCCAGGCTGGCTGCACCCAGGCCATCTCCAGCACCACCCCCCACGCTTCCAACGCCAGGGGCTATGGAAGAAAGAAGGCAACTGTTAGAGGAGAGCTGACCTGAATTTGGGGGGGAGAGCAACAGGAAGCCCCCCCGAGTTTCCCTCTTCCTGCACACGGGGCTACCACCGCCCCTGCCAGCGTCAGACAAGTGACTTGCACCCACCACTTACCCGGTCCTGGGCGAGGCTGGAGTCAGGGGCCAGGGAGGGCTGGGCCACGTGAACGTGGGCCAGGAGGACAAGCTGGAGCTTTAGCCAGGGGTGGGCGCAGGGATGGTAGAGGAAGCGGACATCCTCTGCCTGGAGGAAAGGCGTGGAGATAGCAAGCCAGAGCGGGGCCCTCGGTGGTAATCCCGAGTTCTCCCATCCTGGGGCCAGGTGAAAGGGACCCCCAGGATGGCGACACGGCCCTCCCACCAGGCGGGCTCAGGAAAGGAAGAGGGGTCCTGGGTAGCCGCCTGCACTCCCTCTCGCCTCTGAGCATTCCTTTCACCCCTCCTCCTTCAAGCGCCACCCCCCAAAGCTCACAACCCCCATGTCAGTGCACCTGGTTATCCCAGTCAGACTCCCACCACCCTCGTCAGCTGTATTGCTCTGCACCTGCCATGATGGTTCTACAGGTCCTCAGCCTAGACCAGGGGTGGGCAAACTTTTTGACTCGAGGGCCACAATGGGTTCTTAAACTGGACCGGAGGGCCGGAACAAAAGCATGGATGGAGTGTGTGAACTGATATAAATTCAAAGTAAACATCATCACATAAAAGGGTACGGCCCACTCTTTCGGCTCCGCATACGGGCCAGATAGAACAGCCAAACGGGCCGGATCCGGCCCACGGGCCGTAGTTTGCCCACGCCTGGACTAGACTGTAAGCATCCCCTCTTTGGAGACCAAGTCTTCGTCTCATCGATCCTATCTACATAGTCTCCCAAAGGCATCCAGACACAGGGCACACAGGTGCACAATCCCAGGATGGGAACACTTGGTCAATTATTAATATTCTTTGATTGAGCTGACCTGTGCCAGATGCTGTAGGAGATGCCTAAAGAGAACTCATGGACGCCACTTGCAGGGAATGTAAGGGAAACAACTAATGCAAATGAAAGAGCAAGCAAATAAAACCCAAACTGGTTAGCTGTTAAATTATAAGACTTAACAGATCCAAGATGGCGGCTTAGGTGAACACACCTCAACTGCTGCCATGCACACAATTTCAAAACTAACTAAAAGACAAAACGTCTATCAACCAGAGAACCATGGGATAGCTAGCTGAGTGGAAGCTCTACAGCTAGGCTGAAAGAGAAAGGAGCATTCAGGGCACAAGCTCTGAAAAACTGAGATATGGTGGGGAGAGGAGGGTGCACACGATATGAGCTGGTGGAGGATTCCGGCTGGCGATGGGCATTGCTTTCTTCAACCCGTAGAGAGACAAGCTCCCAAACTCTCTGAAATCCAGTTTCTGGAAAGAAGCTGGACCGTCTG
Source organism: Vespertilio murinus (assembly GCA_963924515.1). Lineage (NCBI taxonomy): Eukaryota > Metazoa > Chordata > Mammalia > Chiroptera > Vespertilionidae > Vespertilio > Vespertilio murinus. The sequence goes on along the minus strand of OZ004718.1, from coordinate 31,591,029 downwards.
CCATCAGGTTGGAAAGTGAGGGTGGCTGGCTTGCAGAGCTGCGCACAAGAATAATTGTTTGCTGTGCTGGGGCACGAGACACGGGGACGTGGTCAGAGAGGCAGAGACAGCTGACCGGCAGCCATCGCTGTTTGCCACACCCTAGTGTAGTGATGCCCTGAGACTCCAAGCAGCGGCTTTTGCATATGAATGGCCTTCTCTATTGCAGTTTAACCTAGCAAACTTGCAACCCGGTGCAGACAACTCCAAAGCCTCCAAGCTCCAAGCAGGAAGGAGAGGATTGTGGTTCTCATTGTAGCTCCTGCAGGGTGGCCTCAGACAGTAGCTGAACTGCACCCCATTGGAGATCCAGAAGCCAGTGTACCTAGTGGTCAGTGTGAGACACCAGATTTCAACTGCTCACATCCATAAGTGACACATTTGGGAGGCAGACTCAGTGAGCACCAAAGCCCCATTGAAACAAGGCCTGCACCATAAGCGTGTCTCCAACACAGCAGTTCTTCCATTATAGACACAGCAGGTCCTCATAGCCAATTGACCTGGAGGTCAATTCCTCCCAGTGTACCAACAGCAATCAAGGCTTAACTACACCAAGATTTTGCACTCAATCCACAAAGGGATGTACTAAGAGCAACCACCTCAGGGGAAGCTGAGCTACTGGCCCCTTTAGGTCACCTACCACACAAAGCCACTCCATTAACACAGGGAGGCAACCAAAATGTGGAGACACGGAAGCATGTCACGAATGGGAGAGATGGAGGAAAGTAAACTACTGGATGACACAGAGTTCAGAATCACATTTATAAAGTTACTCAAGAATCTTCTAAAAACCACTGAGAAACTTGAAGAGAACTTCAAGGACCTTAATGAGAATATTTTTTATAAAAGGAAAAGGACCCATCAGAAATTAAGCATACACTGTCTGAAATAAAGAATATACAGCCGAAACCAGTTTGGTTCAGTGGATAGAGCATCAGCCTGTGGACTGAAAGGTCCCAGGTTCAATTCTGGTCAAGGGCATGTACACATTCTGATTGTAGGCACATCCCCAGTAGGAGGTGTGCAGGAGGCTGCTGATTGATGTTTCTCTCTCATCGATGTTTCTAACTCTCTCTCCTTCCTCTCTGTAAAAAGTCAATAAAATATATTTTTTATAAAAGAAAAAGAATATACAGAAACTCAACTGTAGCTCAACGTACCCCAAAAGTCAAACCAAAGATCTGGAATATGAGGAAACAAAAAACACCCAACCAGAGAGGCAGAAAGAAAGAAGAATCCAAAAGTGTGAGGATAATGTAAGGAGCCTCTGGGACGGCTTTAAGTGTACCAACATCCGGATTTCTGGGGTGCCAGAAGAAGAGAAAGAGCAGAGTACTGAAGGCCTATTGAAAGAAATAATGACAGAAAACTTTTCCCTACCTAGTGAAAGAAATAGACTTACAAGTCCAGGAAGTGCACAGAACCCCAAACAAGAGGAATCCAAAGTGGACTACACCAAGACATATCATAATTAAAATGTCAAGGGCGAAAGACAATGAGAGAATCTTGAAAGCAGCAAGGGAAAACAGCTAGTTACCTACAAGGGAGTACCCACATGACTGTCTGCTGATTTCTCAACAGAAACTATGCAGGCCAGAAGGGAGTGGCAAGAAATATTCAAAGTGATGAACAGCAAGAACCTACAACCAAGATTGCTCTACCTAGGAAAGCTATCATTCAGAATTGAAGGTCAGATAAAGAGCTTCACAGACACTGAAACTGGTTTGGCTCAGGGGATAGAGTGTCAGTCTGAGGACTGAGGGGTCCTAGGTTCGATTCCAGTCAAGGGCATGTACATTGGTTGTGGGCACATCCCCGGTGGGGGGTATGCAGGAGGCAGCTGGTCGATGTTTCTCTCTCATCAATGTTTCTAGCAATCTATCCTTCTTCCCTTCCTTTCTGTAAAAAAAAAAAAAAATCAATAAAAAATATTTTTTTTTTAAAAAGAGCTTCACAGACAAGAAAAAGCTAAAGGAGTTCATCACCACCAAACCAGGATTACATGAAATGCTGAAGTATATTCTTTAAGAGGAGGAGGAAGAAGAAAAAGGTAAAGGTAAAAACTATGAACAACAAAAAGACATCAAATACATACCTATCAACAAGTGAGTCTAAAAATCAAGTGAATAAAAAAATCTGAAGAACAGAATGGATTGGTGAATATAAAAGAATCAGGGACATAGAAAGGGAGTGGACTGGCAATTCTCAGGGGGTCTGAGGGGTGAGGGAAGAGATTGGACAAAAATCTTACACCTATGGATGAAGACAGTGGCAGGGGGTAAGGGCATGGGGTGGGGTGGGGAATCAGGTGGAGGGTAGCTACGGGGGGAGAAATAAAGAGGAACACCTGAAATAATCTGAACAATAAAGATCTATTATATGAAAAATAAATTATAAGACTTAAGTTATAAACATTATGCAAATTTAGAGAAGGTAATGAATAAGGGCTGATGTGATCAGGCAAGGCCTCATGGGAGAGCTGACCCCTGCACTGGACTTTGAAGATGGATGCATGTGGATGGTAGGTGGTCAGGGGGCTTCATGCTTCAGCTTCAGGTCAGGAGCAAAGGGACAGCCATGGGAATGAGCTTGGCCCTCTCTCACAGGTGGCAGGCAGGTGAGCCGCAGATTTGGAGATGTCAGACAAGGCTTAATTAACCAGGTCGGGCCTGAAAGCCAGGCAAGGGAGAGTGGACACGATAAGGTGGTAAATGAGCCATCAAAGGCTTCTAAACAGCAAAACAATTCCGTGGAAGGGACGTGTGAGGAAAGGAATCGGGTAGGTGGAATGAGATCTCTTGGCCTGGAGCTATCACAGGATAAAGAAGGTGAGGTTTTCCAAAAGGAAAACCGAAGGGATATGGAAGCTATCTGGCCACTGCAAAAACAGAGGGAGCCGTGCAAGGCGAACCCACAGTTTGGAGCCTGGTAACTTGAGGCACCCTCCTTACACAGTACAGCTTCGCACTCTGCGAAGTGCGGTCACACCCTATGCATTTACTCCTCATGGGGAGGGGCGTCACTGATATCCTCTCTTACTTACAGAAAACTGGGGCCCGGAGCAGCCAGGAGGCTTCCCAGTCACACAGCAGATCGAGAGCATGAACTGTTGTCGTTTCTACCATCATCCTGCCCACACAGCATCTACTCAACTGCATCCCCTGCACCGCACTGCCCACAGAGGCCTTTGGCTCATCACCCGGACTCAGAACATCTGCCCCATCCCCAGCGAAGTGGGAACAAACGGAGGCGATGAGCGGAAAAGGCAGGGGAAGCCTGCCAGTGCAGACACCTGGGTGGCTCCTGCTGGTACTCACCTGCCGTGGGCTCCTCCGCGTGAAAGTCACTCTGGGTGACACCTGTGGGTGGGGAAAGCAGAGAGCTTAAGGCATCGGGGAGGCCTGTGTGGGGCGTGGGGCGAGGGGCGGGGACACTAAGCCCCGGGCCTCCAGGTGGGGATGAAGACATGGGCGACTGAGGATGGAGGAACGGGCAGAGGTCCTTCGGAGGGTGGCTGGGGGGGCGCAGAGGGGCCAGAGCGGGACTGGGCCTCCCCTTCACGCCCTCTCTCTCCCTCTCGTCGCCCTCCAGGCTCCTACCTGTTGGGGCAGAGGCCACGGGCCCTCCGGACAACCGGCTCCGGCCGCCGCCTCCTCCGCCGCCGGCTCAGCCATCACCTGTGGGTCCGAGGCGCAGAGGAGCTGGGCGCCGGCCTCCCGAGGGCCCTGCCCACCCCAGCCCGGCCCGGCCCGGCCGCCGGGGCGGACTCCCGGCCCCTCTCCGCGCGCTCCTCCCTCCGGGGCCAACTTTCGGCCGGGAGCCCGGAGGCCTCTCGGGAGCGGGTCGCCGCCTTACCTCTACGGGGCGCAGGAGCCCCGCCAGCGCGGCCAGGAGGAGCAGCTGGGGCGGAGGCGGAGGAGGCGCCATCCCGGATCCGGCCCGCCGCCCGCTCGGGAGGGAAGGGGAGGGGAGGGGGAGGGAAGGGGGCAGGGAGGGAGGGAGGGAGCGCGCGCTGCCCCGCCCCGCCCGCCGGCCCCGCGCGCCCACGCCGACCCCGAGCTCGAGCGCGCCGGTCCGGCCCCCCGCTCCGCGCGCGCCCGGACATCCCGGACCGCGCGCCCCGCCCCGGACCGCGGGCCCCGACGCCCCAGATCGCTCACCCGCTCCGGGCCCCGCCTCCGCCCCGACCCGGCCCGCCCCCGGCCCGCCCCCGGCCCCGCCTGTGCGCGCGCGCCCGGACCCCGGGCCGGAAAAGTTGTGTGTGGGACCCGCGCCGAGCGCCGCGCGCCGCAGGGCCGGCGGGGACCACGTCCTCCGCTCAGCGCCCGCCCCAGCGCCCGGTGCGGTCAGGGTGCGAGCCGGGAGCCGGGAGGGCGGAGGGCGGGCTGGGTCCCTGGGGACCCGGAGGCCCCGGCGGAGAGAACGGCCCGCTCCCCCGGCAAACGCGCTCCGGACCCGACCGTGTGAACCGGGCGGAGCCGCCCGGCCCGCGGAGGAAGGAAGAGCTTTCCCGCCCGAGAGCCGCCCCGTCAGCCCGCCCCACGCCTGCCCTCGCCGACCGGGCCGAACCGGCCTCGGAGGTCTCAGACCTCCGCCCCCGCCACACACACACACACACACACACACACATAGACACACACACACCACACACACACACACACACACACACACAGACACACCACACACACACACGCCACACACACACACAGACACACACAGACACACCACACACACACACACCACACACACACACAGACACACACACACACACACACACACACAGACACACACACACACCACACACATAGACACAGACACATACAGACACACACGCACACACAGACACACACACACACACAGAGACACACACACACACGCACACACACACACACACGCACGCAGACACACGCAGACACACAGACACACACACACAGACACATAGACACACACACATATAGACACACACACATATAGACACACACACACACACATAGACACACACACACACACACGCCCAGGCGCTCCGGGAGGCCGGAGCCGGCGGCAGCCGCCTGCTCCCCACTCCGCCTCCACGCCCGCCCGTGGGCCAGCGAGTGCCCCGGGGGCAACGGTCACCGGAGGGGACCAAGGCCTCGTCCCCGGCGGCAGCGGTGGCTAGACCTCCCCGCCGCTGGCGCTGCTTCCGCAGCCTCTCCCCGCCCCTCCGGCCCTTTCCCGGGCTCCTCAACCTGAGCGAAGGGTGCAGGGTGAGATGCCTCGCCCCAAACTTCCAGGCGGAGGAGGAAGGTGTTGCTTCAGCCACCTCTCACACACCCGTGGCTTACAGAGGGGTTCCTACCTCCTTCCCCGTTACTGCTAGCCATGGAGGTGAAGAAGGGGCTCCAGCCTATGTCCTGCCACCGCCCCATCACAGGGTGACATGCACCGCCCGCACCCCGCACCCCGAACCCCTAACCCCAGCGTGTCCTTCCTCCAGCTTAGCAGGCAGGGGCTGTTTCTTCTGGGGAAGTCCTTCCTAGGGAGCGGTTTGGTTTTTGTTTTTTGTTTAATATATATCTTTATTTATTTTTTATTTATTTTATTTATTTATTTTTTAAATATATATTTTATTGATTTTTTTACAGAGAGGAAGAGAGAGGGATAGAGAGTTAGAAACATCGATCAGCTGCCTCCTGCACACACCCTACTGGGGATGTGCCCGCAACCAAGGTACATGCCCTTACCGGAATCGAACATGGGACCTTTCAGTCCGCAGGCCGACGCTCTATCCACTGAGCCAAACCGGTTTCGGCTTTATTTATTTTTTAAATATTTTATTGATTTTATACAGAGAGGAAGAGAAAGGGACAGAGAGCTAGAAACATCGATGAGAATCATGGATCAGCTGCCTCTTGCACGCCCCCTACCGGGGATGTGCCCGCAACCAAGGTACATGCCCTTGATCAGAATCGAACCTGGGACCTTTCAGTCCGCAGGCCGATGCTCTATCCACTGAGCCAAAACGGTTCCGGCTAATCTATATCTTTATTGATTTCAGAGAGGAAGAGAGGGACATGATGAGAGAGAATCACTGATCGGCTGCCTCCAGCACGCTCCCTACTGGGAACTGAGCCGGAACCCGGGAACCGGGGCATGTGCCCTTGACCGGAATGGAACCTGGGACGCTCTATCCACTGAGCCGAACCGGCTAGGGCCTAGGGTGCGGTTTTAAAGGTCGATCTGAAGCCGGGGGGTGGGGGTGGGGGGGAGGGCCGGGGGAGCCCCAGGCTCCGGGGGCAAAGCACGGCGCCCTGATGGAGCCGGGGGCGCGCAGCCCAGCGGCGCTCAGGCTCCCGCACACCCGGGTGCCCCGGTGCCCGCAGGCCCAGCGCCACCCCCCCCCCCGCCCCCCGGCGCGGGGATTGCGCAGCGGCCGGTGCCCACGGGGCCCAGAGAAACTCCAAGGTCAGAGAGCGCGGCCAGCCCGCGGGGAGGCGCGGCGGGTGCCTTCGGCGGCGGCTCGGGGAGCCGCGGTCTCTCCGCTCCTCTCTGCCGCCTCTCCGCAGCGGCCCCGGGGGCGCAGAGACGCGGGGGGCCCCCGGCAGCTCCACGCCGCGCCGGGCGGAGGAGCGGGACGGGGACTCGCGCTCACCCCGGTCCCCCAAGCCCTGGCCTCGGAGTCTCCCCACTGCTCCGCCGCCGACACCCCATTCCTCGGCTCGTGGCCCTCCCCGCTCCCTTCCGGCCCGCGGGCGCGTCCTCGCCCCTCTCCGTGGCCTCGATTCCTTTCACCCTCTGCCCCCGCTTGTCGCAATCGCTGTACAAAGGGCCGGGGGCGGGCGTGGGGGGCGGACGAGGGCAGCCGGGCCCGAACTGGCTGCCTCTGCGGGGCCGTGGCCAATCCGGAGGGCGCCCCCCCCTCCCCCCCCCGCCGCCGGGCGGAGCCGCGGGCAGAGCGGGAGCTCGCGGAGGGGACGCCCCGTCGCCTGCAGCCGCCGCCGTCTGCCACCCGCCCGCCGCCCGCCGCCCGCCGCTGCCGTCTGCCGCCCGCCGGGGACGCTCCCGCTCGCCATGCCGCCCTGGGGCGCCGCCCTCGCCCTGCTCCTCGCCGCGATCGCCCTGCTCGGCCTGCTGGTCCCCCGGCTGCGGCGCCTCGGGAGGCGCGCCGTCGGAGCCGGGCCCCCCCTGCGGGGGCCCGGGGGCCCGGACGACGAGGAGGAGAAGGAAGAGGCGGAGGAGGAGGAGGAGGCGGACGGCGGAGGCCCGGCGGACCGGTTCGGCCCGGGGCGCGAGCGGCTGCCGGGCGGCTGCCGGCTCATCTGTAAGCCGTCGGCGCTGGCGCAGTGCCTGCTGCGCGCCCTGCGGCGCTCGGCGGCGCTGGAGCCGGGCCCGCGCTCCTGGCTCCTGGGGCCGCACCTGCAGACCCTCTGCCACTTCGTGCTGCCGGCCGGGCCGGGCCCCGACGTGGCCCGCGAGTACCTGCAGTTAGCGGACAACGGGCTGGTGGCCCTGGACTGGGTGGTGGGGCCGTGCCCCCGGGGCCGCCGGGTCCCCGGCGCGGGGGGCCTCCCCGCGGTGCTGCTGGTGGTCCCCAACGCGTGGGGCCGCCTCACGCGCAACGTGCTGGGCCTCTGCCTGCTGGCCCTGGAGCGCGGCTACTACCCGGTCATCTTCCACCGCCGCGGCCACCACGGCTGCCCGCTGGCCAGCCCCCGGCTGCAGGCGTTCGGGGACCCGTCCGACCTCAAGGAGGCGGTCACCTACATCCGCTTCCGCCACCCCGCCGTCCCGCTGTTCGCGGTGAGCGAGGGCTCGGGCTCGGCGCTGCTGCTGTCCTACCTGGGCGAGTGCGGCTCGTCCAGCTACGTGACCGCGGCCGCCTGCATCTCGCCCGTGCTGCGCTGCCGCGAGTGGTTCGAGGCCGGCCTGCCCTGGCCCTACGAGCGGGGCTTCCTGCTGCACCAGAAGATGGCCCTCAGCAGGTGGGTGACCTGGGGGCGGGTGCCGGGGGCTGGGGCTGGGGTGACACAGCTGTCTTCTCTCTGCCTGGGCTGGACTCAGACAGGCTCTGCGTGTGGGCCAGGTCCTCACACTCGGTCTGAAGCGGCCCAAGCCCTCCAGTCCAGGGAGGGCCGGCCGGGAGCCGCCTGCAAAGCCCGGGGAAGACGCAGTCAGCATCTTTGTCCCCGGCAGGGCCTCCCGCCCTGGGCCCCCCGGGCCGCGACGCAGCCTCCCCGTGTCCTAGCAACCTGAGCCCGGGCCCATCCCTGACCGGGCGGCGCCTGACGTTTACCGCTTAGTCCGTCCGCAGCTTGTCTAATCAGCAAAGCGGGCTCTGGAAGCGACTGCAGGTGGCTACCTGTCCAGAATGTTCCGAACCTCACAGTCTTTGAGCCTGGAGGTGACCGGAATAAATTTTTTTTTAAAATGTGGAGGTATTTATTAAAAACCTTTAGACCCAACAAATAGTTTGCCTATTCCTATGTGCTCGATACTTAAGGCAAAAATTTAAAGAATATTTAAACACAATAAAAAAGAACCTCCATACAGAGAACATTCTACCCTATCACCAGGCATACGGGTGGGACTTTTCCTCTGAGAAGGCGACATTCCCAAAGCACGAACCAGGCGCCGGCTTGCCCTGTGGCTCTCCTGGGAGAGGCAGAATGAGGTCAGAGGTGTGGATAACAGTGTGCTGGGGCAGCAAGACTCAGAAAGACGTGGGATGTGGGCGCAGGTCACGGGTTCAAATCCTGAATTTCCAGCAAATTAGCCGACTCCTTGGAGCCTCGGGTCTCTCGTCAGTTAAGTGGAGTTAATAGTAACTAGCTCCCCAGGTGCACAATTGCATGCAATGAGGCCGTCAAAGTGAGCTTTGCCTCCTGTTCTGAAATCAAATGCTGAGCTCAACAGCAGCAGGCTGCCATGACAACCCAGAGCTTCCAGGGTAGTCCAGGAGCAAGGTGCTCTGTGTGGCTTAAGGGCCGGCTCCCATCCCCCCACCCATCGCCCCTCCACCCCCAGCACCAGCTGAAGGATAAGGTGAGTGAAGGGGAGAGGAAACCGGAGCCTTTAGTAACGAACCTGCTCATGGAAGTTTGGGATGAAAGACTCAGGGCAAATCACTGAATGGTCCCAGGAGACACACATCCAAATTCAACAGACAGCTGCTGGACTGATCCCCACAAAGGTCTCAGCTGCCCACCCCGGCCTCCTCATCGGGGGCCCCAGGCCTTCTCCCAGGGAGGTGGCAACAGCGAAGGTGTCCCTCTCCCCCAGAACAGTGCTCTCAGGCCCCCATCGGGCAACTCGCCCTGTAAATCCATTACGCTCCTGCCTCCGCCATCCAGCCCTCCCTAGGAAAACCTCCTCCACACCCTCCTTTGTCCTTATCTGGATAGCAGATTGGCCTTTAAAAACACACACAAACGAATACACCCTAAAGTAAAATGTTAATTATAGGGGTGCATCCTGCTGGTTTAGACAGTCCGAGCCAGTGAGTTATTCTAAGGGGGGTTCAGGAGGTGACAGTTCATTACAAGTTCCCACAGAGGGGCAGGAGTTCTTTTGTTTTTAATTTTTTTGAATATATTTTATTTTTTTTACAGAGAGGAAGAGAGAGGGATAGAGAGTTAGAAACATCGGTGCTCTCGATTTGCTAATCACCGATTAGCTAGCTGCCTCCTGCACACCCCCCGCTGGGGACGTGCCCGAAACCAAGGCACATGCCCTTGACCGGAATCGAATCTCGGACTTTTTGGTCCACAGACCGACGCTCTATCCAGTGAGCCAAACCGGTTTCGGCAGGGGGCAGGAGTTCTGATCAGGGGAGAGCTATGGTCGCCGTAGCTCAGCAGCTATACTGTCAAATGCTGCCCCCTGTGCTGGGCAGGTAGTGCCACGAGGGACAGACTTGGTAGGAACTTGACACAGGAGGGAGGGGGAGGAAATACCAATGGCTGCCCTCAGGACTGCCAGCCCACCTCGCCCGATCTTCTCATTTGTCTAAAGGAGCCTGAGAGTTGCTTTTTATTTATTATTTAAAATATATTTTACTGATTTCAGAGAGGAAGGGAGAAGAAGAGAGAGACAGAAACACCAATGATGAGAACCACTGATCAACTGCCTCCTGTACGCCCCACCCTGGGGATCCAGCCCACAACCCCGACGGGGAAGTGAACGGTCACCTCCTGGTTCATAGGTCGGTGCTCAACCACTGAGCCACGTCAGCCGGGCTGACAGCTGCATTTTAAATGATGACAATGAAATGGACATTTTTTAAAAACATATGGCCAAAGCAAGCCTCTGAGGTCAGAATCTGGCTTGTGAGCTTCCGATTTGTCGATCTGTTTTCTAATTCTCCCCTCTCTTGCCTACCTTCTCCGTTCCCCCCCTCGCCACCAGGTACACCACGGCGCTGGCGGACACGGTGGACACCCACAAGCTGTTCAGGAGCCGCTCCCTGCGAGAGTTTGAGGAGACCCTCTTCTGCCGCACCAAGAGTTTCCCCATCAGCTGGGACACCTACTGGGACCTCAACGACCCCCTCCGGGACGTGGACGAGGCGGCCGTGCCGGTGCTGTGTATCTGCAGCGCCGACGACCCCGTGTGCGGGCCCCCCGACCACGTCCTGCCCACCGACCTCTTCCACACCAACCCCTACTTCTTCCTCCTGCTCAGCCGCCACGGCGGCCACTGCGGCTTCCTGCGCCAGGCGTCTCTGCCAGCCTGGAGCCACGAGGTCATCCTGGAGTGCTTCCGGGCCCTGACCGACTTCTTCCGCACAGAAGAGAGGATGAAAGGGCTGAGCAGGCGCCGAGGCTCCTTCCTGGGGGGCCGGCGTCGCTGGGGAGCCCTGCCCAAGCGGGAGGCCTGTGCCTCCATCAGTCTGGATGAGATCTTCAGCTGGAAGCGCTCGTACACCAGGTGAAGCCCACCGGGAGAACACGCCGTCCTGCGCGGGGCACTGAGGGCTGAGAGGGGCCAGCAGCTGCGGCTCTTTGCCACGGAGTCAGCCCTTCCTCCTTTCCCGGGCTGTGGAGGGAGATGGAGCTCGCGGCTCGCTGCTCCTTACTTGGCCCCGAGCACAACCCCTGCCCCGGCTCTGCTCAGCACGATCCTGCTCCTCCCGGTCAGCAGCTGGACGTTCCCGGTCACTGTCTCCTGTCACCGACCATGAAAGCCAAACCCTAGCGCCTTTTAAGCCCACGGACTCAGGGCAAAAGGCTCTCCTGCCAGCAAGGACAAGAGGACGAGTGTCCGTGTCGTGGGGCAGCTCCGTCCCACCTAAGTAATCCGCTCTGTGACCCTGATGCTCACGCTGAAGCCACTTCCTGTAGCGAGGACAGGAAGTCTGAGTCTCGGTCCCACTTCCCTCATTCCGCTCGGTGGCCGTGGCACCCTGCTGACTTCACACGCAGGTTGTGGATGGGGCCTCGGAGGGCCGCTGAGAGAGGCGGCAGAGGCCCCGAGGGCAGTGCTGAGCCGGGCCGGAAGAGGCTGTGAATGCCTGTCTGGAATCCGAAGGCCTGCCTTCTGCAAGTTTCCATGGGGAATGGAGCTGATCTGAGGCTTCAGCCTAGGACAGCCGTGGGCAAACTACGGCCCGCGGGCCGGATCCGGCCCGTTCGGCTGTTCTATCCAGCCCGCGGAGCCAAAAGAGCGGAGGGTTCTCTTGCTCTCCCCTCCGCTCCTTCACCAGCAGCCCAAGAGGAGAGTGCCAGCGTGGTCAGGTTGCTTTTGTTCCGGCCCTCCGGTCCAGTTTAAGAACCCATTGTGGCCCTCGAGTCAAAAAGTTTGCCCATCCCTGGCCTAGGACCTCAAGCCCCACTGGACAGACCCCAAGGAGGATTTCGGGGACAGGGAGTCCTCGAACACAGTCTCCTCGACCATGGCTCAAGAAGCCAGGCTCTCGGGCACTTCAGCTGCTCCCTCCGGTACCACTTCTGGGGATTATTACTCCAGAGAGCTCTGGCCAGAGCTGCCTTTCTCTTGGGACGTGGGCTTTCTCTAAGTGGCTTAAAGTATAAACCTTGTGTCTTAGGAGGTGTCTGGTTAGCTGCCCTCTTTACTGTTAGCCTCCCCATCTCCAGAACCTGGAGAAATGTCTGGGACCGGGGAAAACACGAAGTTCCAAGATGTTGGCTAGAACTGATGTAGTCATTTATAAATAAGTATTTCACACTACTGTGCTTTTCCTGCTCAGTTATTCCAAAAGACATTCCTGTAGACGCAGAAGAAGCTTCGTCCTGGATCTGAGTGGGGTGCTTGTTTTATGAGGAATAATGTGGAAGACCGGTGTAAAGGAAGGTATTGCACACGGTGACCCACGCGTCCCGGTTTGGGTTGTTAGACCATTAAACAATCCAACAGAACATCTGGTTTCATGTGTGCTGCTAAGAGCTTTGTCCTGAAGTTTCGTTTAACTTCGTCATTGAGAAAGAGGGCATCTGTTTTGACTGGAAGCTTCATTCTTGCCTCATAAACAGCAAAGGAAGTTTAAAGGGAAGAGATGTTTACTGAAGCCATGTCCCAAGACAATGATTTCAGGTTTGGATAATATTTTTAAAAATACATTTTATTGATTTTTTTTTTTTTTACAGAGAGCAAGGGGGAGGGAGAGAGAGTTAGAAACATCGATGAGAGAGAAACATCCATCAGCTGCCTCCCGCACACCTCCTCCTGGGGATGAGCCTGCAACCAAGGTACGTGCCCTTGACCGGAATCGAACCTGTGACCCTTGAGTCCGAAGGCTTTATCCACTGAGCCAAACCGGTCAGGGCAGGTTTGGATAATCTTAAGCCTTATTCTTCTAGATCAAATAAGAAACTCTGAACTATCCAAGAATCTAAACAACATTCAGTTGTCTAAGGCACATTCTCCTGTCATGAAAAAAAAAAAAATGACCGCCCTCCTTTCCCATGTCTTGCTCTTCTGCAAATTCCTCCTCTAAAGGTCTTTCACTGCTTCCGAGTTGGAGGAATACCGAGGAACTGAAACCTAGAGAAGCCGTTCATTGTTGGTTAACCTCCTTGTGAGGCTTGGTGCAGGAGGACGGTTGACATCAGTACCATCGGAATTCCAGTTAATTAGGGGCTCACAGTCCCATATGCAGGACCTAGGATCACTCCAAACTGACTGCAAAATGGGAAGCAGCCCATTGGTTTTAAACACCCCTGTTTTTGGCTTAAATGGCCTCCAAGGTCTAAATCTGTATTGCCAGGTACCCCAGAGCTCTGGTTCTTTAAGATAATAATAGCTTTTTGAAAAGTCATGGTTCATTTCCCTTTTCTTTTATAGGAAAGTCTGCAGGGAGAAAAAAAAGAAAAAAATATATAGAGAGAGAGGGAGAGAGAGAGGGAGATACTGTCTTAAAGCCTTCAGCCCTCAGATAGGCAGGACAGTTCTAGTCCAGGCTCCATTAATTCCCTTATACCAGCCGTGGGCAAACTACGGCCCATGGGCTGGATCCGGCCTGTTTGGCTGTTCTATCCGGTACGCGGAGCCGAAAGAGCAGAGGGCTCTCTTGCTCTCCCCTCCGCTCCTTCACCAGCAGCCCAAGATGAGAGTGCCAGTATGGTCAGGTTGCTTTTGTTCTGGCCCTCCGGTCCAGTTTAAGAACCCAAAAAGTTTGCCCACCCCTGCCTTAGACTCACAATCCTAATGACCTAAATCAGCAATTTTCAACTTTTCATCTCACAGCACACACAGACTAATTATTAAAATTCTGCAGCACACCAAAAATATATTTTTGATGAGCTAAAAAAAACTTGGTATGATTTTGATTGATTTACAAAACTAATAATACTAATTATCTATCCTTTTTGCTCCAAAGTGACTTTTAAAAAAAAGTCAGGTGCCTATACTTGTATATAAAGACTTCTGGTACCAAGAATTAACCGATCAGATGCAAATTTATTATGCAACATAACCAAGGAGATGCAACTCTGTTATATGGCCTCTGTATTTATGGTTCAAGACACAACATTCATACCGGACAGCTACTGTGTTGGCTGTTGTCACTTTTTAATTTGACAGCCGAAGGGAACAGAGGCCAGTGCCTCTGACAAAGAGGAGAGCATTGCACATTTTAGAAATTCCTTGCGGCACACAGGTTAAAAAACCACTGACCTAAACCCTTAAGTATTTCTCCATTCCCTGGTGCCAGCAGTGCTCATAGCCTATCTCAGGAAGCTGCTTATCTCTCCTCTTCCCCTTGCCGCTTGACGACATCACTGCTTTTCAGCTCACTTTTGCCCAGAAAGTATAGTTCCTGTTCAAACAGGTTTGGGTGACCTTGTCCTTCCGTCTCACGATAACGGAATAACCCAAATGGTTCTGCTTTGGTTAATGGCTAATTATATGAACCCAGCTTGAGGAACCCTAGACACACGATTCTGACAGAATGTGTGGCCCTTGGACAAAATGACAACTTCTGAGTTTGAGAAAGCAAGAAGCAAACATAACAAAACCAAACCAAACCCAAACAAAGGACCGCCGAGTTGAAGTTTTCCAGGTAGCAAGGCTTTAGCAACCCTCTCAGGCCTCATTCAATTGCTGAACACCCTTTTGGTCTTTTATTTATGAACACCTTCAAATGATAAGAAAGCCCTAACTGGTTCTGCTCAGTGGATAGAGCCTCGGCCTGTGGACTGAAGGGTCCCAGGTTCGATTCCAGTCAAGGGCATGTACCCAGTAGGGAGTATGCAGGAGGCAGCTGATTGATGTTTCTCTCTCATCGATGTTTCTGACTCTCTGTTCCTCTCCTTTCCTCTCTGTAAAAAATCGATAAAATATATTTAAAAACACACAAATGATAAGAAAACCCCACCGATTTAAAGGAGGCATTATCTCAGAAGTAGAGACGGAGTCCTCTGTCTCTGCTCATTGTTATCAAGATGCAGGAAGCAGACAACTGCCTCTGAGGGTTTGAGTTCTAAGTTCTGACCTGATACCGAAGACTGTGCTGAACTATAACTTAATTCTCTTAAAGACTTAGTATTTTATGTATTTATGCATAGGCTTCTGGGGCGGCTTGGCTGGAGTCAAAGGTATAAAAAACAAAGCACAAAAACCTCACTCTGAGAAGACATCATTTCTGTTTTGAATGAAGATATCCTTTCTAAGACCTGAGACTTGAGTATGGTTAGAAAAGAGGTCTTGACACAGGAAGTGTTGATCTTGCCTTTATGTATAAAACCTCAAACCACCCGGACACAGAAGCTCCTCTGTCCTCACCTTCCATGCAGACCACAAGATCCTTTGTGTCAGTTGCTCTTAGTCATGCCAAGCTCTCTTCCTTGACAAATGAACTTTAGCATGAATCTCTCTCCTTGCTTAAACAAGCAGGCACACTTGGCCACTTTGGTAGTTCTGACCTGATACAATGCCAATAAAAGCATTTTTGTGAATCTCCAGCCAAACCACAAAGGATGGCATCAGAAATTGTCCTCACTACTTACCACGGTTGGTAGATATGAGATTGAGTTGTACCTAGACAACATCCGAATGCCTGGATATGGGATGTGTGCCTCAGGAAGCAGGAAGTTCCACCTCAGATGTGGGATAGACAAATTAGACTGCCACTTGGCATACATTATAGAGGGGACACGTGCCAAGAAATAAGGTGGCCTGTTACATGTAAACTGTCTTCTCATCTGGGAGTCGGTGAGTTAAAATAGTGCTCAGAGTGGGTTGGTTGTAAAGACTTCTGGTTGATTTATGGGTCTGAGGATCATGGGATCACAGACCTAGGAGTTGGGAAATGACAAAGATCTTAATAAAAATAACCCTACCAAAGTGACCAGAGGATGTTAAGATACCCAATAATTATGCTCTAAAGTGTTCAGGAACGCCGAAACCGGTTTGGTTCAGTGGATAGAGTTGGCATTCCGACTGAAGGGTCCTGGGTTCGATTCCGGTCAAGGGCATGTACCTTGGTTGTGGGCACATCCCCAGTGGGGAGTGTGCAGGAGGCAGCTGATCAATGTTTCCCTTTCATTGATGTTTCTGACTTTCTATCCCTCTCCCTTCCTCTCTCTAAAAAAAATAATAAAATAAAAATATATAAAGTGTTCAGGAAGAGCTATAACTTGAAGGAAAAGTGGAACTTCATTAAACCAATAAGACACAAACACAAAATGTAATAAAGAAATACCTTGTTGTAGGGTTCATCACCAGTATGGTTGAACAAAAATCTCTCCATCTTGTTTGCTTCTGAATAGTAAATAAATTGCAGTCTCCCTGCAACAATGGAATGTCATTATTTTTCAAATCTCCAGAAACAAACGTGCCGTTTATCTCCTGGAGTCCTCTGTGTACTGAGCATGCTTACCTACCTGTGGAGTTAACAGGGCCGCCCTGCACATTCTCTGTTCACTGGCTGTTGCTTCACTTCTGTAGATCTAGCCTTGTGTCCCCGAACACTAACCCATGGCAGCTCTGTTTAATCAACAACCAGGCCTCCTGTTCTGAGCTAATAATTTCCCAGCAGGCTCAAAATTCCCTGATCATCAAAGGTACCTACGTAGAGAGATTTTCCAGTGGACAATTAGCAATTTGTGTATCGACGAGAGTAAGGAAGGAGTTTGGAGATGTGGGTTCCAGTTTGTACTTCACCAGTGACTCCTACGTCCTTGGGAAAGTTACTGTGCGTTGTTCTGTATGAAAAGACGGAGACTATGAATAGGCCTTAATTTAGGAGGTCTTAAGGATGAGATAGTAGAAACAGGTAGATCCCATTCTCCATGTCTATTGAACTCAATGGAGCTCAAAGACCTCTCTGATGAGGCGGCATTTGCTTTCAGATCAGAATTATCTAGTTCTTTTAAGGCCAAGAAGTTCAATATTAACTCCACTGCAAGGTTGGAAAGAGCCTGGGAGAGCAGCACACTTTAAGGCTCACAGCCCAGCTCCTGGTTTGCTCAACTGAAGCCAAAATCTGCCCCCCCCCCCACACACACACACAGTCAAACACCTGCATGCACCCTGATAACCATGCTATGGTGGCTAATAGCTTTCACACTGGTTCATTGGTTCCAGGCAAGAGCCATCTGTTTTCCTACTCTTCATAGATGAGGTTTCAGAGATGATGTGACTTTCAAGATCTCACAATTAGTATGGTGGGGATAAAGACAGAGCCAAACCACTGCTCTTTATGTCATACTTTATTTGCCTTTTCTTTCTTTTTAAAATATATTTTATTTTATTTTTTACAGAGAGGAAGAGGGGTAGAGAGAAACGTCAATCAGCTGCTTCTTGCACACCCCTTACTGGGGATGTGCCTGCAACCAAGGTACATGCCCTTGACAGGAATCGAACCTGGGACCTTTCAGTCCACAGGCCGATGCTCTATCCATGGAGCCAAACCGGTTTTGGTTATTTGCCTTTTCTTTTTTTCTTTTTCTTTTTTTATATTTTATTGATATTTTACAGAGAGGAAGGGAGAGAGATAGTGAGCTAGAAACGTAGATGAGAGAGAAACATCTACCAGCTGCCTCATGCACACCCCCTACTGGGGATGTGCCCGCAACCAATGTACATGCCCTTGACCGGAATCGAACCTGGGACCTTTCAGTCCGCAGACCGACGCTCTGCCACTGAGCCAAACTGGTTTTGGCTATTTGCCTTTTCTTAATCACTGGCTGAGATGACAGTAAATAATGCTCATTTTATTCTTCATAATATAAAGGATAACAAAAGGGAAAAGGCTGTATCTTTAGAGCTGCTGGAGTGTACAGTTCCATGGGAGAGCTATATACATTATAAATGGCACGCCGAAATTGTATAGTTGCATACCCTTAGCAACTCTGTTCTCCCTCTGTCCATTAAGAACAAGTATTTGGCCCAGTCAGCGTGGCTCAGTGGTTGAGTGTCCACCTATAAAAGTCACAGTTTGATTCCTGGTCAGGGCACATGCCCGGGTTGCAGGCTCAATCCTCAGTGTGGGGTGTGCAGGAGGCAGCCAATCAATGATTCTCTCATCATTGATGTTTCTTTCTCTTCCTCTCTGCAATAAAAAAAACAACAACCTACAAGTATCTGAAAATATAGTAGCAATTAAAGTCACAAGTTACTGACGATGCATAGAGAACCCTGGCTCTGCAGCTGGCATCACTGACTGAAATCTCAACTACCAGCATGCAGGTGACAGCACTGGCTTAACCACTGGGCTGTGGAGCTCGGCCGACCACTGTGGTAACGTTGTGTTCACATTTCTTTTAGTCCAATAGGATAGGCTCTGAGCCCTGAGCATAACTCAGAGCATCTTTGGTCTGTTTAGCCAATGACATTTGTTTTGTGTTGTTGGCACAGGATACATACAAGCTAGAAGCAGATGTTTTCTAATACTCTCCTTCCACTGTAGGTTGAAGAGCCCAATTGGGGTGAGGTTGGGGGGAGATGGTGGTTAAGTAGAAAGAAATCTTGTTTTGTAAATCTTTTTTGAATTCCTCCAAATTCAAGATGGGATGCTGGAAATGCTGAAGATAGGAGACCTGGGAACTAATCTTGGCTCTGCCACACAGTTGTTTGACCCAGGCAAATGAAACACTAAATAAATGTTATTCTCAAATAGCTCAATATCAACATTCTGGGAGTTAAGAAACTATACTAAGCCTGGTGGTGTGGCTCAATGGTTGAGCATCTACCCATGAACCAAGAAGTCACAGTTCTATTTCCAGTTAGGGCACACGCCCAGATTTCAGGCTCAATGCCCAGTAAGGGGTGTGTTAGAGGCAACTGATCAGTGTTTCTCTTATCTATGTTTCTCTCCCCTCTCTCTCTAAAATAAAAACATTCTTAAAAACATATATATAAACCCCAGTCCATGAAATCCCTCTTAATTATTCATTAGCCTTCTGACAAAAATGTCACTTAAACACTGCTTTAAACAAAGGACCTGGATTAGATAATCCATCCCATAAGGGTTAAAATGGGATGATTCTCAAATCTGGTAAGATAAGTCCAGATGAAGCCTCCTTTTGAAGCTTTGTACAACGTCCAAGACACATGTCCGTGTGTGGAAGGAGTTGTAGTTATGTAGACCACAAATGGGTCTATATAAAACTTAAGGACCTGCATCAAATATTAGAACCTAAAGAATCATGACACCCACAACTCAATAGGCTGTTTCACCCTCTGGACAAACAGAATTCCAGGCAATTAGACTAGAGAGTTCATGTCTGTATCAGAGAATTTTATTCTTTCCAATATCTTACTCATTTAAAAAATGTATTTTTATTGATTTCAGAGGGGAAAGAGGAGAGAGAGAAAGAGAAGAGAAACATCAATGATGACAATCATTAATCAGTTGCCTCCTGCATGCCACCTACTGGGGGTCAAGCCTGAAACTTGGGCATGTGCCCTGACTGGAAATCTCTGACCTCCTGGTTCACAGGTGACACTCAACCACTGAGTCATACCTGACAGCTTCTTACTCATTTTTATAACCTCAATAGCCAGCCTAGTGCCTGAGATTCAGTAATTACACTTTATTTTTATGGGCATTAAATTACTTTAAAACAACTGCGCAGACACTCTGTGTACTAAAATTACTTTATTACAGTTCATTTTTTAAACATTTCCTTTGCTATGATACAAAGGATACTTACAAACAAAATATTACATATGACCTTGTTTCGCTCTTAAGTTCTGACAACTTGGTAACAGCTTTAAATGCACAATCTATACAATTAATACAGGTTATATATGAACTATAAGGTATGTTGAACCAGAAGAATACTGACAATATACTGTACACAAGCCTTACCAGTTAGTGCTGTGGACCATTTCTACCAAAAGGAAAATGCACACCTGTACCAGCTGGTGCTGACAGTGAGGGAGAGGCCTCTTCCCCAGTGCAACCCTCAATAAGCCTCCACTGTGGGCATCTGTTTGGTCCGAAAAATTTGAGGACTGTGCAATATTTGAGATTAGTCATCTGTAAAGTGGGAGAACATCACTTTCAAGATGATAATCTCTCTCACACACAAAAATCAGTCCTAGTTTTAGAAGACCACGAGTCCTTCGTCCACTACAAAAACCCTACAGGCTCAAGGGCTTTGGGAGATGAGAAGATGTAGGCTGCCAAAAAAAGGAGGCAAGAAACCAAGCCAAAATCTAGGTCTTGCAAAATCACCATTTTTCCCTTCACCAAAGGGAACTAGAAATGTACAAATTCATTGATGAACCTCAATGATAACATCAGTTTGCTGATAACCCTCATTTTATCTGGACCCCTGACTTGTGGGAATAACTAAAAGAGATTGTAAATAATATATACCACTTTTAGAAAAAAACCTCTTGCTTAGTTAAAATATTCCCTTTAGCCACCAAAGCTGGTCCTAGGCTATTACAGGTGTGCATTCATCTCTCAATGGTCTACTCAGAAATGATAAGGTTACAGCTTTTTTTCTTTTCTTTTTTATTTTTTAAATAAAAAAGCAATTGACTGAAGCATTTTTCTTTTCTTTTATTTAAGTAAATAGCAAAAATAAAAATAAAAACCAACCCTGGCATTTGCACAAACAATGCAAATGGAGCGATATGGCCTTTAAGATAAGGGGTTAGTAGAAAGGAAGAGAGAAGTGAAGAAAACCCAGAGAAAATGATGTATTAATTTTTCTTCTTTAAAATTTCTACAATACATGTGCAAAAAAATCATGCTGGTTGAGGAAAACAAAGGGAAATGAGTATATAAAATTAAAAACATAAATAATATGTTTGGATGAATGGTAAAAGCAGAAACCAACCTGGGTTACAAAAAGGATTATACATTCAAGATGCTCTTAAACCCAGTGGGATAACTTATGTTAAAACTGTGTTAATAGTTACGTTAAAAATCTCAAGTTTGTTTTTAAATCTTCACAATACAAGCAAAGCTGTTTTAAAATATACACTATACATATTTCTCAGTCTCTCCAACCTCATTAATGCGCGTTAGGTGATCTTTTTCATATACTAAAACAAGGGGGTTCTGAAAGCTCTGAAAGCTAAATTGCTCAGAGTAACCCATCCATTATTTAAATGTCTGAAAATTTAAATGGGTTAAAAATTTTAGCAGACTTACATAAATAGGATTTAGCAACACAAGTGTTAATTTAAAAAACTCTAAAGCATTTACAAATCATCAGGTTGGAATAGTCTGGGGAAGTTATGTGCACTGTATTTTAAAATGTTATTTACATCAGACCACTGATTTTGTAAAAATTTCCCTAAGAGATAAAAAATAAAATAAATTTGGAGAATTAACTTTTTCTAACCTCGTAGAGAAGGATCATAAAAGGGAAGGTAAAATAAGAACAAAATTATCTCTTAATAGAAACCTTACATATCCCTCTCCACTTGGATTTTGCTCTATGAAACCACCTGCCACTCCTAATAGGCTCATATATCAAGTCTCAAGATAATGTGGTAAAATACTTTGTCAGATAAATTACTGGCCTCAAGTGGACTTTATTTATTTATTTATTTAAATTCCCATCTTGCGACTCTGGCTTAGATTTCAGGGCATGTGTATGTAATTAATCACAGGGGCACTTTAAGCAGGCACAATTCCCATTTAATGTGGAATAAAACGTGTAACACATAAAATGCTACTGAGGAGAGGGGTGGTAGTTTCTGTGATCTTATGAAATGCAAGGAAGCACATGTGGAATGAGCACCAAAGAAGAGCTGCCCGGAAACACACCAGGGGCAGCCAACGTACGAAACGGAACACACCTGTCTGTGACACAGAGGGGTTAGAAGGGTCCCAATACCCCTTCCTTCATTTGTTTGATACGTATCAAATAGTCACATGGTTCAGCCAGAATCTGCAAACATTAAGCAGTTACATCTTTTTAAATCACACAATTCATTCCATGACCATGTACAATTTATAGTAACAATAGTGTTCATGCTGAGGCAATGTATAAAGGGCTCAGAAAAAGCAAAATGTGCCACTAAGAGAAACCTGTTCTCATACTTTCAAGTGGCCCTAATATGCCTCTGATGCTAAACCAAGCCATGCAAAAGCAAAGAGTATACACGTATCTCATTTCTAAACTCCACTGACCTCGGAGTTGCCATAGAAACATATGAGTACTGAAAGCATACAAATGAGGGTTCATGGGTTTTAAAAATGCATTTTCCTTGTCTATGGTTTCCAGACTTAAACACCTTAGGGCTAGGGCTACAGGCATATCAGAGAAAGGTTAAGTGGGGATAATGACAAAGGAACAAATTAATTCTGGAAAGAGGAAAAATGCTCCAGCAATGGGATCAATGTGCCAGCAATAAGAATAGTTCATTTCATTTGAAAATTCAGCCTAAAGAGCCCAATAAACCAAGCCATAATGTTACCTGCATAATTTACATAAACATTAAAACTCTCCACTTTATAGACAAATACACACTTCTGTAAACATGGCCACTGGGGGAGGGAGGCTCCCTACCTCATTCATGATTGAGGACATGTAATCATTATATTAAATAAAATGACTTCACTTCAAAATATTTTAAACCTGACCAATGATTAAGCTTCATTTCCCCCTGTTTAACAACATTTAAGCATTAATTCTAAAAATGCCACCTAGGATGGTCTCAGGGTTAGATGCTAGGACCACAATCGGCAATCACAGCCACTTCTCTCTAGCTGGCACAGACTTATAAACTTTAGTACAAAAACAAAAAAATACAGAAACTAGGTCAATTTGTTAGCTACATATTTACAGATAATTACATGATTTTTTTACTCACAATTACTACAAACTATGAGTGAAGAGGAAGCTGTGCAGGTTGGATTACCCGTACTTTGGGGGGATTCTTGGGCATCAAGATACCCTTTTCATTCATTCAGAAGTCTCGTCTTCTCTCCACTTTGTCATGGCAAACTACCTACAGATGTTCAGATTAGTGTATCCAATGGGTATCTGGTTTCAGAGAGTATTAACCTTTTTCTCTACTTAAAGGAGAATCTCTTAATACTTAAAAAACAAAATAAATCCAACACAGATGCATTCACACACACACACAAAATCTCTGAAACTTCCGTTAGGATTGCTGGGAAACAGTTAACAGTGATGGTGACATAGTAAATGGCTCCCCAGTGGTAATTTCTTCATTTTTTTTCTTTCTTTAAAGAACATCTATTTTTGGGGGTAGGTGGGAAGTGCAAGTTTAAAAAACCCACAACAGGCAGATAAGGTGCATACTAATTTATATATTTTTTATGCTCTGAAGGCTACCAATAGGCCAAGTGGGTTCTCTCTTCCCTTGTTTTAGTGAAAGTGTAGAAGTCTGAATACAAACGAGGGAAAAATTAGTCAATGTGACTTTCAAGAGGGCTCCCAGAGTTCAGTAGAAAATATAAATATACAATAAAGGAAGAGTTCTCAGCTTCACTTTCTTTTTTCTAGACAGTGATTAATAAAACTTACTTCTTTACAAATTAATAGTCATTTTCAATGTAGTCTACTGTAGTGATTTCATAAAAGTGCAGACAACATAACCAGACACACAGCAAAATAGACTTCAATCAGTAGTCCTTGCATACAAGAGGCAAGTCTGCTAAGTGTACAGCACACTCTTCATTCTTTTAGGGATCTGAGGATGGGAATTTTCCAGTTTTTAACAACTAAGAGTGAGTGCCTTTTCAAAGGCAATGCTAGAACCTGGTTGGGGCACTATCTATCATGTTAGATGAGGGAAAACAAAATAAGAAATTGTCTTTAATAATTATCTGTATTTTGATAAGCAGCTCAAAGATGACAGTCCAAGTTTTGGCTTTGTTCCTTAGAGAAGGCAGTTTTCTATCTAAGAAATAAAAACCTCTTCTTCCATCATTATAGAAGATTCCTACTTATATACCTTAAATGTATTATTTTTCTGACTTGAACACACACTAGACACTTCACATTGTGAGCATAAAGACCATAAACCTCCTAGGAAAGGGTTGCTGTGTTGAGCCAAATCTCTGCTTGAATAGTGGCTCAGAAGGGGTGGAAGGTACTTACTATTAGCAAGTAAGAAGAGGCAGCTAAAGGGAGAAAGCCCCAGGCCAACACTGTATCTTTCTCTCCCAGTGGCCATTTCCTTCTGATTCTATAGTTTAGTACACTGGTTGGCAAACTCATTAGTCAACAGAGCCAAATATTAACAGGACAACGATTGAAATTTTTTTGAGAGCGAAAAATTTTAAACTTAGACTTTTTCTAACACTACTTCTTCAAAATAGACTCACCCAGGCTGTGGTATTTTGTGGAAGAGCCACACTCAAGGGACCAAAGAGCCGCATGTGGCTCGCAAGCTGCAATTTGCCAACCACAGGTTTAGGAGAAACTTAGATGCTTCAGCAGTAATTCTTTTTTGTGTGTATGTGGCTGTTTTGGTCCTTAGCAAAATTTATAATTATTGATATTAATGAAGTAAAAAGAAAAAGGGGATCAATGACATCACTATTAAGAAATACGTAGACTGCACATGAAGATCGTGTGATTTATTGGTTCTTGTATCATCTTTGCAGAGGAATCACCAACAGTGTTTTTAATTTCCATGGTTCACTTCTCTCTGCATCACTTATCTTAACTGCCTCGAGACACAAACTCATAGAAACACTAAATGGCTCCTTCCCCAGCACTATTTTACTGTCTGTGCAACGTATGGTTCCACATTTTACTTAACTTTCTTTCCACTCACACAAATGTTAAGGGGATTAAAAGAGAAAAGACTGCAGCCAATGATCACCTTCTCATAAATATCACCCCAGAGTACTCATTCTTAAACACATGCATTCTTGCCTTAACTGAGGATTTGAAATAACAAAACAAAGTAACAGAACCTTAAGTGCCCTGATGGAGATGTACAGTATGAGTTACATCCATCTACCTACACACACACAGACACTCATATGTATATACAATATATACATACAAATGGTAATAGCTATACCAAAAATGTGCACATTTAACACAGTCTTAAAAAGCCAGTAGATCATGGTATAATACAATTTATTTCCACTAGTGAATGGCACAAATGGAGAAATGCAAAGGAGGTGTTTCAAGTACAATAAAGTCATTTTTCACAGGTGAAAATAAACAGTATTATTCCAGTGTCCAACACAATGTATTTTATAAAAGTTTAAAATGCCAGACATTTAGCACTTAAAGGAAGTAGAAAGTTACTAAAGTCTGTCTTACGGTCTGAAAAAGACACTCATAGAGTTTTTGATTTTCAAAAAGAGGATGAGGAAAATTAGGTGGGAGTGGGAGGGAAGATCAAGGACAGTCTCTTTAGTGTACTAAATAGTGTTCACCTGATGTCTGGGCAGTTGAAAATCATGACTATACTAGATAGTTACATTTCCCTATAAATCCTTGGCCTATAGTAATCAAGCATATTATACCTAAGGGGATGGCATCAAATGTAGAACTATTCATCCCTAGGGACAGAATTGACTAAAAAAAAGGGGCAGCTCTGAATAAAAATAATATAAACATTTTCCAGCTAACATTACTATGTAATGAAGAAACTATAATTTGGGATTAGATCTGACTTTAATAAGAGGAGAAAAATATGTGCAAAAGGAAGGGAACCCAATTAGAAATAATATTTATCAAGATATGAGGTTTTGCTAAAGAAAGGGAGATATAGTGAACATAAGAAAACTTTTACTGCCAAGCTCTGGATACCAGATATAGCATTAATAACTTTCTGATATACTGGACAAATCCCCCCCCCCCCTTTTCTTTCTTAAACACATAGGTACTGAGTGAACACCAACTCTTAGAGGAGGTAGTAATTTGATCAAATATTGACATTTGCACACTGATTTAGAAAGTGCTTGTTTCTTTCTTTAGAATCTCTAAACTTTTCAGAGTTTCCTGCTACAAACTTTATTCTTTACTGATTCCTACCATGTATGAGATTCCTCAGAAGTTAGATCTCATAAACACACACCAATTAATTAGAATTTTTGCAAACTATATATTTTTAAAATAAAATTAATTTAATGGAATAATCCAGGTATACTCATGACCTACATGTTAAAATTGATTGCCCCACAGATACATCAGATACAAAGCCCGACTGGGTAGGCCTTTGGAGTCAGCATTCAATCACAATTTTACAAGTACATATGCTCTGCACACAAACTCAGTAATTCAATTTGACTAATTCTAAGTCACTGGAAGTAGTGTGGATTTTAGAGTTTTGTGTGCAGAATGGATCTGCTTCTCTATTCTATCCCTCTAGTAGTACAGAGGGGCTATTAAGAAATTTTTTTAAAGTACCAAATTACATTTTATTTTTTGGGCATTTTATTAATTCTAAAGCTCTCTTCTATAATTTTCCTCAAAATAAGTAGATATTTCAACTTGTTTGAAATATAATATACTTGAATGCAAAAAAATATATGGAGAAAATTAAAAGCCCCTTTCATTAGATATGACAAGTACATGTCCTGTTCATTAAAAGCTGGAGATCTTGAGTATGGCCACGAGGATGATGTATCAGTGCTACCTGAAACACTGCCAAAAATTGTGTGAATTCTATTGTGATACTGGCTTTTAAAACATTTACATTAAAATATTAATTTTTCTTCCAGTTACCTTTAAATGAATCCCAAAAACTCCTAAAGGGGATGATCCATGGAGACTGCACTGACATACCTGGGGAAGACTTAAACTGAAAAAACCAAGATTTCAGAAGTGATAGATTACCTCTGGTCACCAGTCTGGCCTAGGTAAAGTATCACCGAGAGGGACTGGAAACTCTGACTATATGAAAGGCAGGACCCAGAGTTAGCAGCAAGGGTTCTTCAAGACAACGGGGGAGGAGGCAGAACAACAGCTTGTAGAAATTCTGATATGTCACTGGAAAGAAATTTTTTTTCTTCTTCAAGTAATACAGCTCCCTATCCATCTTCAACTAAATTTCCACACTGGCAATGGAATACCAAGTAACATCTGACTTTCGGCAATGGGTTGATCCTTCATTGAAAAACAAAACAAACAAACAAACAAGACACGCCCCTCTCTGGAAAAAAAGGTTAGCTTTTGTCAAGAGATTCCCTGACCACTATAACTTATTTTACTTTTCTTTTTTTCTTAATTTGCCAAACCTGCTAGTTCCTTTTCAGTAGTAATTTGACAGAGGCTAGAGACTTCAGGAAGTGTTGTTTCCTATTGTATGATGTTAACATGATGTCAAACGGTCACTAAGTCTCAAGGAACTAGAAGTTTGTAAGGTATTGCAGCAACAAAAACAGTAATTAAAAAAGAAAAAAAAAAGAAAAAAGAGGACCTGCATATGCAGCAAAATCTACAGTGGTAGTGAGGGTTAGTCAGCAGCTGGTAAAGTCATTGGCTCAGTGACTCCTGGTTCACTATGGCAACTAAACTTTAAATAATTGGCTATCCTACTTGTAAACAGGAAATCCCATAAGCCAAAAGGGGGTAATCAAATTAATGTCTATGTAGTGTGATGAGAATTCCAAAAGGTGGCAGTTTGCAAATATGGCATTATTCAAATACCTCAGGCATTTGATGTGTATTGGCTATACGTCTTTGTTTTTGTACAAAGTAAAAAGTACTATTTGGGGTTTTGGGAGTTACAGAGCTTAGCTAGGATGAAATATCACAGTATAAGCAACAAAACATCAGGATATATAGGCTTCATCTCCTCACTCTGCTGCAGAACACACCTATCATATGAACTTTCTGGGACCTCTCTCACCCTTCTGGTCTTTCCCTTTGAAGGCTCACAGGTTTGTTTGTGATGCACCTCCATCTCACCATGCCACAAAGAAGGCACAGATGAATGGGAGGAAAAATCACTGACAAGCCTCTGCAGCGTTTAGAAAAAGAACTCATTTGTTTTCTACTCTGAAAAAGTCAATGCAACCCTTCAGTGTTCATGGCTTTCCACTTTTTTGCTCCAAATGAGGCTGAGAAGTCAGATCGATGTGATAAAGAAAATGTGCTGGTGAGGGGATACAAACGTGACTCCACAATAACTTGTTTTAGCATATGCTGCCTGCTGTGAGTGGTTCGTTAGAATTTGGGGTATGGAGAAAGGCTTTGATCTTCTCACAAACTTCTTAGGATACAGTTGCCCAAAAGTTATGACTTAAGCCATTTTGCTGTATTATATATTTGCAGTCTTCAAAAAATACCCCCTATTTAGCCAATTTCTTTTTATCTCACACATGATGTGTGCGCGCGCATGTGTGTGCACAGGCACACACACACGTACATATCAATTCCCCTTTTTAAATTTCTCCAAGAGTTAAAAACAAAAACAAAACACACAAAACCTGGCAGCCAAATACTATGACATCCAAATTAGTAAACACAAAACAGAACTCTTAAAAAAAAAAAAGAATAAAATATACCATATGCATTCAGCTTCCACACTGTAGTACCCAAGTGAGGAGGCTGCTGTGACGATGTCTGTAGGCAGTTTCTTTTGGCAGACAGCTCCAGCAGAATTGCCACTTTCAATTATTAAGCTATGTATAAGACAGATGTGACCCATTGGAGATCTGTGAGGTGACACTCGTGCTTCTGCTCATGCCCTGTTCCGTCCGTCCCCCAGAAGCTGTCCGCCTCAGAGCCTGAGGGCTATTGCGGACCCCCATACTGCTACCTCGGGGCACCCCTTGCATTGGCCCTGAGGGGTGACCCCATGGCTGGGGTCCACCTTGCATCGGATGGCCCCAAGCTTGTGGTGGGCCACCAATGGGATGACCCCAGTGAGGTCCTGGACCCCCAGTAGGGTTGTGAGACCAACCAGAAGCTCCTGGGTAGCTGTGGCTGAATGCCTCAGGGGAGAGATTAGAAAGGACCATGTTACTAAAACCCAGTCTCATACTTTCAGAGTCAAAAGCTTCAATTTCTCTGGCTTGACGCTCCAGCAGGCTTCGTATTCGTTCTGTGCGTTCATTCTGCAAAGCCAACATCTCTTCTTCAATCTGTTAGGAGTTGGAGGAAGGAAGCAAAAAGAAAGCTGATTTAAAAATTTAAAAACTAAGGAAGCAATAATTATTCAGTTTTGAAGTGAATCATAAAGAAATTCACTCTTGCTATTTTATGGATGTGCATTTAAAAATCAGTCCACCCAGTGTGGCTCAGAGGTTGAGTGTCAACCTTTGAACCAGGAGATCAGTTTGATTCCTGGTCAGGGCACACGCCCTGGTCGAGGGCTCAATCCCTAGTAGGGGGCGTGCAGGAGACAGTCGATCAATGACACTCTTTTATCACTTATGTTTCCATCTATCCCTCTCCCTTCTTCTCTCTGGAATTAATAAAATAATATAAAAATGTTTTAAAAAGAAAAAAGAAGACAGCTGTGGCACATTTAAACAACGAATGCTACTCAGCTATAAAATAAAGAGAAATCTTTAAAAAATAAAAAATAAAAGGGATGTAGCAATAATATATTTTATATTTCTAAAATATGTAAAATCAAGCTCTGGCTGATTTTGCTCAGTGGTTAGAATGTTTGCCCACAGACCAAAAGGTCTCAGGTTTGACTACTGGTCAAGGTCATATAACTCAGTTGCAGGTTCCCCAGCCCGGGTAGGGGTGCATATGGGAAGCAGCCAACCAAAGTGTCTCTCTCGTGTCGATGTTTCTCTTTCTCTCTCTCCTTTCTCCCTCCCTTCTACTCTCTCTGGAAATCAATAAAAAAATACCCTCAGGAAAGGATTAAAAATAAATGGCCGAAACCAGTTTGGCTCAGTGGATAGAGTGTCGGCCTGGGGACTGAAAGGTCCCAGGTTCGATTCCAGTCAAGGGCATGTACCTTGGTTGCGGGTACATCCCCAGTGGGGGGTGTGCAAGAGGCAGCTGATCGATGATTCTCACAGATGTTTCTAACTCTCTATCCCTTTCTCTTCCTTCCTGTGAAAAATCAATAAAAATATTTTTTAAAAAAGAAGGAAAAAGTGGAACTCCATTGTATACCTGTTCCAAATGAACCAAAATGAAAAACAAAAACTATAAAGTTTTCATTAAAAAGTTAGAAAATTCTATGTATCTAGAGTGGGTGGGTAGTCATCATAATGATCAGTTCTGGAAAATTGGTAGGTATTCCAAATAAAAATACTTGACCACATATAATTTTTTTAATGTAAAAAACCATAAAAAGTCAATAGACAATGAAAAAATGTTGAACCATTTAATGAATGATCAGATTGATAATACCTGGAATACACTGATCAATATAATATCACTTAAAAGTGGAACTAGACATATTTCCTTTTTTTAAAAAATATATTTTATTGATATTTTACAGAGAGGAAGGGAGAGAGATAGAGAGCCAGAAATGTCGATGAAAGAGAAACATCGACCAGCCGCCTCTTGCACACCCCTTACCGGGGATGTGCCCACAACCAATGTACATGCCCTTGACCGGAATCGAACCTGGGACCTTTCAGTCCGCAGGCCGATGCTCTATCCACTGAGCCAAACCGGTTTCGGCTCTTCAATTCACTTTTAAGTTTTTATTCAAATACATCATAATATGTTTATTATATTAAACACATTCACATTAATACTATGTAGCCATCATTGAAAAGGCTAAAGTTTTATCAAGTAGCCCTAGCCAGTTTGGCTCAGTAGATAAAGAGTTTCAATTTGTGGTCTAAAGGGACCCAAATTCAATTCCAGTTAAGGGCATATCCCTCGATGGTGGGCTCCAAACCCAGCCCTGGGTGGTGTACATGCAGGAGGCAACCATGTCTCTCTCACATCAATGTTTCTCTTTCTCTGTCTCTCCCCCTTCCTTTCATTCTCTCTAAAAAATCAATGGAAAAATATCCTTCGGTGAAGATTAACAACAATGAAAAATTTTTATTAAGCAGATTGGCCATAATCACTTAATTATATCTCTTTTTAAAAAAATATATATTTTATTGATATTTTACAGAGAGGAAGGGAGAGAGATAGAGAGCCAGAAACGACAATGAGAGAGAAACATCGACCAGCTGCCTCTTGCACACCCCCTACTGGGGATGTGCCCGCAACCAATGTACATGCCCTTGGCCGGAATCGAACCCGGGACCTTTCAGTCTGCAGACCGACGCTCTACTACTGAGCCAAACCGACCTCGGCTAATTATATCTCATTAATTAATTGAGAATTTTTATAAGCAATTAAGAGTTTGAGCCAAAACTGACAACATATGCCAGGAAGCAAGATCTCAAATGCTCCTTAATCTCTATTTTATATGGTTAGGTGTTTGAAACCATTATAAAATATGCTATAATCACTATAGTTATGCATTAATTTCCCCCTATATTTTGGATTTCTTTTCCTTGGAATTCTCAGTTTTAAATACTTAACATTTCCAAAGCTCAATATGTACTTCCAAATTACTTTCCAAAATGCATTAATGATGCATGAGAATGCCACATCAAAAGGTTATCAGTTCGCCGAAACCGGTTTGGCTCAGTGGTAGAGCGTTGGTCTGCGGACTGAAAGGTCCCGGGTTCGATTCAGGTCAAGGGCATGTACCTTGGTTGCGGGCACATCCCCGATAGGGGGTGTGCAAAAGGCAGCTGGTGGATGTTACTCTCTCATTGACGTTTCTAGCTCTCTATCTCTCTCCCTTCCTCTCTGTAAAAATATCAATAAAATATATATATTTTTAAAAAGGTATCATTTTTATGCTCACATTTTACCAGGAACATGTAGGCTTTGGTTCTTATATTGAAATGATTAATAGCACTGTTTAACTCTGAACCACTAGGTGGAGCTAAAAATACAAATATGTATACTTTAATAGTACCAACATTTCTTACATCACTATATTTGAATACTTTAAGGAATTTCCCTTTCAGCGATAATTCTGAACTGTAAAAGATAGAATTTTAGATTGAATTTTAAATATGAAAGTTGGAATTACATTTACGAAATATGTAGATGAGACAAATTCACAAGATTTGCAGAAAACCAAGGAAAATCTATGAGCCAATGGTCCAGAAATAATAACAACTTTTAACTGGCAAACCATTAGGCAAATATTAATTTAATGTACCTAAGACTATATCAGCTATTAGGATTATGGCTCAAGAATTCTGGAACATAATTCTGAATCATGGGTACAACTGATATTCTATTACTTCTTACAACAAATATCTTTCCTCTCTTTATCATGAAAATCTTCTGCCTATCACCCTTTCCCTAAAACACATACACACTCAGCTTACATACCTTAACTGTGATTCTCTAATATATCTGACACAGAACAAGTTAAGAAAAAAAAAAAAAAATATATATATATATATATATATATATATATATATATATGCAAGTAACATTTTCAGTCTGACTTTTCACCTGCCTGAAATTGGTTTTACTTTCTGTCTGTATCCAGGCCCAGAATATATGAGCAAAGTATATATTCCTAAACATTCGTCCCTGCCTCTCCCAGGTAATTGTTAGTTCTTTTTCTTCACTATTCAAGTTTTTCTCCAACCTTCTTAGGTACAAAAAAGAAGTGAGGACCCTACCTGGTTTGGCTCAGTAGATAGAGCATTGGCCCTTGGATTGAAGGGTCCTGGGTTCAATCCCGGCCAAGGGCACGTGCCTCGGTTGCAGGCTTAATCCCTGGACCTGGTCGAAGTGTGTGCAGTAGGCAACCAATTGATGTGTCTCTCTCATATCAATGTTCTCTCTCTGATTCCCCATCCTTTCCACTTTCTCTAAAAAAATCAATGGTAAAAAATCCTCAGGTGAGGAGTAACAAAAATAAATAAATAAATGTTAAAATAAAGTGAGGAACATAGAACCAGAGCTACTCTCTCAAAATTTAACTGTCTTCACATAACCCATACAATTCTTCTAGCAATTACTACTTAATTATAGGCTCATTGATGTTTAGTACCTCCAAATTATTTATTTTTCTTTAAATATGTTTTTATTGATTTCCGAGAGGAAGGAAGAGGGAGAGAGAGATAGAAACATCAATGATAAGAGAGAATCAGTCATCGGCTGCCTCTTGCACACTCCTACCAGGTATGTGCCCTTGACGGAATTGAACCTGGGACCCTTCAGTCCACAGGCTGACACTCTATCCACTGAGCCAAACCAGTTAGGGTGTCCCTTAACGTTTAGAACTCATCATATATAATAAAAGGCCAATATGCAAATAGACCAAACGGCAGAACAGTCACTGTGATGCACACTGACCACCAGGGGGCAGACACAAAACGCAGGAGCTGCCCCTGGTGGTCAGTGTGCACCCACAGGGGGAGCACTGCTCAGCCAGAAGCTGGGCTCATGGCTGGGGAGCGCAACAGCAGTGGCAGGAGCGTCTCCCACCTCCACAGCAGGGCTAAGGATGGCTTACTGATGGCCAAGGGGAGTGGGCCTAAGCCACCGATCAGACATCCCCTAAGGGCTCCCAGACTGTGAGAGGGTGCAGACCAGGCTGAGGGACTCCCGTCCGCCCGTCTCCTCCCTCCGCCCCCACTTACCCCGAGTGCACAAATTTTGAGTCAATATTTTAAATAAAGAGAAAAACACAACCAAAACTAGAATTAAGAAAATATGGTATTGTGAAAATAGTCTAATGCCACCTCTGATGATATGAAAATATATTTATAAAATGTTTCTGAGGAAAGCATATACTAGCACAACCACCTTCCTTCTACTAGTTATACCTTTTGTTCTAATAGTGCCCTTCGTAGGGAGACCCGTTGTTCAAGCTCCCGAAGCTCTCGATCATGTTGTGCCTCAGCTTGCATCTTGATTTTGCTCTGATATGCATTCAACAGCTCCAGTTCCTGTTGCAGCTGCATCTTCAAAACCTGGCACTCTGCTTCCTGTGCTTCATCTAAACGCAGCTAAAAGAGAGAAAGAAAACATATATCTTACTGTGAGCTATCTATTTATGACTTATGGAAAGAAGGAGTCTCAGAGAAAACAGACTACTCTTTTGTAGATAATAATTGTTCTCTCTTCTATTTTAGAGTAAACATCTCTGAAAAAGGAAGGTATAGTAACTAATGGTTGCATTATGAAGATAAAGCTGTCATAAACCATTTTGGAGGAATCCTAAATAAGCATATTTTTCTTAAGAAAAATTTAGACTCTGATTAGATGATAGAAGACTGAATCTCTTATCTCAAATGGAAATAACTACAGAACAGGGACCAGCCAACTATAGCTTATGGGCCAAACTGTGTGTGTGCTTAAATAGTCCACTAATTAAGAATGGTGGACTTAAAATAGTTTACAAATTTACATTTTGAAATGGTTACATTTTTTTTAAAATACATTTTTATTGATTTCAGGGAGGAAGGGAGAAGGAGAGAGAAACATTAATGATGAGAGAGAATCATTGATCAGCTGCCTCCTGCGCACCCCCTATTGGAGATCAAGCCCACAACCAAGGCATATGCTCTAAATGGGAACTGGACCGAGAACTCCTGGTTCCTTGGTTAACACTCAACCACTGAGTCATACTAGCAGGACTAAAATGATTAAATTTTAAATAGCTATTTAAGTATCCACACAATATCTTCAATCTTGCCTTCTGAGTCACAAAGCCTAAAATATCTACTATCTGGCCCTTTAAGAAAAATTTACAAAAATTATACAGAAAATATTTTATACTAGAGGCCCAGTGTATGAAACTTGTGCACGGGGTGGAGAGATCACTCAACCGGGCCTGCACCCCTTTCAATCCGGGACCCCTTGGGGGATACCCAACTGCCAGTTTAGGCCCAATCCCACAGGGACTCCTGCGAAATTGGGCCTAAACCTGCAGTCAGACAACTCAACTGGGATTGCTAGCTCCTAACTGCTTGCCTGCCTGATCACCCCTAACTGCCTCTGCTTCGGACCCCGCTGCCGTGGCTTTGTCCGAATGATGTCCATAAGGTTGTTGGGCTGTCCGGTCTAATTAGCGTATTATGATTTTATTATAGATGCATTCAAATGTGACCATTTGGATTTCAATATGGAAATGTGCCCAGACCAGGAATCAGACCAGTGGCCTCCTGGTGCATGGGTCAATGCTCAACCACTGAGCCACACTGACTGGGCAATATAATACTACTTTTTGCCTATTGCTTAGCAAAGTTGCTGCTCTATTTTTAATTTTTTAAAAAAATTTTATTGATTTTTTTATAGAGAGAAAGAGAAAGAAAGAAACATCAATGTGAAAGAGAAACACGGGTCAATTGCCTCCTATATGTTCTCCAAATGGGGATCAAACCTGCAACCTGGATATGTTACCTGAGCAAGAATCGAGCCCACCACCTATTGATTGGTGTATAGGACAATGTTCCAACCGAGCCACACTGGCCAGGGCGCTGCTGCTCTAATACTGATAAGCTTTTGGAATATGTACTTAAGAACCTGAGAGGTACTGGCAAAAAGCCTCTTTAGAACTTTGTGTCTAAATAGACCAATGAGAATTCTATATACATCATACCTGCTTCCACGCAATGCTGAGAGCCCAAGCTGCAGGAGAGCTATCACTTCCAACTAGTATTTTAATCAGGCGTAGAAGGATGGGGGCACTAAATTGTTTTGTCTCAATAAAACAAACTCACGGCTTGTGTGGATAGCATTTCATTAATGCTGTGGTCATACTGCTCAGCCAAGATGGCTAACTTCCGGGTCTGCTCCTCCTTGAGCCGTTTCAGAACAGCTTTGTGCTCACTCTTTGGTGTAGTCTCCAGTAGGTGATTTCTTAATGCTTTGTACTGTCTGGTTTGGATTTTACAGGTGTCCTGAAACTGCTTTTTTATTTGGAGCTCTTTAGACTGGGAAGAAAAAAATAGACGTATATAATTTTTAACACATGACATTTTGCATTCCTTATGCTTACATAAAAAACAAAAGCTACTAAGAAAAAGGGAAAGAAAAACTAAAAAGATGAAATCATAAGGTTACAGACACTTTTTGCACTTGGTTACTGGGCCAGATCACTAAATTCTATACATTTTAATAACAAAATTCTAATTTAAATTAGAATACCAACAACATCATGTATCACAGTATTTCAAGCAATACTCAATGCTCTGCTAGTAATTTTAGCTACTTGAATAAATATTGAAATTAGTTTTGGTTACTGTGTATATTGATGACAGAAAATTAAATTTCTTCTCAAGCAGTAAGTATAATAAATATTAAAGCATATACAGTATTTTATCAGATCTCTCAGGTAGAAAATAAGCACATTTACTCTGTTCCTTATATGAGACACTTTGTTCCAATTTCTTCTAATTACAATCTCAACTCCAACTACATGGTCTGGGACAGACACCATAAAAAAGGGTATTAGTAACTAATATTGTTATTATAATTGGTTTTTTCCTTCAGGGAATAAACTAGGTAGAAACACACTTAAGAATAGTTTACTCTTTAACAACACCACAAGTAAAAACTTGCAAGTCAGTTTACTTGCAATTAGCTGAGTTAACTAATCTTTCAAAGGTCAAACAAGTTATGGAGCAAAGGAGGAGATAACTCTTCTTAGGATGATGATAAATATGAATTACATAAATATTTTTGAGATCAAATAATCCAACATGTTCAAAGTTACTAATCATCTGAGAGATGCAAATCAAAACGACAATAAGGTACCATCTCACACCTGTCAGAATGGCTATCATAACAAATTAACAAATTAACAAATGATAAGTGCTGGCGAGGATGCAAAGAAAAAGGAACCCTCATGCACTGTTGATGAGAATGCAGACTGGTGCAGCCACTTTGGAGAACAGTATGGAGTTTCCTCAAAAAACTAAAAATGGAACTCCCATTTGACCCAGTGATTCCACTTCTAGGAATATATCCTAAGAAACTAGAAACACCAATCAAAAAGAATATATGCACCCCTATGTTCATAGCAGCACAATTTACAATAGATAAGATTTGGAAATAGCCCAAGTGCCTATCAGCAGATGAATGGATTAAAAAACTGGTACATCTACACAATGGAATACTACACTGCTGTAAAAAGGAAGTAACTCCTACCATTTGCAACAGCATAGATGGACCTGGAGAGCATTATGCTAAGCGAAATAAGTCAGTCAGAGAAAGAAAAATATCACATGATCTCACTCATTTGTGGAATATAATGAATATAAACTGATGAACAAAAGCAGATCCAGAGACAGAGAAGCATTGATCAGACCATCAAACCTCAGAGGGAAGGCAGGAGAGGGTAAAGGTAAGGGGGAGAGTTCATCCAAAGGACTTGTATGCATGTATATAAGCATAACCAATGGATACAGACAGCAGGAGGGTGAGGGCATGAGCAGGGGTGTGTTGGGGTGGGGTGAGCAATGGGTGGGGGATAAGAACACATATGTAATACCTTAATCGATAAAGGAAAAACAAACAAACATCAAACAACTATCCCTACAGAAATGCAGTCATATCAGATTTATGGAATGACCATAAAAACTAAGCTTTCAGTTTGTTTTATTTCTGGATGCTGCTAACTTTAAAACTAATTAATTATTTCACAGATATGTTGTTTAAAAATCTTTTGTGGGAAATTATTCTGTTGCCAATAGAGTAATCTCTTTCTATTAAAAAGACAAAATAAATCTAAAATATCATTATGAATTCCTATTTTTGTAAGCAACAACTAAAGAAGGTAATGTGGATGGACAGATTCCCTTCCTGTTTGAAAGGAATTGGGTGGGAACTGGAGATAGCACTGGATGTGGTGCAGCTTTAAGATTTTAACACAGATTACCCTTAGTGAATGAATTTTACTTCACTCCAAGACAGTTATTCAGTTAAGACCAAGAACAGTTTTATAGTTTAATTATCAAATAGTTTTAAAAAGAGGAAAGGGTTAAAAAAGAAAATAATGTTGCACCCGGACCTTATTTGATATAAATAAAAGTTTAAAGTGTGCAGACATATACAGATTGAGATATTGATATGGATGACAGCCTACATATTGTGTAGTTAATTAAGATTCATGTGACTATACTCCTTCAAATATCTATTATAAGTTATAAAACTGGAAAATTTCTTGGAATTGTTAACTCTGACTCTGGTGGCTGGAGGGACAAAAGGAGAAAGGGAAAACTTTAACTTGATAGTACACTTTGGTATCTTTCAAATTTCATATCATGTGAATGAATTCCTCTATTCAAAGCAAGTATAAAAATTAAAGTTCTGTTATAATTCCACTCTTTTTCTTCAGCTGTGCACAGACAATGAAGGGAGAGGAGTTTAAAAGGCCTATTTTATTCACTGGCTTTTTACTAATTAGGAACCTTCTTTTTTTGGGTACAAATCACATTTAGAGCAAATAAGATTCCAATTTTGAATTAACCGGAACATGGACATGTAATGTAGCAGTGAACATTTGGGTACACTTAAAATACGAATTTTGATTCTTATTAATGGCACTTTCTACAGTTTAAAGTTTTGCTAGTTTTTGGTATTTGGTGAGAAATACATAAGCAAAAGTCTGTAGCTACAGACTCTGCACATTAAAACTAACCAAACAGGCTTCAAATAAAAAGAAAAAAGTTTATTGGATTTCTTTATGACAGGCATCTATCTTAAACCTTTACTGTTTACGTGGATGCCTTTTTTTCTTTTCACTGTCAAACTTAGGCTAAAGGTACCTTCAGGCTCTTAGGCTGCTGTCGAACCTCCATGACATGCTTTCGCCTTAGTTCCCGTTCTCTTCGCTTATTGTATTCCAGCTGGTTAGTGAGCTCAGTTTGATGCTGCAATCTGATCAACTCACAGCGCATTTTCTGAATTGTGTTGAGGTGACGAAACTCCAGTTCTTGCATGGATTCATGTTGTCGCAGTAACATGGCATGCTCTAAGTCCTTTTGGGTCTGCCTTTTATTTAACTCCTAATCCAAAAAACAAGACAAAAGGTATAATTTACTGCTGTATAATGGCAGGAAAAAAGATCCTAAGAAACAGAATAACAAGAAAAAAAGAAAAAAAAAGGAAAAACAAAGTTCAATAATGGCTGCATAGTAAATATTAGAGTTTTATGACTTTTACTGTAGCAAATGGATAATTAGTAGCACAAATTTCTTTACCCTTGTCATTTACTATTCATTAATATTATTTTTTTTTAGAGAGCGTAGAAGAGAGAGGGAAAGACAAAGAGAAATATCAATGTGAGAGGGACACATCGATTGGTTGCCTCCTGCATGAGCCTTGATCCCAAAGCAAGAGAAGTAAAGGCTAAAATAAATGAATGGGACTATATCAGGGGTGGGCAAACTTTTTGACTCGAGGGCCACAATGGGTTCTTAAACTGGACTGGAGGGCCAGAACAAAAGCAACCTGACCATGCTGGCACTTTCATCTTGGGCTGCTGGTGAAGGAGTGAGGGGAGAGCAAGAGAACCCTCCACTTTTTCAGCTCCGCAGGCCGGACAGAACAGCCGAACGGGCAGGATCCGGTCCGCGGGCCATAGTTTGCCCACGGCTGGACTATAACATACTAGAAAGCTTCTGCAGAGCAAAAGAAACCAACAACAAAACAAAAAGGCAACCAAATGAATAGGAGGTGATATTTGCAAACAGTTCTAACAAAAGTTTAATATCCAAAAATATATAAAGGACTCATAAAAATCAACACTAATCAAATTAAAATACAGGCAGAGGACCTGAACAAACACTTATCTTAAATGGCCAACAGTTATATGAAAAGATGTTCAACTTCACTAGCTATTAGGGAAATGCAAATTAAAACTACAATGAGATATCA
Organism: Vespertilio murinus; assembly: GCA_963924515.1. NCBI lineage: Eukaryota > Metazoa > Chordata > Mammalia > Chiroptera > Vespertilionidae > Vespertilio > Vespertilio murinus. Next base: position 31,551,310 of record OZ004718.1, on the reverse strand, counting down.
CCTCACACCTGTTAGAAGGGCTATCATCAACAAAGATAGGTAATGAAAAGTGCTGGAGAGGTGAGGAGAAAAGGAAACCCTCATTCACTGCTGCTGGGAATATAGACTGTTACAGCCACTATGAAAAGCAGTTTGGCAGTTTCTCTAAAAAAATTAAGAATAGCGTTACCATAAGACTCAGCAATTCCTTTCCTGGGTAATATACCTGTAAAACTAAAACCCTGCTCTAGTATGATTATAAATGTGTTAAATGACTTTTTGCCTCCCAGGTGCTTAGAGATTGGCCATCATGAACAACACAGTAACTATCTGGACCAGGAAGTTCATGACTAACAGACTAGTTCAGTGGAAACAAATAATCATTGATGTCCTTTACACCCTGGGAAGGCAACAGTATCTAAGACAGAAATTTGGGAAAAACTAGCAAAATGTCATCTTTGTGTTTGAATTCAGATTCCATTTTGGTGGTGGCAAGACAATTGGCTTTGGCATGATTTAGGATACCTTGGATTACACACACACAAAAAATGAATCCAAACAGAGATGCTTATAAGACATGGCCTGCATGAGAAGACCTCAAGAAAACAGAAAAAGGAATGCAAGAATAGAATGAAGAGAGTCAGGGGGACTGCAAAGGCCAATGTTGGTGCTAGCAAAAAGTGAGCTGGAGTTTGGACAATAGGATTAAAGATTATTTAGTAACTTTATCTGTGGTTATTGTGCAGTTTTTTCATGAGAAGATTAATAAACAAGAACTTTCGTGTGAAAATAAATGTGTCAAATGGTAACATACACTTCATGGCATCCATTGCAAATCAGAGGCAAATAAATTATCCAATTAATTTTCTCATATTTAAAAGCTAATATTTCTTTTATTCATGGATTTAGTATTGATTAAATATAATATTTATTGAATGACTACTATGGGTCAGATACTAAGCATATAAAGACCCAAATAGAATCTGTGACTTCATATAACTTCTTTTTGAAAAAAACTTATTGATTTTAGAGAAAGGAAAGGGGACAGAGGGAAGAGAGGGAGAAACAATTATTTGTTGTTCCACTTGTTTATGCATTCATTGGTTGATGCTTATATGCGCCCTGACCAGGGATCGAAACTTCAATCTTGGCATATTGGGATGACACTCTAACCAAATGAACTACCTGGTCAGGGCCTATGACTTCATGTAATTTCCATTCTAGTGGGGAAGAGAGACTTCCTCCAAAAAAATGCATGTATGTGTGAGAGACAAGTACAAACTAAAACATTTAAAGAAGAGAGAAGGCTTTTGCAATCAAGGAAGGTATTTCTAAGGAAGAGACATTTGAAGAGAGGTATGAAGGAAGGGAGAAAGCAAGTCACATGGATATCAGGGAAAGAAGGACTTAGGCAGAGGGAAGTCTAAGTCCAAAGGCCTTGAGGCGGGATATGAGTGACATATAGGGTGTCCCAAAAAATGTATACATACTTTACAGCTGATAGCTCAATTAATGTTTGTTTTTTTTCTTTTCAGATTTAAGTCATTGGAATTAATCATTCAAAATGTGTATACATTTTTTGATCCTGATTTCACATCATTTAAACGTACCTCCCTGACAAGGTCTTGCTCTAAGTTATGACGTCCAAGTAACATTCTTCTCTTGAAGCGGCGGCACTCCAGCTCTAGGTATTGTCTCTGTCGTCGAAGAAGATTAGCCTCTTCTTCTGCTTGGAAATGCTGTATATTCTCCTTCTGCTTTGAAAGCCATTCCTGTTTTTCTTTTTTTGGAGTGCTCTGGTTTTCATTCAGCTCCTAACAACATAAAAAACCACTGAGTTCAAAATACATAAAAATTAACTATATGAGTGTACCATTTGGAATCTGATATCCTATATAATAAAACCCTAATATGCTAAGTGTCTGTTGTTGGACCGTTTGACCAGTGCTATGATGCGCACTGACCACCAGGTGGCAGACACTCAGATCGGTAGGTTAGCTTGCTGCTGAGGTCCTGCCAGTCGGGCCGGACACAACCTAGAGCCCTCCAGTGGTTCTTCCCTGACCCCGATTATGCACTGGTAGGGTCCCTCAGCTTGGTCTGTGGGGATCAGGCCGAAACCAGCTGACCTGAGGGGTCCCAGATTGTGAGAGGGCACAGGCCAGGCCAGGGGACCCCACCAGTGCCCGAATCCATGCACCAGAGCCCAAGGATTTAAATAAAAGTATTTTATCTATGCCCTAATACATTGGCAGGGCAATGACCTTAAGGAGGTAGGTAATATTTTCCCTTTCCTTGAGTTATCCATGAAGTAGGACAGGAAAGAGAAATGTACACCAGAAAGCATGTATACCCTTTCAACTTTGCACAGCTAAATTTATGATGGTTTCTAGCTTCAAAAACACAAAATGACTGGTAAATGAAGTAAAACACACCTTTCTTTAGATCTTTTTGTGACAGAAGGCAATGATTTCAGGTAAAAATAATAAGTGAATTAAAATTAGGGCTAAAATAGTTATGTTTCACTTCTTGGTTTTTGACAGTCTAAAAATTAAGGTTTTTTTGAAAAATTACAGATAGACTCAATATATAAGAATTAAAAATTAAATAGAAAAATCAACAAAACCATGGAAGAACAGTGATCTTCCTCATGAATGGCATTTAATATTTAGTATTAATAACCTCTGAACAATCAAAACCAATGTTTTTCTACAGCATTTTAAGTAACATCTCATAAACTAATAAATGGAAAAGCATTTTATTGGACAAGATAAGAGCATTGACAATATACTCAATGAAGCAAACCCTACAATGCTAATTAACACTAGTATATTTTCAATCCAAAAGGCACCACCATATGCCTTTTAGGTTAAAAATAAATAAAATCAGCCACCTTTCCTAGGTATAAAACGATTTTTCAGAGATTACTATTCTTATGGTTTTTCCTGTTATCAAGAAAGAGATCAATTCTTTGCAACTTTAGTTTATAAAATATTCAAACAACATAAAAATAAAAAGCATATAAATTAGTAGCTCTCAGTTTAAGGGTGTATGTGTATGCACACTATGGGACAAGTCAGTTATTTAATAAATGCATAAGAAAGCTATTATAAGTAGTTATATTTTCAGATGTTTCTTTTTAGATCCTAATCAACTGATGATCTTAGTTCATTGATGAGTAATTGGTTATAATAATCAATGTCTTTATTCGAACTGATATACACATTTAGTGAACGCAAGCAACAAAAGAAAACTTTATTCTGCATAGGGAATATAGTCAATAATATTGTTATAATTATGTATGGTGCCAGGTGAACATTAGACTTAATAAGGAGATCACTTCATCTATACATATAATCTATATATATAAAGAGGTAATATGCTAATTGTCATTATAGTGTCCCCGTAACAACCAATTTGCATATTGATGTGCATGCAGCAGGGGGATGGCAGGTGGAGCTGTTTCCAGGGTTCTGAGGAGAGCACCTGACAGGAGTCTGGACTTCAAAGAAGGAAGAGAAAGTAGCCATGGGGAGCTCTTCCAATCCCCCTGTACAGACACCCTACCCCAGCCCTTGCACCCCCGGGGGGACGGACGGACACCCTACTCCAACCTCTGCACCCCCAGGGGATGGGGAGGCTGACCGGTTGGGAAGACCCAACTTCAAGGGTAGCTGCAGCCCACACCTCCAACTCCTGATCTCTTCCCCCGTCACCCCCGCCAGGGGCGCCCACAACAATAGCATGCCAGCGACCACCCAACAGCGCCCCTGAGGCACCTGGGGCCCGGCACACCTCTCCTGGCTACAATTCCAGACCCGGGTGGAGGCAGGCCTGAGCATCCCCACAGGGTCAGACCCTTCCCTGCCTACGACAGCAGCAGTGCTGTCTCCACAGTGGAAGCACGGCATGCCATGCTGAACTTCGCTGGGGGTGCAGCTAAACCCACCCTCCTAATTTGCCTGGCTCCACTCTGGCCTGGCCCCCACTTGGCTCCAGGAAATTGGAGCCCCACCCTGAGCAGGTACAGCTGAGAAACAGCCACGGACAATTTAAAGAATTAGCCAAGCGGGAAGGTTTGACAGTTATTCCTCCTTCGGCCTAGCCGTCCCCCTAGGGCCCCCTAACTCCCTGCTCCCTGCCCGCATCTCAATGGTGGACCGCCACTACAGGGTTGCTGGCCAGAACCTGCCCCTCTAAGGCCTGCAGAACTCTCTGCAAAGCTTCCAAAGCTATAGTCCTGGGAAACAATCATGCCCCCCTCTCCCCTAATCAGCACCTGCTACTTGCGAGTGTACCCATGCTTAAAAATAACAATCCCTTTCCGTTTAGACATCATTTACTTGATGAAACATTTCTAGGTTTATTAGCTCAGAACCTCCACTTGACAACCCAGTGAGGTAGGTGGAGAAGAGATTACAATTCCCATGGTATATGCGAATATATTCAGAAATGAAGCTCAGAGAGGAAAAGTGTAAAGTCCAGTGGTTCTTAAAGAGCAGCACAGGCCCCACAGGGGGGGCAATTTGAGAATGAATCAACAGTGAATTTTTTGCATATCTTATGGTTCTGGGGGGGGGGGGGGGCTTATCTCCAGAGTATCCTACATAATAAAAGGCTAACATGCAAATGACCAAGTGGTGGAATAACCAGTCACTATGATGTGCACTGATCACCAGGGGGCAGATACTCAACACAGGAGCTGCCCCCTAGTGGTAAGTATGCTCCCACAGGGGGAGCACCACTCAGCCAGAAGCTGGGCTCACGGCTGGGGAGCACAGCAGCAGTGGTGGGGCGTCTCTCCCACCTCTGTGACAATGCTAAGGATGTCTGACTGACGGCTTAGGCCCACTAAGCCGTCAGTCAGACATCCTCCCATAGCTCCCAGACTGCTAGAGGGTGCAGGCCAGGCTGAGGGGCCACCCCCACCCCAAGTGCATGAATTTCATGCACTGGGCCTCTAGTAATTTATATAAATGTCTAACCACTATGCTATACACCTGAAACTAGTATAATCTTGAATGTCAACTGTAATTAAAGAAAAAAATTAAAAGAAAAATTTATCCTAATGCTTCTATGAGTTGATCAGATTGGATATAATTAACAATCAGATAATTGCCTTGACAATTTTTATAAAACAAGTACCTCCTTAAGCTGTTCTTTTCGAAGTTTATATTCTCTCTTCTGGGACTCCAAAAAGCTATTCAGTTCTTTCTTTTGTTGGGCTTGAATATGTTGCTGGAATTTTTTCTCCTCATTGGCCATCACTTTAGCCTGTAAGAAATTTTAAAAAATGGATCAAATTAGTTAAATAGATTCAAAGCAGCAGTTTAATACATATCACCAAGGATACCTTTATTCCCCAAGAACATACAATCAGTATAAACATTACCAAAATAAGAACTCCCAAATTATTATTATTACTCAGATCTTTTATTATATGAATTTTAGGAGAGCCAGAAAAATAAAATTCATCTTTAAAGTAATATATATATATATATATAAATATATATATATATATATAAATATATATATATATAAAATTTGTTTTACTTCTGATTATATACTAAATACATATTTATTTTAGAACATTTAGAAAATACAGAAAAACATAAAGAAGAAAAATCTTATATGATTTTAACACCCAGAAATAACCAATATAAACATTTTGGTGATGCTCTTCCTAATTTTTTCATGCATATATTTATATGTACATATATATTTTAAACAAATCTGTAATTATATTACACATCTTATTTCATGAATTACTTTTGCAAATATGCTAATTTCTACCTCTTCTCGAGTTATTAAAAACACTACCCAAAGCCTAACAGGATTCTAAATATCTGTATATTTTTTCACAAATTATTTCAAAATCAATTATGTATTTATACTATAAGTTACTTTGCCAACTTCTCTACTACTGTGAGAGAGTGGTTCTTCTTTATTTTATGGGGGGAGGGGGGCGGGGAGGTGAACAGGGTAACAATGACAATGCTTCGATGTGTACTGGCCAGACATATTTAATGAGTTTGTGTGAATTTACTGAGCTTACATTTTCCTTGGAAAAAAATGTGACTCTCAAAATGAAACAGATGAGACACTAAAAACAGAAGAAAAGGTTTCCCATGACAAGACTGCTTAAAAACACACCATCATAGGAAACAAATGGGCTAAATCTTAATCTCTCTTAATTTATAATCTCTAACATATGTATAATAATCTTCAATTATCTATACTAATAAAAGGGTAATATGCTAATTAGACCGGACGTCTTCTGGATATTCTTCCAGATAAAGCTGCAACAGCTGCTGCTGCAAGGGCCAGGCAAGGCTCAGGCAGCTGCTGCTGTGCTGGCAGTGGTGGCAGCAGCGGTGTGATGGGGATATCACCTTCTCCTGATCAGCCTGGTTGCTTCCCACAGAGGGAGGCCAGACTGTGGCTTACACCCGTTCCCCCTAAGCCAGTGGTCGGCAAACCGTGGCTTTCGAGCCACATGGGGCTCTTTGGCCCCTTGGGTGTGGCTCTTCCACAAAATACCACGTGTAGGCACGCATGTACAGTGGGACTGAAACTTCGTGGTCCATGTGCTGAAGTCGGCTTTCAGCTTGGGCGAGTCTATTTTAAAGAAGTGGTTCTAACGCCAAGCCACACTCAAGAGGCCAAAGAGCCAAAGTTTGCCATCAATAGGACATTCCTTGAGGGTTCTCGGACTGTGAGAGGGGGCAAGCTAAGCTGAGAGGACTCCCCTTACCCCGCAGTGCACACATTTTCATGCAACGGGCCTCTAATTCTGACAAAAAAATAGAAGAGAATAATGAATATTTTGAAACCTAAACCTCCTATTGATGGGTGATTTCTCAAACTCCTCAATTACCAGGGAATCGAAAGGCCTAGAATAGTTGCATGACTTACTACTGTTACACTATAAAACTATCACATAAGGAGATGATCCCATGTCCAATGGTTCCCAGACTCAGTACTTGATATTGTGCACGTTATATAAATATTTATCCCTTTCCACAATTGATTTGCTTGGTTCTGGGAACAGATACACCAACATCAAAATGCTACCTTGATTAATTCTGAGATGATCAAAAACTAGAATGAATAAATTAATAATACTGAGCACTGGCTGGGTAGCTTAGATGGTTAGAGCATTGTGCTGATGTGTCAAGGTTGTGGGTTCGAACCTCAGCTAGGGCACATACAAGAAATCAACCAATGAAAGCATAAACAAGTGAAACAACAAAGTGTTTCTCTTTTCCTATCTCTAAAAATTAATCAATAAATTAAAAAGTTTAAAAAATGTAATACTGAATCAGTCACCTCTTTTTCCATAGCAGCCTGATGTTTCTTGATAAGTTTCTCCATTTCTGCAGCAAAATTGTTACGTTGAGTTTCAAGATCTTTATCTAATCTGAGGCGATGTTCATCCATCTCAGCCTTTAGCTTATTTTCTAGAGTCATCAGCTGCTTTTGGTGTTGTCGCCTCATTCTCTTATAGCCAGACATCTGCTCTCTAAGTTCAGAGTCCTGCTCATGTTCTTGCATTTGCCTTGTAACCTAGAAGGAAAGAATAAAATAAAGCAAACATTTTCCTTTCAAAAGCATTTTAGACCACTCTCGTATTAACTAAGTAGGCAATTAATGGAAGAGATTCCAGCTAGCAATTTCCAGTTAAATTCCCAGCAGGTCTTTTAAACAGACAAGCTGGTTCTAAAATTTATATGGGAATGTAATGGAATAGGCGAACAATCTTGAGGGGGGTAAAAGTTGGAAGCATATACTTTAGTAATCAAAATAGTGTGGTTTTAAGGATAGGCTGAGTAGATCAAAGGAACAGAATAAAATATAAAAATAGACCCACACATATTCAGTCAATTGATTTTTGCCAAAAATTCAAAGAGGAAAGTGTGTTTTGTTTATTTTTAACAATCCTGTTAAAACAACTGGTTCTCTACATTAAAAAAATAAATAAACCTTAACTCCTATATCAATCTAAATACAAAAATTAATTTGAAAAGTTATTTAACCTAAACATGAGACCCAGAGTCATATAGCAGAAGGAAACAAAGTATCTTCACAAACATGGGGTAGGCAAATATTTCATGGTCAGTACACAAAATACTGACTATAAAGAAAGAAAATGTATAAATTGGATTTTCAAATTAAGGTGAAATTCATATAAAGTCAAATCAATCACACTTTAAAGGGAATACCTCAGTATTTACTATATGTGTAGGTTAGCCTACATATATACCATTATAAAAACTCTTCAAACTGAATATCTAAGATCTGCGCATTTGATTGTATGAAAAAAATTCAAGACAATAGAATTTAGACTGAATTATTGTGTATAGTAAATATATTGAATACTATAGCTATGCTTATCTTTGTACATAAATCTACATACTCTGAATTTTTATTTGAAATCAATGAAATTATAGTATTAAGTTTAAGGAACTGGATCTTAAGTTTTCTAAATCTATAATTTAAGTGCTCTTAATTTGAGTGAGCCAAATTATGGGACAAAAGACTTGCTTGGGAAACATATAATATATGCCAAGTCACAAAGATGTTTTCCCACAAACTGGCCCCTCTCTACATATTTATTAAAATAGCTATGAAAAAAGATTAAGTAAATTTGCCACTTGCTCTGTTCAAAGAGTTATTTAGATGTTGCAGAATAGTGGGAATGACCTTAATTATAGTGAGAGATGGTGTCCTTAGCCCCATGTCATACAGCATGGGATTTATAAAATTTGCATATGTAGTCAACAAGTTAGATAACTCCCTTATCTTTTTCTTTCTGTCATTTTATCCAATAGCCTATTTATACTAATAAAAGAATAATATGCTAATTAGACCGGGAGACCTTTTGGCAGTCCATCCAGACAAAGCCATGGGGCGGGGCTGAGGCAGAGGTGGTTAGGGGCAATCAGGCCAGCAGGCTGGTGGGGGCAGGGGGGCAGTTGGGGGTAATCACGTCAGCTGGAGGGGCAGTCAGTTGGGGGCGGGCAGGCCAGCTGAGGGGGGTGTTAATCAGGAGTGGGCAGTTAGGAGTGATCAGGCCAGAAGGGCGGGCAGTTAGGGTTGATCAGACCAACAGGCAGAGGGGTTAGGGTGATAGGCAGGCAGGCACATGAGTGGTTAGGAGCCAGTGGTTCCGGATTGCGAGAAGGAGGTTCGATTGCCGGCAGTCAGACAACCCTGAGGGGTCCTAGATTGGAGAGGGTGCAGGTTGGGCTGAGGGACACTCCCTCACTATGAATGAATTTCATGCACTGGACCACTTGTGTGTGTGTGTGTGTGTGTGTGTGTGTGTGTGTGTGTGTGTGTGTGTAAAAGCCTAAGATGCAAAGTGTCCCATTAAGAGTTCGACTGCTCAATATGACATGCACTGACCACGAGGGGGGCAGCGCTGAATGAAGGAAGGCCCGGCCAGCAGGCAGCCACTAGAGACCCTAACCATGCACGAATTTCATGCACTGAGCCTCTAGTTTTTTCTATAATTT